>JAQOOD010000007.1:21244844-21818565 GCA_029633175.1 Citrus glauca
CTAACATTTAGTTTAGTTCATTGAATACATTTAGTAAAATTCATGAATTTATTTAATCAAGTATACATTATTTATTTGATGAATTTATTTAAATTCTATTGATTATATTTGTAAAATACAATGAATTTTTAGTTAATTAAATGTTAGTTCTTTGTATTGTGAACAAACTCTATAAATAAGAATTTATTAATTTATAGATTAATTAATATCTCTCTAAATTAATCAATTTATATGGTCCCGAAATTATTAATTTATAGATGTTATATTGTATTTAGTTAATAAAAATTACAATATTTAATATTATGAGTATTTTGGTAAATTGATTCTCATTTCCATTTTTTATTCTCATTTATTTTGCCAAATAAATAGATCAGTGATATTCTATTATATTCACATTCTCATTTATTTTTACTAAGTAAATATTAAAATCACATTCTCATTTCTCATTCATATTCCAATCTATTCTTATTCTCGACCTATTTTCATTTCCAATTCATTTTCATTCCACCCAATTTCCATTCTATGAAGTAAACGCACTATAAATATAATGCTAAATTTTTATCTATTGAATTTAGTAGCATCAAAATCAATGATTTATAATAAAGCTTATTTTTTATGTTGTTAGTAACCATTATTACTTTATTAGCCAATATTTAAATTGATTAAAATGAACTCAATTGAGATACTTGTTACCAATATTAGACATTTATTATAAAAATGTGTATATAATCTGTAGTCTATATATATGCTTTAAGAAATTTGTTTTGCCTATTAAATTTTTTGGCAAAATCGATTTATGCATTTTAATTTTTTTTCAATTTAAGTGAATCATATTTACAAGTTAAAGTTTATATTAAAAAATATAAAACAAAATCAATTTTTCATAAAAAAATTAAAAAAAATATATAAATAGCCCCACCCTTGAACCCTAATTTATAGTTTCTACCTAACAATCAATTTTTTCGTTGCCGCTGCACAAAACCTTTGCCACTGCTGCTTCCTTCTTTCTTGGCGGCCTCTGTCGCTGCCGCTGCTGCTTCCTTGTTTCTTGGCGGCCGCTGTTGCTGCCGATGCTGCTTCCTTCTTTCTTGGCAGCCACTGTCGTTGCCGCTGCTGTTTCCTTCTTTCTTGACGGCCACTGTCGCTGCTGCTGTCGCTGCCTCTGCTGCTTCCTTCTTTCTTGGCGGCCGCTGTCACTGCCGCTGCTGCTTCCTTCTTTCTTGGCGGTCGCTGTCGCTGCCGATGCCACTGCCACTGCCACTTCCTTCTGTTCTGGTTGGCTAACAACTTTAGCACTTAGATCTTTTGGCATAAATGTGAGCTGCTGCTTCCTTCTTTCTTTGCTGTCTCTATTGTTGCCATTTCGTTCTAATCTGGTTGGCTAACAACTTTAGCACTCTGCAAATTTCACTGTATGTTTATGCACCCTACCGTATTGTGCTAAAGTTTCTCTTTAATTCTGATTTTTAATTTATTACCTTATTTTTTGGCATTTTTGATATTTTATAGCTATTGTTGGATATTTTAGGTTGCTTGCATGTTTAGAAATTTAATTTTTTTGGGTTATTTTTATGATTTTGAGTTAGGTTTTGAAGTACTGTTTCGGTAGTGAGTGATGATATTTTTGTTCTTACTGTCAATATATATAATTACAACTTACCAGAAAACATGAAGCCAGACTCATCCATAATCTTACACGAGCAACTCCTTGTTTCGGATATGAGTTATCTCTATTGGTTTGCTTTGTATTTAGGATGATAGAAGAACAACAGCTTTTTGTCTATGATCTGTTAACCTATGATTCTTTTTTTTGTTGGGGGGGTTGGAAAGGTTTTAACCTACAATGCTGGATGTTCTTTACGTTACAGGCAGCTGGAGACAGAGATGGAAACTGTTGTTAAAGTACTGCAGCCTGGACCTCTAGGAATCATTGAACACAAGTTCTCAGTTGAGGAGGTAAGGCAAGCCAGTGCTACCGTTGAGAGAGCTGTTCGGAATTGGCTAAGAAATGCTTACCAAGAACAGGGGAGTGAAATCTTAAAGGATTATATAGACAAGTGATCAATCATAAATGATTGATTGAGTAAAATTTTGTAGAATTTGTAACACTATCTCAATGCTTCAAAGTTTTAAGAGTGTCATTTCTATCAAATTTGGAAGAATTGCTTTGTGGTTTAGCTACTATTATTTGATAAAAATATTAGATTATTGCTGCTTCATTTTTATTGGCACCAATTAATAGCTGATTTTTAAGATCAATTTTAATGGATTCTTCAATTTCGTTATTAAAAAATAAATAAACCTTTCAATGGAGTTGCATGTCTTTTTGCTTTGATCTTTTACATATTGTATTGAGACAAAAGCTTCGTGTGATTCTTTGTGATTTTTTTTTTCACTTAGAAGTCTCCAATTCTACAATATATAAAGGACTTATAATCTTCATTGGCATTGAAAGTTTTTGGAGGTCTCTTTCCTTTAGGTTATTGCAAAATGTCCACGTATTTTGGAGAGGTGGTAGCGAAGCAAGTGGTTTGGTTGGTTCTTTTAGATGCCCTTCATTTCTTGCACTTTTTTTAGTTGGAATAAGAATTTGGGTATTATGCAGTTCCAAATTTGAGAAATCTTTGAATTTCAGCATTTTTCCCCCTTTTATCATAGCCAGATTTACCACATCATTTTAAGTTTCTTGATCTTGCTCAACTGATTATTAGAGATTGTTGGTGCATATTCCTGAGGTAGCACTTTCGAATTAATTCCTTTTTCCTACTTCTTAGTGATTTTCAAATTTAGAATTATAGTTTATCTTGGACATTTACTAGGAGAATGGTGATTATTACATGAAAAGTGACAAGAATGATAAGCAGTAAAAAATATTGGGGACGTCTGATTGGTACATTTTCTTTTTCTTGGGAATTTTGATGTTATGACAAGATCTCTGCATGTTATGTTTTAAGAACAACTTGCTTTTTATTTTTAACTATTAAAGCTGTTATGGCCTACAAATGCTATAAAACTTGACACTTCTATTATTATAAACACGTTTCATTACAATTCTATTGTAATTAAACTGTCTTTTCTTCTCTTTTTGGCACTTTTGTAACAGGGCTAGTTTGCAGAGCAGACAAATGAAAAGCACAATGACTGTCTTTGTTTCCTTCTGGCTTTATGTCAGCATAGTAGGCTTGCAACTCTCTACGGTAAGCATGTTCTGTTTTTTTTTTCACTAAATCAACAAAATATTTTTATTATAAGATTAATTTTAAGAAAAAAATATTTTTTTGTGATTGTAATTGTGTGATTGATTAGAGATTGTGTTTTGGATTTGATCTCATGGATTTAGAGTTGGATTATGTTTGGAATTGGAATAATGTGTTCATGCACATATGATGTTTGATGAAGTTCGCGTAAGATTGATTCAATTATATAAGTTTTTGATACTGAATTAAGTGGAGCAAAATTTTTATCAATGGGTTGATTTCTGTTATGCAGGTGCTGTTTTTACTATTATTTTTGCTGAAACACAGCACCTCAAAATTTTCAAGAACTGCTTAGCAGCTGTTATATAATAAAAGCAGCGTTTGAAACTTCCAGGTGTTGTTTTTGCTGTTCTTTATGTAGAAACAAAGCTCCTGAAAGTATTAGTGTTGCTTAATTGTTGTTTGACTTCCAAGTGCTGTTTAACTACTGTTATGCAGTAAAAACTTGACCTGGAAGTTTTTGGGTGTTGTTTTACTATGGTTTATGCAGGAAAACAGCACCTGAAAACTTTCAGGTGCAGTTAAGCTGTTGTTTATGCAAAAAAACAGCACCTGGAAGTTTGTAGGTGACATTTTACTACTGTTTATAAAGAAAAACAGTACCTGAAAGTTTTCTAGTGCTGTTTAGCTGTTTTTATATGGCAAAAACAACACCTTGAACTTTTCAAGGGTTGTTCTACTACTGTTTTGTAATTGAATCTGCACTTGAAAATTTTAAATGCTGTTTTACTGTAATTTTGCTGCTAAAAGTGCACCTGAAAAGTTCCAAGTGTTGTTCGGATGCTGTTTTGAATCTTCTTTAGTTCTTTTTTCTTATGTCTATACTTCATCTTTTTTTTTCTCTGGTAATATGCAGGTATAATTTTTGCAAGGTAGTATCCAAGCATGCAATTATTTTTTTTGGTTAAGAGGTAGTAATTTAAACTTTAGGCCTCAGTTTTTTTCATTTTTGAGTGTATGATGGATAGGTATTGGATGTCATATGAATAATGTAGCTAAATGCTTTTTGGTTGTCTTTATTTTGGAAAATGTAGTGTCATTTATTATGAAATAGTTATTTTAGATTTTGAAACTGCCTAATTAAAATATTCCTCACTTTATAGTTTTATGGAACAGAAAGTTACACCCAAGGAGCGATAGATTTGGTTAGACGCAAGTGGGCTATGTGCACATGGAATCTTGCAGTTACATTGTTACCTGATTGATAAATTTTCTTTTTGTCTATAAAATTAATAGAGATATTCCTACCCTTTCAAATGCAATGGTAATTAGTAATCTAGTGATTTATTAGTGCTCTGGTTACTTGAACAGTGTGTTTGGATGTAATAAATTATGTCCAAAATAAATTGTAAAAGTTGTGGAAACTATTATATACGAGCAAACAAATAGTAAAATACATCCAAAATAAACAAGGTTTAGATTTAGACTGTATTTTACTTATAAGAATAAATCTATTTGCTGATAAATTTTTGCCAGTTATTTTTAGGTGCTTAGTTTTACTCACGAATGAATCTATATGCTTACAATTTTTGTCAGTTCTTTTTAGGTGCTTAGTTTCTTTTGCATTTTTTGATCTTTTCATTAGGATGCTATTTCATGATGTATATTATTCATGCAATTATGAATTTGTACTGAAATTTTATTCTTATTTATTTCGATGTATTCTCTTCTATCTTTATCGTTGAGATTAGTTTGTCGTTAAATGAAAGTAGACATAAAAGTTATAAAGAATGAGTACGCTAGTTGATAATTTTTTTTATATTTTAAATATTGCTGTTAAAAAAAGTCATCAAAAAAATATGTTATAATTAGAATGTAGTTTTGTGTTTATTTTATATTTAAGTTTCAAATTTTCTATTGAAAACAATATATATCTAATCTTGCCTAAGAATTTAGATCATGCATTTGAAATTTGAATATATATTTTTTTTGGAGCCTTTTTTTTCTAATATCATTTGTTTTTTCCCTTGTATATAGAGATCCATGAAATTGAATATATTGAATATTGTTCTTAATAAATCCCTTAAAAAATATATGTTAATGAAAATATGTTTTGTGTTTATTTTTTATTAAAAGTCTGAGATTTTCTGTTGAAAACCAAATTTATTTGATCCTACCTAAGAATTTGGATCATGCCTTTGAAATTCTAAATATTGTTGCTTACTTTGTGGTTGCATTGTGTTTTCTAATGTCATTTGTTTTTTTTTTTTATGTGTAGATACTTGAAATTTAAAATGAGCAGCAGCTGAAGTCTTAGTTTGTGAAGCTATAAATTGAATTAATTTTTTGAAGCTAGTTGGTCACAAGCTTGTGAAAAATTTTAATTGTATTATTACATCTATTTAAATGAATGGAAGTTTTAGTTTACTTAAATTTTTAGTGCATCGCAAACAATTAATAGGGTATTTATTATTTTATTTGCAAAGGAATGGCAACAAATCAAGAGTACCTAGCATTCCAATCAAGACATGCCAAATTCAATAATTAAAGTGATGTTAAAAAAATATGTGATATTCTCTTAGTACCAAATTGAGCTGTAAAAAACCTTTAAAAAATTATTTTAATCAAGTCAGAAAATTTGAAGAACTGATTCTGTAATTGAAAAATTGACTTAATATAATTTATTTTTGAGATAAAAAAGTATACTTTGGTGTAACATATCGAAACATCAAAAATAAGTATAAACAAAATTACATTAAAAAAAGAAATCTGATGAAGTTGAAATGATAGAGAAAAATGATGTTTTAATAAATTAGTATCAATTTTACTAATTTAAAACATTTTGGAAGTTATAACTTACGTTTGCCTTAACTTTTTAAAAGATAAAATTTTTTGAGAAGCATAGCAGTTGGCTGCATCTTTATATGGTATTATTGTTTAAGTTATAACAAATTAAGGAAACCATAATGTGAGAATTTCGTAATAAATATAGAAATATCAAACCAAAAAATGGAGAAACCATAAGTAGAGGAATCAAACCAAAAAGTTGGAATTTATTAACAAGAAATTGATAAAGAGAATGGCAAAGTCGGTAAATATGAATAGAACTTAAAAGTTCCACACAAAAGTTGTAATTCAGTTGAAAGATTTAGAATATATAACCAATGAATTGTTGGGAAAGAGACAAGTAGCTTAACTCATAAATAAGAATAACTCAGTAACTCACCACAAATTGGATAAAGATTAACATTAAAAAAGGTTGTAATAATTTAACTTGAAATATATACCCATCATGTTAGAATTCATTAGGAAAAGTAGAAATATCTAACCAAAATTTGAGGAAAAAAATAGTACAAGAGTGCAATGGAAAAATTAGAATTTATTAACAAAAAATCGATATAGCTGATGGTTAAGTTGGTAAATCGGAATAAAACTTTAACTTCCATATGAAAGTTGAAATTTATTTAAAAGATTAGAATATTTAGGTCATAAATTATTGAGAAAATAATTAGGTAGTTCACCCCACAGTTAAGAATACTCGACCACAAACTGGATAACAATTAACGCAAAGAATGCATTTGATAATTTAATTTGAAGTATGCACCCATAATTTCAAATTTCAATAATAATAGTTGAAATAAGCAAACAAAAATTTGAGAAACCATCACTACATAAATCTAACCAAAAATTTGGGATTTATTAATAATAAATAGATAAGTAAAGTCGGTTAATGGAAAGACAACTTGGAATTTCTACACAAATGTTGTAATTCATTTAAAAAATTTAAAATATACAAATAATCAATTGTTGGGGAGAAGAGTTAAGTAACTGAACCTATTATTAGGAATAAGTAACAATAATTTGGATACAATTAACGCAAAAAAATATAAAATACTTAACTTGAAACATGTACCAATTATGTTAGAATTCAATTATTATAATAATTATTATTAAATTTTATTAACTTTATTATTTTAGTTATTATTAATTATTTTTATTTTTATTATTAACATTATCATTATTAACAATAAAAATAATGATAATAATAATAATTAATAAAAAAAATAATTAATTTATCATTATTGTTATTATTATTTTTATTATTAATAATAATAACAATAATTAATAATAACTAAAATAATAAAGTCAAATAAAATTTCAAAATAATAATAATAATCTAATTTTTATTATCTAGATAGAAAAATGATATTAATTAAAAAATAATAATAAATGTTAATAATAATATTAATTGGAATAATATTAACAATAATTAATAATAATTAAAATAATAAAGTTAATAAAATTTAATAATAATAATAAATGTTAATAATGATAATATTAATAAAAATAATAATAACAATAATTAATAATAACTAAATAATAAAGTCTAATAAAATTTAATAATAATAAATGTTAATAATGATAATATTATTAAAAACTATAGTAATAAAATTTAATAATAATAACTGTAGTAATATCCAAGAAGCACACAGAAAAAAAAATAGAGATGTTCAATTAAAATAGATTAACTAAGCTTTAATCTTGTAAATTAAAGTATTTTTTGTAACTTAACTTATATCATCATAGCTTTAGAAACATAGCAATTACAATCCTTCTTACTTGTTATTTATTTATTTACCGTTGACATTATGAGAAATTAAAGCAATTAGTTTGAAAAGTAAAGAGAAAAATGAAAATAAATGCATAGATTTATTTTTAATATAATTAAATGCTTTTAATTAAAATGATTACAATAAGAATAGATATGTATAAAAATTAAAAGCTCAAGTATACATACAATCAAATTCAAAAGATTGCATAAAGTAATGAAGATGAAAAAAAAAGACTTAGATTATGGACTCAAAATGTTGAAAATGATGAAGGGTTGCAATAAAAAAATTCTTAGTATTATGTGGTAAATTGATATTTGTTAAAATAGCAAGGGGTCAACCATAATTTGCCTTATTGATATTATTGTTATTTTCAACAAGTATTTTATTATTAGTAAAAAAAAGGACCCGAAACATGTATTGGTAGTGTTGGAATTTAATACAAAGAGTAGGAATATAAAACCAAAAAGTGGTAGAAATAATGGTTAAAGAACTTAACCTAAAAGTAGAAATAAATCACTAGAAATTTGAGAAATTTCAACGAGAAGTAGAAATTTAAAAAGTAAACTTGAAACATCCACTTAAAATGTTGGATTTTAATACAAAGAGTAGGAATATAAAACCAAAAAGTGGTGGAATTATAGTTGGAGATTTTAACCTAAAAGTCGAAATAAATCAATATAAAAGTAGAAATAGATTAATGTAAAATTGAGATATACGTACAAGAAGTAGAAACTCCAAAGTAAACTTGAAATATCAACTTAAAATGTTGGATTTTAACGCAAAGAGTAGGAATATAAGATCAAAAAGTGGTGGAATTATGGTGAAATTATAGTTCGAGAACCTGACTTAAAAGTAGAAATATATTAATATAAAGTTGAGATAAATGTACAAGAAGTAGAAATACCAAAGTAAACTTGAAACTTCGACTTAAAATATTGGATTTTAACAGAAAGAGTAGGAATATAAAATCAAAAAGTGGTGGAATTATAGTTGGAGAACCTAACCTAAAAGTAGAAATAGATTAATGTAAAGTTGCGAACTATGAACAAGAAGTAGAAACTCCAAAGTAAACTTGAACCATTGACTTAAAATGTTGGATTTTAACGCAAGGAGTAGGAAGACAAGATCAAAAAGTGGTGGAATTATAATTGGAGAATCTAACCTAAAAATAGAAATACATTAATGTAAAGTTGTGAACCAGTAACAAGAAGTAAAAATTTCGAAGTAAACTTGAAACATCAACCTAAAATGTTGGATTTTAACGCAAGAAATAGGAATATAAAATCAAAAAGTGGTGGAATTATAGTTAGAGAATCTAACCTAAAAATAGAAATACATTTATGTAAAGTTGTGAATCGCTAACAAGAAGTAGAAACTTGAAGTAAACTTGAAACATCAACTTAAAATGTTGGATTTTAACGCAAAGAGTGGGAATATAAGCTCAAAAAGTGGTGGAATTTTAGTTAGAAAACCTAACCTAAAAGTAGAAAATGACTAATATAAAGCTGCGAAATATTAACAATAAGTTGAAACTCCAAAATAAACTTGAAACATCGACCTAAAATGTTGGATTTTCGCAAAAAGAGTAGGAATATAAGATCAAAGAGTGGTGGAATTATAATTGGAGAACCTAACCTAAAAATAGAAATAAATTAATGTAAAGTTGCGAATCTCTAACAAAAAGTAGAAACTTGAAGTAAACTTGAAACATCAACTTAAAATATTGGATTTTAACGCAAAGAGTGGGAATATAAGCTCAAAAAGTGGTGGAATTTTAATTGGAGAACCTAACCTAAAAGTAGGAAAAGACTAATATAAAGCTGCGAACTATTAACAAGAAGTTGAAACTCTAAAATAAACTTGAAATATCGACCTAAAATGTTGGATTTTCGCGGAAAGAGTAGGAATATAAGATCAAAAAGTGGTGGAACTATAGTTGGAGAACCTAAGTTAAAAGTAGAAACAGAATAATGTAAAGTTGGAACTTCTAACAACAAGTTGAAACTGTGAAGTAAACTTGAAACATGGACTTAAAATGTTGGATTTTAACGCAAAGAGTAGGAATATCATATCAAAAAGTGGTGGAATTATAGTTGGAGAACCTAACCTAAAAGTAGAAAGAGATTAATATAAAGTTGGAACTTCTAACAACAAGTTGAAACTGTGAAGTAAACTTGAAACATGGACTTAAAATGTTGGATTTTAACGCAAAGAGTAGGTATATAAAAGCAAAAAGTGGTGGAATTATAGTTGTAGAACATAACCTAAAAATGGAAATAAATTAATGTAAAGCTGTGAACAAGTAACAAGAAGTAGAAACTACGAAGTAAACTTGAAACATCAACTAAAAATGTTGGATTTTAACCCAAAGAGTAGGATTATAAGATCAAAAAATGGTGGAATTATAGTTGAGAACCTAACCTAAAAATAGAAATAAATTAATGTAAAGTTGCGAACTATTAACAAGAAGTAGAAACTACGAAAAAAACTTGAAACATGGACTTAAAATGTTGGATTTTAACGTAAAGAGTAGGAATATAATATCAAAAAGTAGTGGATTTATAGTTAGACAACCTAACCTAAAAATAAAAATAAATTAATGTAAAGTTGTGAACAAGTAACAAGAAGTAGAAACTCCGAAGTAAACTTGAAACATCAACTAAATATGTTGGATCTTAACACAAAGAGTATGAATATAAGATCAAAAAATGGTGGAATTATAGTTTCAAAATCTAACCTAAAAATAGAAATAAAGTAATGTAAAGTTGCGAATTACTAACAAGAAGTAGAAACTCCAAAAAAAACTTGAAACATCGACTTAAAATGTTGGATTTTAACGTAAAGAGTAGGAATATAAGATCAAAAAGTGGTGGAATTATAGTCGGAGAACCTAACCTAAAAATAGAAATCAATGAATGTAAAGTTGTGAACTACTAACAAGAAGTAGAAATTCCGTAGAAAACTTGAAACATCGACTTAAAATATTGGATTTTGACGCAAAGACTAGGAATATAAGATCAAAAGGTGGTGGAATTATAGTTGGAGAACCTAACCCAATAGTAGAAATATATTAATGTAAAGTTGCGAACTACTAACAAGAAGTAGAAACTTCAGAGTAAACTTGAAATATCGACTTAAAATGTTGGATTTTAACGCAAAGAGTAGGAATATAAAATCAAAAATTGGTGGAATTATAGTTTTCCAAACTTAACCTAAGAGTAGAAATAAATCAATGTCAAGTTGAGAATAATGAACATGAAGTAGAAATTTCATTTATTAACCGGTTGAAAACCGGTTGTACCGGTAACATGCATGCGCTGCATGAGATGCAGCGCTGCATGGTAGGCTGACTCTTATACGCGAGTCTTCATATAGTACACAGCAGTAGAACATAAAACCTATTTTTTCCACTTGAACAACCGGTATTTTACAGTTTGTTCATTCAATAATTTAAAAAAATTATTTTTAATAAAAAAATAAAATAAATTAAAAAATATTTCAGTGAGAATTTTTTTTGATTTAAATGAAACCAAAAAAAAGGGTAAAATAATCATGTCCCAATATTTTTGGTTAAATATCAATATATTAGGTAGACTTTTTAAGATAATTTTACATGTCCCTAATTTTTATTAAACTTTCTCACAAATAGGTTCATTTGTTTCCACTTTCCGATCCACTGGTTTTGTGTTTAATGTTCCTATTAAATTCGTTAAGTACTAGTATTTTAAGTTAAATTTTAGGTAGAATTTTAGTTATTTGAGTTAAATATCTAAATTACTTTTTTTTGTTAGATTAGTTCTTGATTTTGGTCCAACTTTTTCATTTATAGGTTCACATGTCCTATCTTATTAATCCACTAAATTAGTGTTTGATATTCCTATTAAATTCGTTAAATGCCAATATTTTGAATTATATTCCATGTAACTTTCATTTTTCGTTAGATGAGCTCCTAATTTTCATTGCACTTTCTTTCTTATGGTTCATATGTTTCAACAAATTATTCCTTTAGAAAGGTGGTTAATATACCCATTAACTTCGTAAAATTTCAATTATTTGGGTTATGCACCAAATTTATTTCTTATAGTTTTATTTTTGGTTAAGTAAGTCCCTAATTTTGGCTATACTTTCTCCTTTATGGGCTTATGTATTTAAACTATTATTTAACTAGTTTTCCATTTAATATTCCAATTAACTTGGTAAAATTTCAGTTATTTGGGTTAAATACCCAAATTACTTTCTTTTGGTTAGATTAGTTCCTGATTTTGGTCCAATTTTTCATTTATAGATCCACATGTTTCAACTTATTAATCCACTAGATTTGTGTTTGATATTCCTACTAAATTCATTAAACGCCAATATTTTGAGTTATATTCCAAGTAACTTTCATTTTCCATTGGATGAATTCCTTATTTTTGTTGCACTTTCTTTATTATTGGTTCATGTGTTTCAACTAATTGTTACTCTAATTTTGTGTGGAAAATTCCTATTAATTTGATAAGATTTCAATTATTTTGGTTGAGTACCAAATTTAGTTTCATAATTTCATTTTTTTTGTAAAAGCAAGTCCCTAGTTTTGGTTATACTTTCTCACATATGTGTTTACATGTTTCAATTATTATTCCACTAGTTTTGTGTTCAATATTCCAATTGACTTGGTAAGATTTTAGTTATTTGGGTTTTATACCAAAATTACTTTTTTGGTTAAATTAGTTTCCAATTTTGTTTAAGTTTTTTCATTTATAGGTTCACATGTTTTAACTTTTTAGTCATCAGTTTTGTGTTTGATATTTTAATTAAATTTGTTAAATACCAATATTTTATGTTAGTTTTCAAGTAACTTTTATTTCCTGTTAAACGAGTTCCTAATTTTTGTTACACTTTCTTTCTTGTTGGTTCATACATTTAAGCTAATTAGTCCTCTATTTTTATGTTTAATATTCCCATTAACTTTGTGAGATTCCAATTATTTGGGTTGGTTACCAAAATTATTTTGTATTTGTATTTTTTGTTAGGTAAGTTCCTAATTTGGGTTAAATTTTCTCGTATATGTGTTTTGATGTTTTAACAATTATACCACTAATTTTGTGTTCAGTATTCCAATTAACTTGGTAAGATTTCAGTTATTTAGGTTAAATACCAAATTTACTTGTGTCACGAAAAGCAATAATATTAAATAAGGTGAATTTTTTTGACTCCTTACTATTTTAGTAAATATCAACTTACCATATAATATACTGAAATTTTTTTATTGTAACCCTTAATCTTTTCCAATCTTTTGGGTCCATAATTTAAGTCTCCATTTTTCCCCCTATTTTCATTACTTCATGAGATCTATTGAATTTGATTGTATATATACTTGAGCTTTTAGTCTTCATACATGTTTATTCTCATTTTATTATTTTTATTGACTATTTCTAGCTATCCTTCAAATCAATTAATGTATTTATTTTCATCTTTCTCTTTACTTTTTAAAATAATTTCTTTAATTTTTAAAAACTTCGATAGTAAATCAAAAAATAACATATAAGAGTGCATGCAATTGCTGTGCTTCTGAAAAAAAATTTAGTTTAGAAGTTATGATAGCATAAGTTATAAAAATATTTAAACTTACAAAAACTGAAATCTTCTTAATCTATTTGTTTGAATTATCTTTTTTTCTTTTTCTTTTTTTCATTTTGGAATCAATTTGACTTCATGAGATTTCTTGAACTTGAATTTATTTATACTCAACTTCTGATTTTTATAAACGTTTTGCCTATTTTATCATTCAATTAATTATATTTATTTATCTTTAAACTAAAATTCATCAAGAATTAAGATTTTTTTAATTGAAATTAAATTTTTACCCTCTAATTTCTTTTTAAATTAGTTTTCTTAATTTTTTTATTACTTCAACCAAAAATTTATGTTATTAATTATAAATGTTATTATATTATACTCGTATTATTATCACTATTATTATTTATTTTTTTACTCTTACTACAATTGTTATTTGTCATTACTTCATGAGATCTTTTGAATTTGATTTGTATGTATATTTAAGCTTTTAATCTTTATACAAATTTATTCTCATTTTTTCATTTTAATTAATACTATTTAGTTATATTTAAAATGAATTTATTAATTTAATTTCATATTTCTCTTTATTGTTCAAACTAATTGCTTTAATTTTTCATAACTTTAACAGTAAATATTTAAATAACAGGTATGGATGATTGCAAATTGCTATGCTTTCAAAAAAAAATTTTAACTTGTGAAGTTCACTTAATCTATTTTTGTTGAAATATCTCTTTTTTTTTTCTTATTGGATAGCCCATTATATCATTTCAATTAATTCTAATTATTTACATTTAAAATAAATTTAATAAAAAACACTATATTTGTATAAAACTTTTACACTATATTTTCTTTTCAAAATAGTTTCTTTAATTTTTCAACACTTCAATCAAACATTCATGTTATTGCAAGTAATATTATTATTTTATTTGTACGACTACTAATAATATTATTTATTTTTATTTTTTATATAACTAAAGCTATTATTATTACTATCGTGCTTCCTAAGATTTATAGTTAAATATAATAAGAATGTATCTATGGTGTATGCTATATCGTATTCTTTTTCAATTACTAAGATATTGATTGTATGCTATATCAAGATTTTGATTATACAATTGATTTTTATAAATTACAAAACTTAGAGGTTTTGACATATCTTTTAACTGTTTCTATTTAAAATCACAACTCATTATTTTAGGAGATTTGGTCATAAATTTTATCATCTATTTCGGAGCTTTTGACCTTTGTTTATAATTATGCTCATTTACCATTTAAACAATCATAACTAGCTAACAACATATTTTTCTGGTTTATAATTTGTATCATTCTTGTTTAATTACGTATTCTTCTGAAAAACCAAGAAAGTATGTACATAACTTTCCATTTGCAAAATAAGTCTCAAATTTTTAATGAGTTAAATCGTTTCTAAAAGCTATGCTGTCTATCTTCAGAAACTTATTAGTCTTCACAAATTTGATTTAAAATTTAACAACATAACAATCAGCACTATCAATTATTATTATTTATGAATTACAATCACGTAGATTGACATGTTCTTATTTGAAAAATAAAATTCTATTTCAAATAAAAATCTAAATTCAGATTTTTGACCAAGAAAAATATCAGCTATAACTAAAGAAAAATGAATCACATTGGTAAAAATACTTAATTAAACTGAATCTTCATTTACAAATGCCGGATCACTAATAGAATCGCTGGAGTATAATTGAACACTTGGATACAAGAAAATAATATAAAAAATAGGAGTAGAATAATCCACAATCCCTAAGATTAGAGTAAAACAAAAAAGATACTGAAATTAAAATAACAAGATTTCAATCTCTACTTTTCTGCATTTGTATTAATCCCTCCTATTTATTGCTTCGTGTCATATTTTCATTTACCCCTGCAAACAAACAACACTGTGGCAAGCAAATCAAAATCTTCCAAATGAAAAACTAAATATAGAAACTCAAGAATAAGAGGAAAACGAATCAAAACTTGGAGAGGTAGGAACAAAGTGACCAAATAGGTGGATTGATTAACTCTAAACATTCGTATAATTTTTTGAACCAAACAAAATGTTCATGCTTACCAAATAAAAAATATTAAAGAACCAAAAAACAAAGTCATCACACAGCTAATCCAAATAAACAACACCATATCTCAACCCATATAAACCAACACATTTGCACTAGAGCACAGTCCAAATGAATATTGAACAAATTAATCCGTCGTTTAATGAAAGTCACAAATACACAAATATAATTTCAAAGCTCAAATGAGAAAACCTATCATTCTAGTAGTGGTGAAATATACAAAGAAAATTATCTAACCATTTTATGTTTAACCCCAGAAAAACATAGTTGAATAAATGGAAACATTAATTGAGTTCATAATTGACAAAATTGAAAGATCGTTTAATCTCAGATTCTCTCATAATTATAATGCACAAACAATGTCCTAGACATTTGCAATTGCCAAAACTGTGAAATTGTTTATGTATAATATTTTCATGGTGAAAATAGAAGAAGCTTATCAATAAACAGAATAACAGAACTTCAATCCAAAAAGAATCAAATGAAAGAATCCATATCTTGCTCTTGTTAATGAAGCAAACATGCCAAAACTGTGAAAGACATTTGCGACAACGTTGTACCATTTCACGAAAGAAGAGTTAGATCTATAAAATCCTTGCATTCTTACTAAAATACACATTAAAATTAAATCTCAGCTTTGCAATATCATAAATTAGTAGCCAGTCTCATCTGAATTCTACATTATTCCTACTTTAGATCAATTTCTAGTAAGTTGTACATTTATGCTTGGCCTTAATGATTACCACGGTCAGTACAGAATAAGTGAAATAAAATACTTGAACTTAAAAGCACCTTGTTGGAAAGAAATATATGCTAAATTACTAATGCTGGCCAACCGAGGCACTTACAAGACAGTTAGGCCCCAAGATCCACGGTCATGCTTATTCCATATATTTAAGAAAAATTCAAAATCTTTTTTTTTTCTTTTAAGAACACATAATCACTAATAAAAACAAACTTCAGCAGCTAAGCCTTCATAAACAAGAATTTATGAAGATATAAATAATGCTGAATTATAGATAAGTTCAAATATCTCCCAAATGAAACTCATTGGGAAATCTATTAGAAATCTCCCAAATCAATCTGCCATCCCTCCTGGTAGAGTCACTTTAATAATTGAAACTAATAATATATAGTATTAAAGCTATTGGAGCTTTTAGAACAAAGAATTACCATGATAAAAGCACAATCATTCCCAATCATATGTCTAAAAAAAAGAATTACATAATCATCGGTTAAGTGATAGCCTAATTAACTCTAACAGACCCAATTTTATTTTCATAAATTAAAACTCAAAACTAACAAAAAAACTTCTTTTGAAACAGAATTTACAAAGTGCTTCTCAGAATTAAGTATTTTTTATTCCCCAAGGACAAAACGAAAAACAAATATGAAGCCAAAGTAACTAGATAACCAAAAAATTGGATTAGTTCACCAAGAAACTCAATTATGCAATATAACTGATGCCTTCAATTAAAAGAAAAATGAACTCGAAGTACCTGAATCCAAAAGAAGAGATAAAATATTGCCCTTACGACCTTAGTTCATCTAATTCAATCAATGATTAATTGGTCATTAAGAAAATTAATCACACATATAATATAAACATTTATCTTGAACAACTGAAAAAAAAAATAAAACAAATCAGCTTATCTATCTCATACAAGCCTATCTTAGGTTCCCAAATTCCATTTCCCTACTGATTCATTTTAACCAATAACAGGTAATATGAAATCAAATAACATGGCATTTTGATTATCATGTCAAATGTGAAATTGACATTTAAGCGTAGACATGGGGATATTAAAATAAAATTAAATAATAGGTAAATGTTTCTTTATTTTAAAACAGCAACTCAGTAATATCACATGTTACAACTATAATCCAATGAATTGCGACAGCAGCAAAATCCAACAAACAATTTAAAAAAATAAAATCAAATCTAATAATCAAATAAGTATAATTCAATTGAAACATTACAGACTATGCGAGTATTAGATCATTAAAATATCCCCTGAACCTAAAATAAAAAAGCTAATCAATTACATTGGTAAAAATATTCAATTAAATAGAATCTTCTTTACACATGCCAAAACACTAATAGAATTTCCCATTAATAATATTACCGAAATATAATTGAACCTTTAGACAAACAGAATTAGTTAAAAATTAGAGTAGAATATGTTACTTACTATTCCTAAGATAGAGTAAAACCACAAAAATAAACAAATTAAAATAACAAGTTCAATATCTAATTTTCTACCATTTCCATTCCTACTATGAATTATTGTTTCATGTCATATTCTTATTTATTCCTATGATTAAAGAAAACTGTAACAAGCAAATAAAAAATCCTCCAAACAAAAAATTAAAGATAGAAACCAAAGAAACAAAAGAAAAAAGAATAAAAATTGTACAGGTTGCAGCAAGTGACTGAACAGAGGAGTCGAATACACAGCATTCATACCACAAAGCAAACAAAATATTCATGCATAACAAATTTAAGAAATATTAAGGAGCCAAAAAACAAGATCACCACAATGACACAATTTGTCAAAACCATATCTTAATCCATAAACAATGACACAAGGGATTATATAAAATTTAAGGGAAAAAGTGCTACCAGTTCAAGTATTGGGGAGTGGAGATTGAAATAGAAATTGAAGAGCTGATATGCCAAATTAATTTGGCATCACTTCCAAATTATCCTTCACCGTAAGTACCCACATACTAGTGGCAGCTTTTATCACAAACATAATACTAAAGACAACGCTAGTTAAATTCCAATTCTTTTCCATACGAGATTTTATAAACAAAACAGAACAATACAGAACATACTAGTAATATAGATCATCCAAAGCAGTTCAAATTAAATATTAAAATGACAAAGCTTGAAAATAGAGAAAACGTATAGTCTTCAAATCTTAAGCTCCCATGCTACCTAGAAGAACACTTGCCAAAGATTTGTTGCATTGCATAGATGCCTTCAACAACTTCAAACCATAACTAGTAACCACCGTTCAAAAAATTAAAAAAAAAAGATTCAGATTATTAAACACATGGTCTCAAACAATGAAATTGTTAGGAAATTGAGCTTACTCCTAAGATCACTCCAAGCAATTTATCAAGTAATAAATTAATAAGAAAAATTAAATGAAAAATAATATCGATCCCATAACACAAGATTTACGAGGAAAACTCAAAATCCAGAGAAAAAACCACGGCCGTTGTCAAAAAGACAACCAGAGAAAAATATTCACTATGTAAAAAATTATTACAACCATAATCTTAGAAATAATTTCTTTCACCCCAGCCCTAGATACACCCAAAGTACTAAAACTTCCTAATACTCACTTAATGCTTAACTTGCATTAGATTATACAACTCTATAGAATTTTGAATGTTTCTCTCTGGAATGATTAAAATGAGGAGGAGAACTCGTCTATTTATAGCCAAAATTTGGCTTCCTTTTCTTCTTTTTTTTTTCTTTGTATGGGCGGCACCCACCCATTGTTCCTTGTTCAATGATGGTGGGTGGCTCAACCACCCACAGTCTTTTTTTTCAAAATGATGGCTCAACCACCCATCATTTTGACCTTTTTTTTAATCACATTTTTAACAATCTCCACCATGATTAAAAAAAAAAAAATTTATAGTCACTGCTACAAAATATTGTCTTCACCAACAATTATAATTCTCAACATATAGAAGTATCATATTCCACCATAAAGAGTATACCACTTAGAATTAATTACCAATTCTAAGAATTTTACATCGGCACATGTCTATATTTCCTACTGAAATTTATGGTGCAACTTCCATGTTGGCTTTTCTGGAAGTTTGTCAGCCATCGACATAAATTCCACCACACACCTTGCATTAATGCCAACCATGCATTGTGTGCAAATCTTGTGGATCCACTAGTAGTAACACATCCCCTTTCATGGTACTAATGGTACACCATGCGGATGTCATCATCATCCATTTTACAAGGGACCATCGTCTCCCACAATGATGAGAGACTTACCACTAGCAATGCTTTCAGTATCTGATCTAGAGCCACTTGCCGATCCTGCTCCATTTCTCCTATGACAATCTCTTTTTAGGTGCCCTGATCGTCCACACCCCTAGTAGACTCCTTTCCTAGAATTATTTTTCTTCTAATTCCCCACAACTGCCAAAGCCGAGACATCTGTAGTTTCAGTACTTTCACCACTTAGTCTTCTTTCTTTTGAGAGTAAAGTATTAGTAGCTTCTTCAAGATTTACTCTCTCCTTCCCGTACATCAAAGTAGGTAACAAGTGTTTATAGGAAGTTGGAAGTGACCATACCAACCTAAGCTCCTTGTCCCCATCTTCAATTTTAACTCCAATGGCTTTTAGTTCTGATACAATACCATTGAGAACACTGAGGTGATCAAAAATTTTTGTACCTTTAGTCATTCGTAATGTGTGAAATCACTCCTTCAAGTATAATCGATTTGAGATGCTCTTTGTCTAATACAACTTTTCTAGCTTCTCCCAAAGTTCTTTCGCTTAGGAAGTTTTCCTACAATTGCAAGAACATTCTTTAGTCGTATGGCACTTGCAGCTCTATCATCAAAATCTTCCTAATCTTTATCGCTTATACTAGTTTTTCTTCATCGCTTATACTAGTTTTTTCAGAGCCACTACTGGAAGTAGGGGATGGCTTTCCCTTCAATGCCTTGTGCAATCCAGATTGAATTAACACATCCTTGACTTGAACTTGCCACAAGTCAAAGTTAATTCTCCCATCGAATTTTTCTATTTCAAATTTCACTGGACTTGAAAATTTCAATTCTGACATATTTGCTTGTAGATCAGCTTTTACTCTTCACCACGAACTATTTAAATTGGCTCACACTGCTTCATGTGAATAGTACTACATGCGTGAATAGTAACGTATACGTGAACAGTGCCTCGACACTAAAACTTTAATCAATGGCTCTGATACCATTATTAGAAAATTGAGCTTCATCCCAAGATCACTTCAAGTAATTTCTGAAGAAACAAATTAACAAGAAAAATTAAATGAAAAATAGTATTAATCCCACACCACAAGATTTACGTAGAAAACTCAAAATTCAGAGAAAAAGTCATGGCCATTGTCAAAAAGACAATTAGAGAAAAATAGTATTAATCCCACACCCACAACACTAAAACTTCCTAATACACACTTAATGCTTAACTTGCATTAGATTTTACAACTCTATAGAATTTTGAATGTTTCTCTCTGGGACGATTAAAATGAGGAGGAGAACTCATCTATTTATAGCCAAACTTTGGCTTCCTTTTCTTCCTCTTTTTTTTTTCTCTTTGCATGGGCGGCACACACCCATTTTTCCTTGTTCAATGATGGTGGTTGGCTCAACCACCCACCATCTTTGAATTCAAAATGATGGCTCAACCACCCATCATTTTGACCTTTTGTTTTTTGTCAATCACATTTTCAACAAAAATCACTAAGGAAATAACTTAACAAACCTCATCATGGCCAAAATTACATCTTTTCTCTAAGGTCACCGAAATCCACATCAAACTTTTTATGCAAAGTGACACAAGAGGTTGCATATATTTAAAAAAATAAAAACAGATCGTGGATATTGAAATAGAAATTGAAGAGTGGAGACATTAAAAATTGGTGTAGAGTGAAGATTAGGGAACAATAAGCACTGATTTAAAAAAAGAAAAAAAGATTTATGGTAGAGAGGGTTTTTTTTTTGAAACTTATGGTAGCGAGAGTTGAAAAAAGGGAAAGAAAGAGAGAGAATTGAAGAATTTTAGTTAGAGCGGCTTGGGTTTCTCATGAAGTAAAATATGAAGTATTTATACTTTAATAAAAAATTAAAAATCTTCAATTTTATAGATTAAAAAAAATTGTTCAATCTTTCATTTAGCAGCAGTCTGCCGACCAAAATTTTTTTCTGTCATTTTAATTTACTAAGATAAGTAAATTAATTTAATATAATAATTTTTATTTGTATAATTTGTATTATAAATGCTTCTTATTTTTAATTGCTATACTTCAGTGACACTAGATTTTATTATCTAAAAAGTTGTAATTATTTCATGTTTAAAATTTATAATGGTAAATATAATAAATACAAGATTATTTAGTTGTATTCAAATTGTAATTATGCTTGTGAATGGCACCTGGTTAAGGGTTCGAACCCAATGTGAGAAAGAAATTAAGTTGTTAATATGTTAACTAATAAAAATATACTAATATCTATGTTACATTGATAATTACATTGTGAATTTAGGTCACCATAGGCGTGGGGTACAATTGTCCAAAAAGATGTATATGTAGTTGAGTTCTAATAATAAATGTCTAATATTGACAATAAGTGTCATAGTTGAGTTCTTTTTAATCAATGGTTACTAACAACATAAATAATAAGTTTAATATTATAAATCATTAATTACAATACTACTAAAAGCAATAGATTAAAAATTAATATTACATTTAATGTATATAATTGTCCATTATAAGTATTTCGGAAAAATGCTATAACTTGATAATAGTGAATAAATGTAACCATCAAAATAATGCAGTGTAAAAGAATGAATTAATTTCACATAAGTTTATGTGAATTAGTTTGCATAAGAGATCAAGATACCATAAATTTTCTATACTTATCATATAATAATATTAACAACTAGTATTAAATTTATAGTAATAAAAAATCATATTTTATCGCTAATTATAATGTTTGGTCCAATTTGATAATTATCCAATAGCTGAACAAAAACTATTCTCATATTAGTGGGTAGAGGCTTGAATACTTTATATGCATTATGGATTGATTTCTTCTAAATATTTGAAAATAAATCTGATTAATATGGATCTAGATATTCATATTACATTTCTCCATCAAAAGATTAATAAAATAATATGATAACTTTTTATGCAAAATATCATTAAATTTGTAATGTACATAATAAAAAATATTTAATAATTTATATTTATTTACTTATATTATACAATATTCTCATTAGCAAGAAGTCACATATTTTGAGGAAAAAAATGTTTCATTTTTAAATATATTTTCATGTAAAGTTGAGGGGGTATTTGATAGTTATAATATTGAAATTGATTATTTTGTTATTTACTTAAAACTAGGGTCCCTGTATAATATTTACCTTTTAATAAAAGAAAGTAAAGATAAGTGGTAACTGGTGGCCGGTTAAAGAACTCATTAAAAAATAAATAAAAAAAGCGGCTGCATGAGATACAACCGCTGTATTATCTGCAGACCCTACTTGATACAGATCTAAGAAAATTAAGTCTATGATTGGAATTGTTTAATGGATTGTTAAGCGATTCTAGCCTTGTGGGAAAGATGAAGGAGAATTCAACTCTTTGATAATCTAACTCTCAAACCATGTTTGATAAATCATTTTAAAATAGATTATTTGAAAATTTGATTTTCAAATATTCTATTTTCCTACTAACTTCAAGATGAAGGACAACATTTGTCCATGAGATTCTTAATAACGCAACTTTTGTGCAGTAAAATTAAAATGGATGGCGGAAGCTCTAGAAACCTCGGATTGACTTCATTCAAAAACGAAAATCAAGAGGAAATAGTGACGTTTAATTACCTCACTTGTACTTTCAAAAAAGACTTTGTAAAGTAGGAGAAAATGACTGAAAACAGCAAGATATGAACACTGTTCAGAAAATAGAGCTCTGCACGAATAGCTTTTGTTTTGCCACAATCTGAGATCCTTTAAGCACCCCAATTGTGATGTCTCTAGTAATTCCACACTTAGAATGTTCTAGGAGTTCATAGGATTTGGAATCTCGAAATTTCGTTTTGAAATGAAAGAGATAATGAAGAAACATGAATGCTAGTTCATGATGATTCATTCCATCAAATAAAGTCACCATCATCTCCAATGATGGCACCAAACATTATCATGTGCTAGACCCGCCCACTTAGCCATTATTTATTGAAAGGGATCTTATCACTTCAATAAATTATTTAATCAAATAAATAAATAGCTAAATTAATTAATTTCGGAATTAATTAATTAATTCCATTTTGATCAAATCAAATGGTTAAATGTGGGCTTCTCTTATGACATGTTCTAATGCTTTCTCTTAATCCATATTAGATTCAATAAAAGCCCAAAATTTTAAACCCAAAAATTTTCTAGAAGTCCATAATCATATATGAACTTGAACATGTCCAAAATGATCATTTTACGTGCTCGATATTACATAATGTTTAATTGAGGATTTATGAAATTTATTTTGTTCTTTAAACTATTTATGGAACATCTAAAATTCTATCTTAAATCATATTTAAGATATATTTATATATATATTCATTCTCAATGAATTATAATATAAATATTGATTTTCCTAAAATTAGGAAATTTAACTGCTCATTTTCTAGTAATTCTTTTTTTTTTCATTTCTATTTAGTGTGTGACTTTTTGGGTTCTTAGTTATAAGGTAGTAGAACTATTCTAATGATAACTCTTTATTCATTAAATGATGTTAAACTCTTTAGTCATCAATTAGAACTTTTCTAATGACCTTAAGATGCATTGCTAATACACTTTACCAATATTGATCTTAAGGTTTCTACAAGTCATGAGTGACACCTAGCAGTATATCACAACTATCCAAATAACAAGAATTGTTGGATTTATAGAAGCTATTCCATTGCATCTCTATGTCTTGGTCTCTTCATCATCCACGTCCAAAGAAAAGCACGGCTTATGGTTTATTATGTTAAGCAGTTATGCTTTATCTTAAAATAAATCTAAATGAACTTGGCATGAAAATATAATTTGAACTCCTTCAAATATATTTCACCTTGGCCAAGGATTTCTTATGCCAATTCATATTATCTTATAGGGACATCCTTTTCGTATATTATAAAGTGATGAATTCCATATTGGCCATACACTTGTCTTCATACATAGCCAACCATAATAATTATTGCTAGATCTCTTCCGTGATTAGGAATCAATCTTTATGCATTCACATATCAGAGATGTCTATGTATAAGATATCTATTATGCCTCAGGTCTAAAGGTCATTACTAAACATATTGTCTGTTACAATGTATAATAGGCCATTAACACTCCAAACCATATGGCTTACTATATTTGGTCAAGTTCAGTAAACTCGTTCTCTTAACAAGTACTTATGTGTTTGACTTGACATCTCATGTCAATGATATGAAACTCACCATCTATTTTAGTATCACATACCATAAGGAGTCATAACATATACTAATGTTTATAAGAATTTATAATGTCCAATCATAAATCCACCACTAGGAACTATTTTAGAAGTATAGTACAAATGATGCACGTTTCATATTCTCGATAAACTCGAGAATGTGCTCCTTAACTATTTTACTTCTTAGACTATATTCATTAAATTAATATATGAATATTGATAACTTTGTCATTTTATAAATATCAAAATGCTATTCAAATATAATCATTCCCTAAACAATCAAACACCATTCGATTGGCTTTTAGGGCATATCACTAACAATCTCCCATTTGCAGTAAAGCCAATTGCTATAGTATCTTATACTCATCTTCTCAGGATGACGATCTAACTGCTGTTGAGTAAGTGCTTTAGTCAGAGGATCCGTAGTGTTATCAGCGGAGGCTACTTTCTGCATAGTGATATCGCTCCTTCTAATGATTTCTTTGATAATGTGATATCTTCTCTCAATGTGTTTGGATTTCTAGTGAGGCCTTGGTTTCGTAGCTTGTGCTATAGCTCTATTGTTGTCACAATATAATGATATTGGCAATGCAATGGTTGGAACCACTCCAAGTTGTTGAATAAACTTCCGTATCCAAACAGTTTCTTTTGCTGCATCTGATACAACTATATATTTCGCTTTAGTGGTAGAATCTGCAGTTGTTGCTTGCTTAGAACTTTTCCAGCTTACTGCTCCACCATTGATAGTGAATAAAAATCCTAATGTAGATTTTCTGTCATCTATATCTGACTGGAAATTTGAATCTGTGAAGCCTTCAATTTTTAGCTCACCCTCTCCATATGTTAAGAACAAATCTTTAGTTCTTCTTAAGTACTTAAAGATATTCTTAACTGCGGTCCAATGTTCCCTACCCGGATTACTTTGGTATTTGCTAGTGACACTCCTGAAGGCTTGTTTTAGCCCATAAATGGACCTTTTTAGCTTGCATACTTTATAACGATTTGTCTTAGATTCAAAACCACAAGGTTGTATCATATAGATATCTTCCTCAATGTACCCATTAAGAAATGCAGTTTTGACATCCATTTGCCAAATCTCATAGTCATAATATGCTGCTATAGCCAATAAGATTCTGATGGACTTTAGCATGGCTACTGGTGAAAAGGTTTCCTCGTAGTCCTAAAACTTATCCGGTCTAGTACATAGCATAGCATACATAAGACTTTCAATTGCAGAAGCATATGGAATCTTATTCATACGCTCTCTCTCATCATAAGTTTTAGGACTCACGCTTTTAGAGAGATGAATTCCATGTTTGAAGGGTATAAAACCCCTTTTGGAATCCCACATATTAAATTTCTTTAATATCTTTTCTATGTACTTAGCTTGACATAGACCTATTAATCTTTTGGATCTATCTCTATAAATCCTAATTCCCAAGATATACATTGGATCTCCTAGGTCTTTCATGGAGCAGTTTTGAGAAAGCCAAATTTTGACAGAAGACATATGTCCAATGTCATTTCCTATAAGCAATATGTCATCTATATATAGCACAAGGAAAGTTATTGCACTCCCACTGACCTTTTTGTAAACACATGGTTCATCCTCATTATTGATGAAATCAAATGATTTGATTGGATCATCGAATCGGATGTTCCAACTCCTGGAGGCTTGTTTTAGCCCATAAATGGACCTTTTTAGCTTGCATACTTTATGAGGATTTGTCTTAGATTCAAAACCATAAGGTTGTATCATATACATATCTTTCTTAATGTACCCATTAAGTAATGCAGTTTTGACATCCATTTGCCAAATCTCATAGTCATAATATGCTGCTATAGCCAATAAGATTCTGATGGACTTTAGCATGGCTACTGGTGAAAAGGTTTCCTCGTAGTCAATTCCTTGTATTTGACGATAACCTTTAGCTACCAACCTTGCTTTGTAGGTCTCTACCTTTCCATCTAAACCTATCTTCCTCTTGAAGATCCACTTGCATCCAATATATATAATACCTTCGGGTGGATCCACTAGAGTCCAGACTTGGTTGGTTCTCATAGAGTCCATCTCTAAATCCATGGCATCAAGCCATTTCTGAGAGTCAATATCTGATATTGCCTCTTCGTAACTAGTAGGATCATCTCTATGATCCGTATCACCCAATAAAAATATATCGTTCATCTGATTAAGTAAACCATATCTTTCTGGTGGGTGAACTATCCTGCTAAATCTACGGAGCTGTTGTGTTCCTTGTATTTGTACTTGAACAGGTTCTTCATTGGATTTATCCTCATTACAATTCTCAATAAATTCTAATTTCCTTCTTTGCCCACCTTCTTGAATAAACTCTTTTTCAAGAAATATGGCATTTCTACTAACCAATACCCTTTGGTCAGATTGGATGTAAAAGTAATAATCCAAAGTTTCCTCTGGGTATCCAATGAACCTCCTGCTATCCGCTTTAGCTTCAAGTTTCTCACTTTGAGTCTCTTGATAAAAGCAGGACATCCCCAAATCCTAAGATGATTTAGGCTTGGTTGTTTACCATACCATATCTCATAAGGTATTTTAGGTACAAACTTGGAAGGTAGTCTGTTTAGTACATATATTGCAGTAAGGAGAGCATATTCCCAAAGAGAAATTGGTAAATCTGTATAACTCACCATTGATCGCACCATGTCTAACAGTGTGCGATTTCTCCTCTCAGATACTCCATTAAGCTCAGGTGTACTTAGAGGTATCCATTGTGAAACAATACCATTTGCTTTAAGGTAAAACTGAAATTTTCCACTGAGATATTCACCACCTCGATCTGATCGTAGGATTTTAATAACTTTTCCAGTTTGTTTCTCTATTTCATTTCGGTATTCTTTGAACTTTTCAAAGGCTTCAGATTTATACTTCATTGAGTATACTGAACAATATCTTGAGTGATCGTCGATAAAAGTTATGAAGTAGTAATATCCACTCCTTGCCATTTTATTAAATGGCCCACATACATCAGTATGTATAAGTTCAAATAAATCAGTCGCCCTTGTACTTTGTCCAACGAAGGGTGCCCTAGTCATTTTTCTTTGAAGACATAATTCACAAGTTGGATAAGGTTCTAAACCAAATGGACCTATTAGTCTGTCTTTAGCCAATTTTGTGACTTTATCTTCTCCAATATGACCTAGCCTGAAATGCCACTTATATTTGGGGCTTATTTCTTCTCTTTCACGTTTATGTGTTATGCTATTTACATTCACAACATGCTCATTATTTTCTTTCATGTTTAGTACATAAAGATCATTAGCTAAAGTACCATGTGCAACATATTTATTCTCATGATAAATTTTACAAATTTTATTTCTAAAATAAAATTCATAATTGTCTTTGCATAAACATGAAATTGAAACTATGTTCTTTACAGCAGAAGGAATAAATAAACAATCATTCAAATTTATTACATGCCCAGATGTCATTTTTAAGAAAAATGTCACTATAGTGGAGGCAGCAACCATTGCTCCATTTCCCACTCTAAGAGAGACTTCTCATTGTTTAAGTCTTCTACTTCCTTTTAGATCATGCATTGACATATAAATATGTATGGTTGCAGCAGAATCTAAAATCCAAGAAGTAGAATGAATAATTGAAATATTAGTTTCAATAATGAGAATACCTTCATAAGGATTCGCTTTAGGCTTGACTTTCAAGCTGTTCAGGTAAGCTTTGCAATTCCTCTTCCAATGCCCATCCTTACCGCAATGGAAACATTTTCCCTTGTCATTGGGCTTATTAGCTTTCCCCTTCTTAATCCCGCCTTTAGCCTTGGGTTGAAACTTTTTCTTTTTACCCTTTTTAGTTGAGGGCTCTTCTATAGCCATAACATCTTGTGGTTTCTTTATGCAAGTTTCAGTAGTATTAAGTATCTTTAGCAGTTTAGCAAGGCTGTACTCTATTTTATTCATGTTAAAATTCATGATAAATTGAGAGAATGAGTCTGGCAAGGATTGTAGGATAAGATCGATAGCTAATTCCCCATCCATTAAGAAATTAAGAGCTTCTAGCTGCTCTATGTAGTCAATCATTTTGAGTACATGCTCATTGACCGATCCTTTAGTCATTCTCATTCTGAACAATTTCTTAAATATCTCATATCTAACTGTCCTGCTTTGTTCACCATACAACTTTGGTAGATGAAGTATCATGGAACTTGCATCAGGCATATTTTCATGTTGCCTTTGTAGTTCATTGGACATCGATGCCAATATATAGCTTTTAGCAGTTAGGTCATCATCTTGCCACTTCTGATAAGTGACATGTTCTGCCTCACTTGCTCCCTCAGGAATTTCATTTGGCTTAGGTGTATCAAGAACATAGTTAATTCTCTCATAATTAAGAACAATTCTTAAATTTCTGAATCAATCAACGTAATTGGGTCCCGTCAAATGGTAGTTTTCCAGAATTCATGCTAATGGATTATTCATTATTAAATATTTCTGCAAAAAACATAAATTAAATTATTAGCATTTTGTTATAATCTATTTGATTTTGGTCTTTAAATCAAAGAGTACGTCCCACTATTTTATCATTTCATTACACTTCCATATGTAAGAAACGGAAACTCTCATTGGCAAAAGTTTCTAGTAGGAATCAGATTCTCATTAGCATAAGTTTACCTCACCTAACAGTTCTTGGCTTACTTATTATAATGAGTAGGTAACTCTTTACCAAATGCATCTCATGCATGTACCGATTATCCTTCGGCCTCTAAATCATTAATACCTCACCTAACAGTTCTTAGTATAAACGATTTAGTTAAGTTTATCCTAATACCCTTGCATATTTCAAAACATCTTACTAACCTCACCTAACAGTTCTTGGTAGCTTAATGTATGAATTATGCATCATCGTATGATATATGATTTGTTTTCAACATTTTAATGAAAGATTAGCCCATGTATCCATGACAACTAGCCCAAGCATAAAATATTTTAAATATTCCATTGGTATTAGCAGGCCATGATGGATATTCCCATTATTGATCATTACAACTTAATAATAATTATATTTATTTAATTAGGGAGGATTTGGTCATTATTATGGACTCACTTTTTAGCATGTTATTCCATTTTAAATATTCAAATATGTCTAAACACCCTAATATACATCTCATGCATATTATAGACAAACCAACCAAGGATGATCATGGAATTTTCTAATAAAACCAATTTGAGCCAAAATTGGTTTTAAGGTCCACCTAGGTATCAAGCAAACAATAATGATTATGAGACATCTTATGTCTCAAATTATTACAATTATTTATTTCTATTTGAGAGGCCAAAATATCATTGGAAGTGCTGCAACAATCCATAAAGTCTTCTTGCTCCAACCTCCAAGGCATCGTAAATACGTCGTCCCTCCTTTTACAATCATCTCGTAGAAATTACATATTTAGAAGAATTGGGGTACAAATTTAGGGGTAATAGGATACAATTAGATCTTAATAGAAGGAGGGACATGCAAGTCCCTATTTAAAAATATTACAACCATTTAAGCCTTTAGAAATCGGCCAAATCAACAAATAGATCAATAGCTCATTCAATCACGCATATATTCAATCATCACATGACATAAATATATCATAAAATATTTAGTTCTTTCCATGATCATCCTTCATGCTAGTATAAATGGAAATAACATAAATCATGCTTCAAAAATTCGAAGTTGAATGAAGATGGCTTTGATACCAATTGAAGCACAACATTTGTCCATGAGGTTCCTAATAACGCAATTTTTGCGCAGTAAAATTAAAACGGATGGCGGAAGCTCTAGAAACATCGGATCGACTTCATTCAAAAACGAAAATCAAGAGGAAGTATTGACGTTTAATTACCTCACTTGTACTTTCAAAAACGACTTCATGAAGTAGGAGAAAATGACTGAAAACAGCAAGCTACGAACATTGTCCAGAAAATAGAGCTCTGAACGAACAACTTCTATTTTGCCATGATTTGAGATCCTTTAAGCACCTCAATTGTGATGCCTCTAGTCATTTCACAATTATCAATGTTCTAGAAGTTCATAGGATTTGGAATCTCGAAATTTCATTTTGAAATGAGAGAGATAATGAAGAAACATGAATGCTAGTTCATGATGATTCATTCCACCAAATAAAGCCACCATCAACCCCAAGATGGCACCAAACATTATCATGTGTTAGACCCACTCACTTAGCCATTATTTATTGAAAGTGATCTTATCACTTCAATAAATTATTTAATCAAATAAATAAATAGCTAAATTAATTAATTTCGGAATTAATTAATTAATTCTATTTTGATCAAATCAAATAGTTAAATGTGGGCTTCTCTTGTGACATGTTCTACTTTCTTTTAATCCATATTAGATCTAATAAAATCTTAAAATTCTAAACCCAAAAATGGTCTAGAAGTCCATAATCATATATGAACCGGAACATGTCCAAAATGGTCATTTTACGTACTCGATATTACATAATGTTTATTTGAGGATTTATGAAATTTATTTTGTTCCTTAAACTATTTATGGAACATCTAAATTTCTATCTTAAATCATATTTAAGATATATATACATACATTCATTCTCAATGAATTATAATATAAATATTGATTTTCCTAAAATTAGGAAATTTAACTTCTCATTTTCTAGTCACTTTTTTTTTTCATTTCTATTTGGTGTGTAACCTTTTAGGTTCTTGGTTATAAGGTAGTATAACTATTTTAATGAAAACTCTTTATTCATTAAATGATACTAAACTCTTTAGTCATCAATTAGAACTTTTCTAATGACCTTACGATGCATTGCTAATATGCTTTGCCAATATTGATCTTAAGGTTTCTACAAGTCATGAGTGACACCTAGCAGTATATCACAACTATCCAAATAACAACAATTTTTGGATCTATAGAACCTATTCCATTGTATCTCTATGTCTTGGTCTCTTCATCATCCATGTCCAGAGAAAAGCAGGACTTATGATTTATTATGTTAAGCAGTTATGCTTTGTCTCAAAATAAATCTAAATGAACTTGGCATGAAAATATAATTTGAACTCCTTTAAATATATTTCACCTTGGCCAAGGATTTCTCATGCCAACTCATATTATCTCGTAGGAATATCCTTTTCATATATTACAAAGTGATGAATTCCATATTGGCCATACACTTGTCTCATACATAGCCAACCATGACAGCTATTGCTAGATCTCTTCCGTGATTAGGAATCAATCATTATGCATTCACATATCAGAGATGTCTATGTATAAGACATCTGTTATGCCTTAGGTCTAAAGGCCATTACTAAACATAGTATCTGTTACAATGTATAATAAGCCATTAACACTCCAAACCATATGACTTACTATATTTGGTCAAGTTCAGTAACCTCGTTCTCTTAACAAGTACATATATGTTTGACTTGACATCTCATGTCAATGATATGAAACTCACTATCCATTTTAGTATCACATACCATAAGGAGTCATAACGCATACTAGTGTTTATAGGAATTTATAATGTCCAATCATAAATTCACCATTAGGAACTATTTTAGAAGTATAGTACAAAGGATGGACGTTTCATATTCTCGACAAACTCGAGAATGTGCTCCTTAACTATTTTACTTCTTGGACTATATTCATTAAATTAATATATGAATATTGATAACTTTGCCATTTTATAAATATCCAAATGCTATTCAAATACAATCATTCCTTAAACAATCAAACACCATTCGATTGACTTTTAGGGCATATCACTAATACAAGAAGCATTGTGAAATAGTATAATTATTTATAATTTTAAATTTTAACAATTTTTTTAATAAAAGGAGGGGTTACACTTTAAAATTTAACAAATATAACTGTGGAATTTTAATGAAATTTAGTGCATTATTGCTGGCATGGTAGCACTCATTTACTGAATATAATTAGTTTAAAATAAATTTAACGAGTATAATAAATGAACAAAATAGCCCAATTGCGACGATGTTCTTATCGTTGTTCACAGTCTTCAGTTTTACCAGTCGCCACCACCAATCATGATGTGCATATATCCTCTTCCACATGGACACTCTTAATTGTCAGTTTGTCAAACACATGCACACATATTGAAGCAATTCGCCTTTGCCTAGTTATTTAAAGTAAAGCTGGTGCCATAGGCGTAGCTTCCACCTTCATATAACATAGAAACCAGTTGCCATTTGAGCTAATGCAGAATTGTCAACTTTTTATGGTTGGAGTTGAAAACTAATTGTTATTAACTTTCTAAACACAATCGAATTGCTGTTAGTTATTGTCGGATCACCGTTTTGACTAGAGCAAGTTATCATTATGCTTATACTTTCAAATTGTTGAATCACTATTTTCTTGATGTTGGATTACCATTAGTGTCCAGAGACCTATATGAAGTTGTTAGCTTACCGTTTTCTAATAAACGGTTTTCCATTAGCGTCCAGAAGTTGGACTCCAATTCTGTGCAATGTTGGTTAACTGTTTTTCCATAATAGTTAGTTGATTGCATCCAAAATTAATGAAATCTTACCTCAAGGTAACTAGGTTGCTGTTTTTCGAGTTAACAGGAATCCATTTATTTCTAGAAAATTATTCTTTGCTCAATTCATTATACGGTTTAAGTATTTTGATCAGATTAAATTTTAAACTTAATCAATTTTAAGCGTGTTTGTTATCATCAAAATCATCATTATGGAAACATACACGTTAACATTCTCTCATTTTTTTATCATGACAAACCTTACAAGTATTATAGAGAAGGATATCAAAAATTTTAATCCCCTTAAATATAGGTTCCCCATATGTTAATCAATTTTTGACCAAAATGATTTTAACCAGTAACCAATTAATCATGATTATAGCCTCTCGTCAATATATCCCTTTCATCATCAAAAGGAAAAGGTCGGAATGGAATAAAGAGATGAGTACAAGTGTTACCCATGTTATTTGAGCCAAAATTTTTGCAAAACCTCCCCTAACAACAAGCATTCCCTTAAATTTAAATATTAATAAAAACACTTCCAAACTATCTCAATTCCATATCAAATCCAAATCATCATATCTCTACGAGGTGCTCGAGGTCTAGCTCTAAGTCTAAAGCTTGGCAACTGATCCTCTAGGTAGACATCATTAAGGAATCTATCATTCTTAGGAGCAACCAAAGTATCCTCATTCCTTGAAGATGGCTTCACCCATTCTCCAAGCCTTCTATAGAATCCAATCCCAAAAATAATCTCTACCTAGTTTCCTAGTGTCAGTATGAACAGGTTCGTAATAATGTTGCCATAAGGAAGGGAACAGTTGGTTACTGTAGGTGTTGACAACATATGACGAAGGATAGTGAATGATAGTTTCACTTTCCTTCTCCAGATGAGAGAGTCAAATTGACCAACATTTAACCTAGTTACTTTATTACTGTGACCCTACTTATATGTGACCATGTACTAAAGAATACTATGAAGAATGTAGACCTAGAAAGGTAAGAGATGTGACCAAAAGGACAATGAGCAGACATCGTCAGAAAGATCATGTCGTCTACAAATGTTCCTAACTGATTCTAGGTGACAAAAATGACTGAAATGAAGCTCTTTCCTAGATGTATATAAGTCTAGCCCCTCACTAGATATCCCATTTATACGACTCAGATCAAAAGCATCAAATTTTATCCGAACTCCACTAACATGGGTTATAACCTTATCTTCCAAATAGAGGAAAATTCCATGTTAGAGTAAAACATCCAAACTAAATTTTCACAGACCATTTCTTCTACACTCAAAGCTCTTTCCCATTGAACTAGAATATCTCTAATTATACTCCCACATACATTTGTATTAGCAAAATCATTAATGTCGGCAAAATAAAATGAAGTTACCATTTTATCCGTGAAGCTCGTATGAAATCTTTTAACCAGGTAGGGGAAAGGAAAGTGGATTCTTTCATAGTCTCGAGTAGTTGGCCTAGATGTATCAAGTGGTCTTTGATCAATTTTTTTGACTCTTTTGGTTTTCGTTGACGATTCACCGCTAGCCATTATAGGGGAATTTTGAATAAAATGTGTTTGAAGGAGATAGAACTGATTAAAAAGAAGTTTGGGGGCAAAGAAAGGTGTGTATGGACTCAGTTTGATTAATGATGAAAGAAACCTCGGCAAATTGGATGAAGAAAGTGTGGGCAAAACCTAGGTTTTTAATTTTGGGATTTTTAGTTCAGTTCTAGGCTTGAAACAGAGTTTTGATTATGAAGAAATGAAATTTAAGATGTTTATAAAGGATGTGGATGCTTAATTTTGTAAGAAGAATTAATAAATATGGTCAATTTTAGAGAGAAATCACAACCGCCGACTGAAGGGAGAAAATGGTTCAGGGCTAAGGAAAAAATGAAGAAGAAAACCCTTTATAGTTCTATTATCACGAGATAACGGCTAGTTGTTTTTATGTTATTGGCGAACCGTTAGTGTCCAGAGCCACACATAGGTTTTAAGATGATATCGGTTTATCATTTGCAAGTTAGCAGTTAATTGAGAGTAGGAAAAATGCAGACAAAAAATATCTTAAAAAACAGTGAGCCGTTATTGGGTTATCAGTGAGTCGTTATTGTCCAGACTGTATTCTCTAAGTTTTTGTCTAAAATGGTTATCCATTTATTGAGTAAACATTGATTTATTTTCCTTAACTATGATTTCACACATTTATTTTAATTTATGGCCAACAATTAATTCATTCCAAGACCATTTCATTTAACTGAAATTTCTTAAAAAACTATTTTAATATATGATTCATGAATTCACACAATTCAAACGACCAATTCAAACAAGTAAGCCCATCGTGAAAAACAAGAAAGTCTTGATATCATATAAAGATATGCTAGTGTGCGATATTCATCATTCCAAGCTTATGCCTAATTTTAGTAAATTATTCTTCGCTAAGGGGTTTTGTGAAGATATTTGCAAACTGTTTTTTGGTTGAAACAAAGTCTAATGTAATATATCCTTTTTGAACATGGTCTATCAAGAAATGATGTTTTATCTCAATGTGCTTGATTCTAAAGTGTTGAATGAGATTCTTAGATAGGTTTATGGCACTAGTATTGTCACACATGATAGTTATACGATCAAGATTAATACTATAGTCTTTAAGGGTTTGTTTTATCTGTTGTGCAAATTTTATTGAACTCGCAAGTGCAATCTATTATAGTATAGATCAATGGTAACGAGTGTTGATCCCACGAGGAGGTAAATTTTAATTGTGTGTAGAATTAATTTTCTAAATGGATGGTTGGATTTGTGATGAAAATGATTTGGATTATCCTAAAATTGAAATTGAAATGGCGAGAATAATTTGAAGAGAATTCTATTGAAATGACGTACTTGGGTATTTGGATCCATATCAACATGCACTATGGGCTAAATATTCTTTATTAATACCAATTAAATCATAAGGGGGGAATCCACATCTCATGAATCGCACTCTAATCAATATGGTGCTAAGGGCTTATCGTGTCAAATAATAATAACCTTGTACTAGCGAACCGGTGTAATCAGGGCGGTATATAGACAAGATTATTATTATTTGTCGACGAAAAGTCAAATCATCAACAAAAATTAGAGGGGAAAAGAAAATAAATTTACCAAATAAAGCCCATGAGACATATTGAGACTTCACCTTCAAATCAAGCTTGAAATAAATTTGCTACTCATAATTAAACTAGGGCAAAATGGGAATTTATTAAAATACATAGAAAATACAAGATGAAGAAGGAATTACAGAAAATGGAGTCCAAAAATGGATCCAAAGCTATCAAATTAGGGGGGAGGCCCCTTTTTATAGATACATTGAGTAAATCGTAGCCATCAGATTAAAAACAGTTTGGACGCTCAGGATTGCATCACGTCATCAGTCAACAGTACGCGGTTTGGTTGAAAATAATCTTGTGTGATGTATGTACCATATGCGAGATTTTTGGTCCATTGATATACTGCCACGTCACTATCAATAGTACATAAGAATTTTAGTCCAACAGGATCGTGACACCTCATCAGTCAATGCCACATCATCGATTCGTCTATTTGAACAGTGTCATGAACAGTAACGTAGACAGTACCGTATATGTGAATAGTACCATACATGTGAACAATGTCATTTTTTCTTTTATATTCCTCCTAAAGTTTTCAGTTGTCCTAAGTTCAAAAGTGATGTCTATTTTGCTGTCTGATCTCTCATTTATTGTGAAATGACCATGATGCCCCTAAAATACATAAAATACTTAATTAAAATAAAACACACATAATTAAATTACAAGAAGCTTAAATACATAAAAGTAACGTTAGTAAGACGTGAAATGTAAAATGACGATTTTCTCCTGTATAAATATATATTTTTTAACACTCAACACACCCCCCAACCAGTTTATTGCTAATCCTTAGAAAATAAAGCGAAAACAAAATTCATATCCAAAATGATTTTTTTTACATATTCTTGTTTATTCAATCAGATTAATGATAACAATGAAATAAAAGTATAAGTATTATTTCAAGTCTAAAAAAAATCACACCCACATCAACCATCCACATGAATCATCCCAATAAACTTTGTTATATCTACCTTTAAGAATGACATGTCAAACTCCAAAATCTCACTGGAAGTAGTGACACTCTTACAAAGAAATTAAACCCAATAAAAATAGTCACTTCAATGAATGGTAATTGAGAGAAAATAATAAAGAAGTGAAATCACATGCTCTCACTAAGATGAAAGAAATATGCCATCAGCTTACAAATAATACGATCCCAAGTTAAATAAAAATGCTAGTAAACCCAATTTATTTATTTATTTATTTATTTTTTCTTTCATGCATCACTATATCTTTTTATCCCATATAACTAACTTCTACTTCAGACTATAGTTCCCTAAAATCAAGAAAGACTTTCATTAGGACGTAACGTAGGTTAGAGACATGGCTAACAAAAAAGTAAAATAAGGAAAATAAAGTGTATGTTTCAGAAAAATATAGAAGAATTTTTTTTAGAACTTACAAGGTGGATTTCACCTATTATTGTTATTTTTTTCTTCTTTTTTCTTTGAAACAACAATTTTTTTTAGCATAACTTCACTATACAAAATATTTATTTACATTTTTCTCAAACATAAATAGGTGAAGAAACTTGTAAGATATTGGGTAATACTCCAAATCGGAGTGGGTGAAGATGATAAGTTTGACAAAGAAAAGTTTTGTTTTTTAAGGCTCAAAAGGGTTAACTATGGATATTCAATAAAAGGGATGGCTAAAAAGGCTTGAACGGATCAAAGTTGGTCTTTCTATTGTCTTTTAGGGCTGTAAATAACCTTCCATATCTACTAGTTAAATGGGCCTCCATATGTAGGAACATACATTTTTTTCTTTTTTTAATTTTACAATTTTTTTTAAGGGTTAACTCAAAATAAATCTAGAGATCGTGTATAAAATAATAAAATGCTAAGCTGTATAAAGAATAGGCAAAAGGGTTACTCTCCAAGAAAAATAATAGGCTCAAAAACTCACTTGGTACTTATTATGACATGTTCATTCTTTCAAGCAGCTCATATTTGTCTTCGACATCAACATGTAAAGTAGCAAATATAGTGTAACATCACTTAAGACCAAAGATAATACAAATACTAAAATTTGAAATCAATCATGTCATCCAATGTTAAAACAAATCACACAATTTTTTTTAAACAACATTATACCCTCCAACCTATTCTAAACATGAAAGGAAAATATGTATGCAAAAATGTGAAAATGATGCAAAAATATTAATTAAAAATTTAGACTTAAAATGATAGAAAAAGAAATATTTTTTTTAATTTTTAACTAAGAATATGTATTTCTAGAGGCAATACACTCCATATTCAGCCATCTTCGACTCAAATATTTAAAAATGTATATTTATAAAGAAGAAATTAAAAAGAAAAAGAAAAAAAATCAAAACTTAATAAAGAAAAAGAAAATGTCTGAATTTTTTGAATTTTTTATTTTTTTCAAATGATGAAGATGCGTTTCTAGAGTCACTACACTTTATATTCAGCCATTTTCAACACAAAAAGTTAACAACAGTTAGTTTCTACAACAAAAAATTAGTAAAAACTTAACTAAGATTCCACAATTGTCGACTACTCCCTTTCCCTAACCAGAACGAAACATTGTCCTCAATATTTGAAAAGAAAGAAGTAGAGTTTAGCGACATCACCTGGGTGGTGCAACACAGAAGAAAATATTTACAAGCAGAGAGGAAAATCTAACTTGTACTTTTTACTGCGGCTACTGTTACCATCATTATTTAGACACTCCAATACAAAGGTCCAGAGGTCTGGCTTCGGTCTATAAGCTTGTAACATATCAAGTAACTCATTAGCAGCGTGAGCACAAAAAAAAATTTCACATTAGAATGAACGAAATAGTTTTTTTATTGCATGGTTAAGAAATGCGATGAAGCCATCATAAAAGTTATTGACATTTAACAAACCGATGGGTTTCTATTAATGTGCAGATGGGTCCAAGGTGCTAGTGTGATAATCGGTTCACCGTTAGTTTCCAGTAAGCTTTCCATTTCCATTTTTCACTAATCGGTTAGAGCTTAGCAAACTTTTGCTCTTTGGTCGTAATCAGTTAACACATTTTAAACCAGAATCTGCAAAGAAACTTTTTCCAATTAAAAAAATTAATCTTTTATAAGAATGAACGGAATAGTTTTATGACTTTCATTTGTTAAGAAATAACTCCAATATTTTTATCAAAAAATCATTTAAAGTTTGTTATTATCAAAATCTATATTATTAATATATTCAGGTTAACAATCTCCCCCTTTTTGATGATGACAAACTTTGTTCAAAATTTGGCTCCCCCTTAATGTTTGACCAAATTAAGAAATGGTCAATAAAAAGATTTTTGCTTAAGTAAGCATTTTCAAATCTTCTCATTTCAAAATGCATCATTTCCCATTTATAAAACATTTTCTGCATCATTTTAATCTATTAAGACTCCCAAAATTATCTCCTCTTTCATCATCAAAAAGAAAAAGAGAAAAGCGAGTAAAAATTTGAGCAGAGTTTCCCCTTAAAAATGAGTAAAAACATTTATACATAAGAGAGAAAACACTTCCAAAATGTTATAATAATCAACTCCATCACCAACCCAACAACACTATAAGTAAACCAAGCACTTCAATAATCAAAATCCATAAGGTTTATCAATCTCAATCAAGGAATCCAATATCAAGAATAAGCATAAACCATGGCATCAAAATCCATAAATAACATATAGCAATAAAAATGTACATGTCAAAATGCAAACAGTCAAAACATGAACTATATGTTCGAAAACATAATCCAGAAACTAACGTGGAGGTGGAGGAGAAGATGAGCTCCCCGGATTAGAGCCAAGGATGCCGAGAAGGATGCGCTGAGCATGGATAATCTCAAGCTGAAGCTGAAAGATCTTAAAATCAGATCGCAGCTGCTGGTGGTCTCAAGAAATAGAATCCAACCGATCAAGAATCAGCTGCTGCATACTGTCTGGAGCTGGTAGCTGAACTGGAGGTGGCATAGAGGCAGCTGGCTGCTCAGGAATACCAGAAGGCTGCTCAGGCGCAGCGGATGGCTCTGGAATAGTGGATGGCTCAGGTGCAGGTGGTGGTGGCTCAGAGGTAGAAGGAATGTCACCATCCGCGGCACGCTCCTCACGGTCAGAGTCAGCTGGAGGCTGAGGGACAAATCGGCGACATGGAAGAGGTGGCTGAGCTCCTAAGTTAAAGTCAGGAAGCTCATCGGGAGGATAGACATCGTTAAGCATCCGATCATCCTCCGGAGTTATCAAGATATCCTGATTTTTGGAGTTACTGGTTTTAATCCACTTCCTATTCCTCCAAGAAAAACCAATACTCGTCATTGCCTTAGGACCAATCTGTTTAGGCTCCATATGCCCAGTGTCCCAGAGAGGCACACTAAAACAATGAAGTAACTTAGTAGTTATACTACCATACGGAAGCAAGAGGTGATTAACCGCTGGAGTACTCAACATGTGCCGTACAATAATATATGAGAGGTTTATTGGACGATCTGAGAGTAGGCTATCCAGTATGCCTACGTCCAACCTCGTGACCTCATCCGTGTGACCTCTCCTAGGTGTCACTATGTGCTGTAGAATAGAATGAAGAATGCAAACTTGGAGAGGTAATAGTTGAGACCAAAATGGAAGCAAACAAATATCATCGGTTAGGTCTCTACGACGACGTATGTGATGGACTGCATCCGTATGTCGAAAATGATCAAAACAAAGGATTTTCCTAGAAGTGAATATCTTCTCTCCCTCATGCGAGATACCAAGACATTCACCTAAATCTATATGATCAAATTCTATAAGCACACCACCAACTTGATTAACTATCCGATTTTGGTTGATATGGGAGATATCCATGTTCGAGTAAAAGACTCGCACTAAGTTAGGATAGACTCGCTCATTAAAATTAATAGCAGACTCCCAAGGCATAAGCATATCCCAAACACTTCTATCACAAACAACTAAGTTTCGGAAATCATTAAGGTGAACATAAGAGGAGTCAAGTACCTTTCGCCCATCGAAGCAGTGCTCGAACCGTTTTGCCAAGGAAGGAGTGGGGAAGTGAATTCTGGTGAATTCAGAGACTTCCCTAGGCTGAAAGGGGTGCACTTGAGCTGTAGATTTTCCCTGGACATTTCTCCGAGAGGTTTCAGCCACAGAGGAGCATGGTGGAGTGAGTACAGGTGAGAGAGAGAAAAAAACAAATGGTGATTTGAGGAAAGAGGAGTAAGAAATGTGAATGTGATGCTCAATTTGATTGAAAAATGGGACAAAAATGGATCAAAAATGGAAAAACCAACTCGCGGCAGTTAGGGTTTCAATTTTGGGAATTTTTGATTTTGGCTTTAATTTTAGGTTTTAAATCGGTAAGATAGTTTGAAAGGGTGTAGGAACTGAATTAATCGGTTTGATTTGGCATAAGAAGCAAGAAAAATGAAGATTTGAGGAAGAGAAAAGCTTTGGCTGCGCAACAATGGAGAAAACGGTGAGATGGTAACTGGAGACGAAGAAGAGAAAGCCTTTGAACAGTTTTAGAGCCCGAAAATGGTTAACCGTTTATAATAAACGGTTAAAGGGTAATGAACATAGGCTTGAGACTAGGTAAACAGTGAAAGCCTAAGTGCTTAACGGTTAAGGGATAACAGTTAGATGAGTTACTGCCAACAAATGGTGAAAGGGTAAGAAGACAGACACAAATTCTAGTCTCTGGAGCAAAACGGTTCGCCGTTTATTGGAAACGGTTATCCATTTATTTTATTTAAATTTTCGCACATTTGATTTAATGTTTGGCCATCAAATAATCAATTCCCAGATCATTTAATTGATTTAAAAATATTTTATGAGCCATTTTAATGCATGATTCATGAACATGTTATCAACCAATGTATTTATACAATCAAGAGATAACAAGACAAGTTTGTCATTTAACAAGCAAGCTTAAGCATTTCATAACCATTAGACATAATTATAAGTCAATCAATTCAGCACACTCAATAGCATGAATAGAGACATTAATGTGAAAATTTCATCATCCCAAGTTCATGCCGAATTTTTAAAAATTGTTCTTCGCAAAGAGGTTTAGTGAAAATATCGGCAAGTTGTTTTTCCGTAGAAATAAACTCTACTGCAATATCTCCCTTTTGAACATGATCTCTCAAGAAAAGATGTCTAATTTCTATATGCTTGGTTCTATAGTGTTGAATGAGATTTTTTGAAAGATTTATAGCACTAGTGTTGTCACATTTGATAAGAATTTGTTCAAGGTTAATCCCATAATCTCTAAGTGTTTGTTTCATCCAAAGTACTAGTACACAACAACTTCCGGCGGCTATTTATTCAGCCTTGGTAGTTGAAAGAGCAACAGAATTTTGTTTCTTACTAAACCATGAAACAAGTGAGTGTCCTAGAACAAAACAAGTTCCACTAGTGCTCTTCCTATCCACTTTATGACCGGCAAAATCCGCATCCGAAAAATATGTTAAATCTATATGAGTTCCCCTAGGATATCAAAGGCCAACATCTATGGTTCCAATCAAATAATGGAAAATTCTTTTAACAGCAAGCAAATGGGATTCCTTGGGACATGATTGAAATCTTGCACACAAATATACACTAAACATGATATCGGGTCTACTTGCAGTCAAATAAAGTAAAGATCCGATCATACCTCAATACATTTTGATATCCACTTCTTCACCTTTTTCATCTTTGTTAAGCTTGATGGTAGTGCTCATAACGGTGCTTTTTGCCGTCCCATTTTCATAGCCAAACCTTTTAAGTAGATCTCCCACGTACTTGGCTTGGTTTATGAAAATGCCATCCTTGTTTTGTTTGATTTGAAGTCCAAAGAAATACTTCAGCTCTCCCATCATACTCATCTCAAACTCTTCGCTCATACATGATGAAAATTCTTTACACAACTCATTAGTAGAACAAATAATGATATCATCAACATAGATTTGAACAATAAGTATGTCTTGATTCTTATTCTTAACAAAAAGAGTTGTGTCTGCTTTTCCCATTGAAAAATTATTATCCAACAAGAAATTTTTAAGCCTATCATTCCATGCTCTAGGAGCTTGTTTTAAACCATATAAAGCCTTGGATAACTTATACACATGATTTGAAAATTTTTCATTTTCAAAACCAAGAGGTTGTTTCACATAAACTTCCTCCATAATATATTCATTTAAGAAAGCACTTTTGACATCCATTTGATATAGAATAAAATCTTTATGACATGCATATGCTAACAACATCCTAATGGATTCTACCCTTGCTACAGGTGTAAAAGTTTCATCAAAATCAATTCCTTCTTCTTGGTTGTAATCTTGAGCCACTTGTCTAGCTTTATTTCTTACAACCACACCGGATTCATCCATTTTATTTCTAAATACCCATTTAGTACCTATAATGGATTGATGTTCCGGACAAGGAACTAACTCCCACACATTGTTTCTTTCAAATTGATTCAACTCCTCTTGCATTGCCATAATCCAAGATTCATCATTTTCAGCATCCACAAAAGATTTTGGTTCAATTTGAGAAATAAATTCAGCATGCTCTCATGTGGTCCTAAGAGATGATCTAGTGGTAACACCTCGTGAGGCATCTCCTAATATTACATCTTTGGGGTGAGAGGAAACATACCTCCACTCCTTGGGGAGTGTTTGAGAAGTATCTTCATTTTACTCAACATTTGGTTCTTCATGATGCTCCTCTTGAATTTCATTTGTTGTGTCTTCTTGGTTGTCATGTGATGCTTCTTCTTGTTGTTTTTCTTTTGCATTATCATTAACAATGACTTTCTCTATAGAGGAGGGGTTAAACTCATCAAAAGTAACATGCATAAATTCCTCCACAACTAAAGTTCTTTTATTATAAACTCTATAAGCTTTGCTTGAATTTGAATATCCAAGAAAAATACCAACATCAGATTTTGGATCAAATTTACCAAGATTATCTTTTGTGATCAAAACAAAACATTTGCATCCAAAAACTTTAAAATAACCAATATTGGGTTTTCTATTTTTCCAAAGCTCATATGGGGTTTTATTAAGATTAAGTCTAATCAACACCCGATTTAAAACATAACAAGCAGTGTTGACGGCTTTTGCCTAAAAATACTTAGGCAAAGAGTTTTCATTCAACATGGTCCTAGCCATTTTTTAAATAGACCTATTCTTCCTTTCTACTACTCCATTTTGTTGTGGAGTCCTAGGTGATGAAAATTGATGTTCAATGCCAAAATAATTACAAAAATTTTCAAATGCATGATTTTCAAATTCTCTACCATTATCACTTCTAATACAAGAAATAAAATAGCCTTTTTCATTTTGAACCTTTTTATGGAAAATTCAAAATGCATCAATGGCATCATCCTTATTAGCTAAGAATAATACCCATGTGTATCTAGAATAGTCATCCACAATTACAAATGCATAATATTTGCCATTTAAACTAGCATATCTTAAAGGTCTAAACAAATCTATATGAAGTAATTGAAGCGGTTTTGAAGTAGAGATATGATTCTTGTTTTTAAAAGAAGTCTTGATTTGTTTTCCAAATTGACATGCTTCACAAATTCCATCCTTTTGAAAACTGATTTTTGGAAGACCTTTAACTAAATCATTTTTCACAATTTTTGAAATCAAATCCATGCTTGCATGTCCTAATCTTCTATGCCATAGCCAACTATCATCATGTAATACAAAAAAATATTTATTAAGAGTAGATGCACATTCTATGTCAATGGTATAAACATTACCACATCTATTTCCCATAAACAAAATTTTCCCATCACATGCATTCTCAATAACACAACTTGATTTATCAAAGACAACTTTATAACCTTTGTCACACAATTGACTAATGCTTATTAAATTATGTTTCAAATTTTCAACCAAACACACATTCTCAATTAAGGTTGAAGATACTTTACCAACATTTCCAATTCTAAGGATTTTTCTTTTTGAGTTGTCTCCAAAAGATACGTCTCCACCATTTTCAATTTTGGTGAAGCTTGAGAACCAAGAATAGCTCCTTGTCATGTGTCTTGAACAACCACTGTCCAAGTACCACTTATTCTTCTTCTTCTTTAAGCCTTGCAGATAAAATCTCAAGTTTTAGGTACCCAAACCTTTTTGGGTCCTTGAGAGTTAGCAATGGTTCCTTTTGGAACCTAAACACATTTCATACCATAATATGCATTTCTCTTCACTGCACATCTATTTTTCATATGACCATCTTGATTACAATAATGACATGCAATTTTATTGTTACTAGATGTATTCATCATAAAATAGCTCTTGTAGAATTTTTGTTTCAAATTTGGTTTATAACCAATGCCACTTTTGTTAAATATACATTTTTGTGAGTTTAGCAAATTATCCAACATCTTTTGCCCATTTGTAAATTTCAAGATGATCTCATTCAACTCATTGCTCTTTTTCTTGAGCATTTCATTTTCATTTTTCAACTCATCTATGTGTGATTCTAAGTGCTCATGTACAATGCTAGGCTTCTCATTAGATAATGCTATTTCATCATACAAAGTCTTGTTTCCTACTTTTAGGCATACAATTTTTGCATTTAAAGATTCATTTTCATTCTTAAGCTTTGCCATTTCCTTTCTAAGACATACATTCTTTTTACCAATCTTCATCAACTCATTATGCAAATCTTTAAAGGCATCATACAATTCATCATAGGTAGGATCACTCACCTCATTAAGATCATCATCATCTCCTATTACCATAAGTGCTAGGTTTGAGACTTCTTGCGATCCTTCCTTATTGCTTAAATCTTCCTCGCTATCATCCCAAGTTGCAACCATGACTTTCTTCTTGTGTTTGTTGATAAGTGGACACTCCGATCTAATATGATCAGGCTTCTTACATTCATAGCATGTGATTGCCTCATTCTTCTCCCTATAGTTCTTGAAGTTTCTGAAATTTCTTTGCTTTCCAGTTTTCTTGAAGAATTTTCTGAACCTCCTTACTAGCATGGCTAGCTCTTCATCATCCGGTTCACTCTCCCCATTACTCTCATGTCTTGAAGCTTTGAGACAATGTTTTTCTTCTTCTCCTCATGCCCTTTTTCTGCTGCCAAATCTTCTTTATATGAAATAAGAGAACCAATTAAATCATCAAGAGGTAAAGTATTTAAATCTTTTACTTCCTTAATGGCAGTCATTTTAAGTCTCCATTTTTTAGGTAGTGACCTAATAATTTTCTTGACTTTTTCCCTATTTGAAAAAGTCTTCCCTAGGGCTCTTAGAGTGTTCACTATGTCCGTGAATCTAGTATACATAGAGTACACATTTTCATTTTGTTCTATTTGAAACAATTCATATTGCCGAGTGTACCTACTTATTTTAGATTCTTTCACTTGATTTGTGCCTTCATAGACAACCTCAAGTTTGTGCCAAATCTCATTAGCACTTTCACAACTAGACACTCTATGAAACTCTTTCTTATCTAGAGCACAAAACAAGGCATTCATAGCTTTGGAGTTTAGAGAGGCTTTCCTCTTTTCAAGTTCATTCCAATCTCATGAAGGTTTTAGAATATCTTTTCCAATTTCATTTTTAGTCAAAGGCATAAAAGGACCATCACTAACAATTTCCCAAATCTCATAATCTAAGGCTTACAAATAAATTCTCATCCTACTTTTCCAATAAGGGTAATCATTACCATCAAAGAAAGGTGGTCTGGTGGTGGATTGTCCTTCCCTAAATGTGGAATCATTTTGAGTTGCCATTGATCTTTAGCTCTAGACGGTTAAGTCTAAATAAGAGCACCAAGCTCTGATACCAAATGAAATACTATATAGGCAACCCAAAAAGGGGGTGAATTGGGTTTTTATAAATAATTAAAGGTAAATTCAAATTATCATGCAAATCTTAAACGAAATTAAAACAATAATAAATAAATCAATCACAAGTTAAAAAGGATAAGGGAAGAGATAATCAAACACAACGATGTTTACGTGGTTCGGCCAACCTCGCATACGTCCACGCCTCCAAGCTTTCCGGGCTTGAGGATTTTACTAAGCAAGCCTCCAAGGCTTCAATTGCTTACACTTGACTTTCAAGGTGTCAATAACCTTTACAATAAGAGATTATCCCCAATCTCTTAACCCAAGTGTATCCCAACACTTACAATCACTCAAAAAGAAAGATAACAAAATGTTTTCTCTCACACTAAATCAAAGATTACAAATTAATTGCTCAAAGTGTGAATAGATGGAGTAAGAATGTATTTTTGGCTAAATGAAAATTGCAAACTCGAGTATATGCTCAATGGTTGTGTTGTGACCAGTCTTCTTTGAATTTGAATGGGCTTATTTATAATGAGAGCTGAAAAACTAGCCGTTATTTGCTGTCTGCTCGAAAACGGTTCACCGTTAGTAGTTAATGGTTAACCATTTGTTCTGGTCAAAATTACCGTTGGGCCAAAAACAATTTGCTGTTTGTAGTTACCCTTTCGCCGTTAACGTCTATAGACTTACAAAATGAATACCCGTTATCCGTTTCAAGCAAACGGCTAAGGTTTTACATGAAATGACTCTTTGGATGTTATCGGTTAACCGTTTGTCAATAAATGGTTCACCTTTACGTTCCAATAACCTACAAAAAGAACAACTGTTATTCGTTTTAAGTAAATAGCTAATGACTTGTGTGAAATGACTCTCTGGATGTTATCGGTTAACCGTTTGTAATAAACAGTTCACCGTTAGTATGCAATAAGCTATCCATTTTCGTTTTTCACTAATCGGTTAGAAGTTAGCAAACTTTTGCTCTCTGGTCGTAATCAGTTAACTGTTTATATATAATCGGTTCACCGTTAGTTTCCAGTAAGCTTTCCATTTTCGTTTTTCACTAATTGGTTAGAGCTTAGCAAACTTTTACTCTCTGGTCGTAATCGGTTAACCGTTTATATATAATCGGTTCACCGTTTATTTCCAGAAACACATTTTAAACCAGATTTTGCAAAGAAACTTTTTCCAATTAAAAAATCCATCTTCTATAAGAATGAATGAAATAGTTTTTATGACTTTCATTTCTTAAGAAATAAGTTCAATATTTTTATAAAAAAATCATTTAAAGTTTGTTATTATCAAAATCAATATTATTAACATATTCATGTTAACAACTCTAGTAGGTATCAATTCATTATCGGTATTGGTAACTACTGTGACTCCAGACTTGTTAGGGACAACTTGTACAGAACTGACCCATGAACTATCAAAAATTGGGTAAATGATACCTACGTCTAATAGCTTAAGGGCTTCAGTTCTAACAACTTCTTTTATATTAGGATTTAACTGACGTTGCATTTCCCTAGTAGATCTAGCATTTTCATCGAGGTGAATGTAATACATCCAGTATATTGGGTTTATACCTTTGATGTCTGCTATAGTCCATCCTAATGCTCCTTTGTGCTTTTTTACGACATCCAATAACTTACCTTTTTGTTCGTCATTCAGGGATGATGAGATGATTACCGGCAGAGTACTTTCTTCTCCTAGAAATGCATATTCCAAAATGTTGGGCAATGGTTTGAGCTCGAGTTTCAGTGGTGATTTTGATGATGGGATGAGTTTCTTCTCTGATGGTGCTAGTTGTTCAACTCTTGACTTCCATTTATTAGTGTCCATGAATGGTGCTGAGTCAAGCAGGACGTTGACCTCATCGACTGATCTGTCAATATAAAAATCTAAACCAAAGTGAGTTAAACATGTTTGTAAAGGATCATCACTAAAGTTTGAAAGAAAAGTGTCATCAACTAATGCTTCAATTAAATCAATATCAATAATTTCATCATCTACATTGTGAGGTTGTTTGGTAACATTGAAGATGTTCAGTTCCATAGTCATGTTGCTGAAGGACAATTGTATATTTCCAGTTCTGCATTATGTGCTTCCTTGAATTCTGGATTGGTTGAGTGTCAATTACAATGAAATCAACGGGAAAATAAAACTTGTCCACCTGGATAAACACATCCTCCACAATACCACAAGGTATTTTCGTGGACCGATCTGCAAGCTGCAACACGATTGGAGTTGGGTGTAATTCTTCTAATCCAAGTTTCACGAATACAGAGTAAGGCAAAAGATTTACACTAACTCCTAAATCCAACAAAGCATTCTCAATTGTGTGGTTCCCTATACTACATGAGATAGTGGGGGAGCCTGGGTCTTTACATTTCAGAGGGGTTTGTGTTAGAGTATAGAACTAACATTTTCTGTTGAAAATGCCTTCTTTTGAATATGAGTATTTCTCTTTTTAGTATACATGTCTTTAAGAAAATTGGCATAAGATGGAACTTGCTTTATAGCATGAAGTAAAGGGATGTTAACACTTACTTGTTTTAAGATTTCAAGAATCTCACTTGTGGATTTTGCCTTCTTTCCTTTAGCTAATCTATGAGGAAATAGAGCTTTGGGAACATATTCCCGTGGGTTGGTTTCCTCTTTCTCCTTCTCAACATTTACATGTACAATTTGATTTTCTTTATCACCGGCATCTCCACTTTGTTGTCGACTTTTTTTCCTTTTCGCAAGGTCATGATTGTTTTGAACTCTCCATACTGCTGTGGTGAACTGGTACTTGCTTCATGCACTCTTTTAGGATTAGGCATTGGTTGACTTGGAAACTTGTCTTTCTCAACAATCATTGCCAAGGTCTAAACCAAAGAAGCAAGTTGTCCCACCATCTTCTGGAGGCTTGAAACTGATTGGGCTTGTGAGATGAAGCCTACTCTTAACTCATTTCGTAGTCCATCAATGGTACGGTCATGTTGCTCAATCGTAGAGTGAGTAATATTCTTGAGATTTTGTAATGAATCCTCCCATGGTCTGGGTTGAGAGTAGTTCTAATTTTGATTATATGGTCTAAATGGTGGCTGAGAGGCTTGAGGAATTGGTTGCATTGGTGGAGCTGGAGCTGTTAGTCCATTTTGTTGGAATCCTTGAGACCATGAAAAATTGGAGTGATTTCTCCATCCAGGGTTATATGCGTTGGATTCTGGGTTGTAATTTGATGGTTTTCTTATTACACCTATGACATTGGCTTGATCTGAGTATGAGTCATGGTCATGTGGCTTTGTTTATTTAGCAGTCGTTAAGGATGCTATTTGTCGAGAGAGACCTGTTGAGTGTTAGAAAGTGCATATTTATAAAGGAGAAATCGTTATTTTATATATCAAGTATTGCTAACAACCGTTACTTTTATGTGTTTAAATTTCTTGTACTTTAATTCTGTGTGTTTTATTTTAATTAAGTATTTGATGTATTTTAGGGGCATCATAGTCATTTCATAATAAACGAGAGATCAAATGGCAAAACGGACATCATTTTTGAACTCAGGATGGTCGAAAACCTTAGGAGGAGTATAAAAGGAAAAATGACACTGTTCACACGTACGGTACTATTCACATATACGGGTATTGTTGGAGTTACTGTGGAAATAGTGGCTGTTGACTGTACTGTGCAAATAGTGGCTGTTGACTGTACTGTACAAATAGTGGCGGTTGACTGTACTGTACAAATAGTGGCGGTTGACTGTACTGTGCAAATAGTGGCTGATGATGTGGCGAAATCCTGAGCGTCCAAACTGTTTTTAATCCGATGGCCATGATTTACTCGATGTAACTATAAAAAGGGGGCCTCCCCCCCTAATTTAGCACCTCTGAATCCATTTTTGGGATTCATTTTCTGTAATTCTCTCTCTATCTTGTATTTTCTTCGTATTTTAATAAATTCCCATTTTGCCCCTAGTTCAACTATGAGTGGCTAATTTTCTTTCAAGCTTGGGTTGAAGGTGAAGTCTCAACATGTGTCATGGGCTTAATTTGGTAAATTTATTTTCTCTTCCCCTCTAGTTTTTATGGATGTTTTGACTTCTCGTCGACAAATAATACTAATCTTGTCTAGTACTGCCCTGGTTTCACCGGCACCCTAGTATAAGATTATTATTATTTGGCACGATAAGCCCTTAGCACCATATTTATTAAAGCGTGGTTCATGAGGTGTGGATTCCCCTCTCATGATCTAATTGGCATTAATATGGAATATTTAGCCCATGATGCATGTTGATACGGATCCAGATACCCAAGTACGTCATTTCAATATATGTATCTTCATTTTATTCTTGCCATTTCAATTACAATTTCAGAATTTTTTATCGCCATTTTAATTTAATTTTTAGCATATTCTAAATTATTTCCACCACAAATCCAACCAATTTACAGAATTAATTCTATAAATAATTAAAATCCACCTCCTCGTGGGATCGACACTCGCACCATTAAGCTATACTACGATAGATTCGTGCGCTTGCGAGTTCAATAAAATTTGCACAACAAGTTTTTGGCGCCGTTGCCGGGGAGGTAAGTAATTTTAATTCTTAGAATTAATTTTTGTGAATATTTCCATTTAATTTTCTTTTGTATTTAAAAAAAAAAGTGAATCAACACTTAGAGGTTAATATTTCTTTTCTTTTTCTCTACTTTAAATTCTGCATTTAATTTTCAAGTTAATTTTTATTTCTTCTTTGTCATTTTTATTTATCTTATTAATGTATTTTTAGTTAGTTTATTTCACGTATTTGTTCTTGTGTTTTTATAGTAAGTTTGTAATAGCGCAACAAGGTTAGTATCGTAATTTCTCCTTCTTTATTTGTTTTGCTCTTATTTTTATTTTTATTTTATTTGTTTTGTTTTCCATTTATTCTTGTATTTCTTGTATGCATGGTCGTAGGTCATTATTACCCAATCTTGAACCTATAGACCTTGAATTAGAGAAAACACTTCGCACACATAAAAACATTAAAAACATTAAAAACAAAATGGATTTACAAGCACCACAGGAGAGGCCATTTAAGGACTACTTTAGTCCCTTAGCTAATTTGAGCACATCATGCATACGGTACCCAAATGTAGCTGCTAGGAGTTTTGAATTAAAACCTAGTGTGCTAAATTGTCTCCCCACGTTCTATGGCCTAGAAAATGAGGACCCATACAATCATTTGAATGATTTTCATGCAATTTGTCAAATATTTAAATATGAGAATTTTTCAGATGATGATGTAAAACTCAGATTATTCCCATTTTCTTCAAAGGACAGAGCTCGTTCATGGCTTAATACATTACCTGCTAATAGTATTGCATCATGGGAACAAATGGTTACAAAATTTTTAAATAAATATTTCCCAGTTCATAAAACCAATGCTATTCGCAGGGAGATCTCGGAGTTTACGCAGAGAGATGACGAGCAGTTTTTCGAAACATGGGAGCGATTCAATGGGCTACTCTTAAAGTGTCCACATCATGGGTACGAGAAATGGCACCAATGCCAATATTTCTTGGAGGGATTATTACCGAATGTGCAAGAATGGCTAATGGCAACAAGTGGAGGAGAGCTAATGTCAAAAAGTGCATCAGAGATTTGGGAATTCTTCCAACGACAAGCAGATAATTCTCAACAATGGAGTCGATCACTCAGGAATACTCGAAGGGTTAAAGGAGTAAATGAGGTTCAAATTGGCGAGTCAACGTCAGGAATCAAAGAAGTCAAGGAGATGGTTGAAGGTCTTGCTCGACAAATAGCATCATTATCGACTGCTAAATCAACAGAGCCACATGACCTTGACTCATATCCAGATCAAGCCAATACCATAGGAGTAATGAGAAAACCATCAAATTACAACCCATACTCTAACACTTATAACCCTGGATGGAGAGACCACCCCAATTTTTCATGGTCTCAAGGATTCCAACAAAATGGACCAGCAGCTCCAGCTCCACCAATGCAACCAATTGCTCAAAATCCTCAAGCCTCTCATCCCCCATTCAGACCATTCAATCAGAACCAAAACTACTCTCAACCTAGACCATGGGAGGATGCATTCCAAAATCTTAGGAATGTTACTCACTCCACGATTGAGTAACAAAACCGCACCATTGATAGATTACGAAATGAGTTGAGAGCGGGCTTCAACTCACAAGCTCAATCAGTTTCAAGCTTGGAGAAGATGGTGGGACAACTTGCTTCTTCAGTTCAGACCTTGGCAATGACTGTTGAGAAAGGTAAATTTCCAAGTCAACCAGTGCCTAACCCTAAAGGAGTGCATGAAGCAAGTACCAGTTCACCACAGCAGCATGGAGAGGTCAAAGCTGTCATGACCTTGCGGAAAGGAAAAGAAGTCGACAATAAAGTGGAAATGCCAGTGACAAAAGACAATCAAATTGTACCTGTGAACGTTGAGGACTCATCACCGGAGGAAAAAGAAGACACCAACCCACGAGAATATGTTCCAAAAGCTCCATTTCCTCAGAGGTTAGCGAAAGGAAAGAAAGGAAAATCTACAGGTGAGATTCTCGAAATTTTCAAACAGGTAAGTGTTAACATCCCACTACTTGATGCTATTAAACAAGTTCCATCTTATGCCAAGTTTCTTAAAGATTTGTGTACTAAAAAGAGAAATATGCATGTTCAAAAGAAGGCATTTTTAACAGAAAACGTTAGTTCTATACTCCAACATAAAATTCCTTTAAAATGCAAAGATCCAGGTTCCCCTACTATCTCATGTAGTATAGGGAACCACACAATTGAGAATGCTTTGTTGGATTTAGGAGCTAGTGTAAATTTGTTGCCTTATTCAGTTTTTGTGAAACTTGGACTGGGAGAATTACACCCAACTCCAGTGGTGTTACAACTTGCAGATCGGTCCACGAAAATACCTCGTGGTATTGTGGAGGACGTGCTTATCCAGGTAGACAAGTTTTATTTTCCTGTTGATTTCATTGTAATTGACACTCAACCAATACAGGATTCACGGAAGCACATCCCCATTATTCTAGGCCGACCTTTCTTGGCAACTGCGGATGCTCACATTCAATGCAGGACTGAAAATATGCAGTTGTCCTTCGGCAACATGACTATGGAGCTGAACATCTTCAATATTGCCAAACAACCTCACAACACAGATGATGGAATTGTTGATGTGGACTTAATTGAAGCATTAGTTGATAACTCTTTTGTTTCAAACCTTAGTGATGATCCTTTACAAACATGTTTAACACACTTTGGTTTGGATTTTGATATTGACAGATCGGTCGATGAAGTCAACGCCCTACTTGACTCAGCACCATCTATGGACACTAATAAATGGAAGCCACGAGTTGAACAACTAGCGCCATCAGAGAAGAAACTCATTCCATCATCAGAATCACCACCGAAACTCGAGCTCAAACCATTGCCCAACACTTTGGAATATGCATTTTAGGGGGACGAAAGTACTTTACCGGTAATCATCTCATCATCCCTCAATGACGAACAAAAAGGTAAGTTGTTGGATGTTTTAAAAGAACACAAAGGAGCATTAGGATGGACCGTAGCGGATATAAAAGGTATAAATCCAGTAGACTGCATGCATTACATTCACCTTGATGAAAATGCTAAATCTACTAGGGAAATGCAACGTCGGTTGAATCCTAATATGAAAGAAGTTGTTAGAACAGAAGTCCTTAAGCTATTAGACGCAGGTATCATTTACCCAATTTCTGATAGTTCATGGGTCAGTCCTGTTCAAGTTGTCCCCAAAAAGTCAGGAGTCACTGTAGTTACGAATGCCGATAATGAATTAATACCAACTAGAGTAACTACAGGATGGCGCGTATGCATTGATTATAGAAAGTTGAATTCTGTCACACGTAAAGACCATTTTCCTTTACCAATCATCGATCAAATGCTTGATAGGTTAGCAGGTCACGAATTTTATTGCTTTCTAGATGGCTACTCAGGATATAATCAGATTCCCATAGCACCAAAAGATCAAGAGAAGACCACTTTCACTTGCCCTTTTGGCACTTTTGCATATAGGAGAATGCCATTTGGATTATGTAATGCACCTGCTATATTTCAACGATGCATGTTAAGCATTTTTTCTGATATGGTTGAATGATTCCTTGAGGTCTTTATGGATGACTTTTCTGTCTTTGGTGATTCATTTGATCAATGTTTACGTCATCTAACACTAGTTCTGCAAAGATGTATCGAAAAAAACTTGGTCTTAAATTGGGAAAAGTGTCATTTTATGGTAACACAAGGTATTGTTCTTGGTCACATCATTTCAAGCAAAGGTATTGAGGTTGACAAAGCCAAGGTGGATCTCATTTCTAATCTTCCTCCACCCAAAATAGTTAGAGAAGTAAGATCTTTCCTTGGGCATGCTGGTTTTTACAGACGTTTCATTAAAGATTTTAGCAAAGTTTCTAGACCCTTATGCGATTTACTTGCTAAGGATGCACCTTTTATCTTTAATGATTCATGTCTTGTGGCTTTTGAAAAATTAAAGCAATTGTTGACAACATCACCCATCATTCAGGCCCCAAACTGGAGCTTACCATTTGAGCTCATGTGTGATGCATCTGATTATGCAGTAGGAGCAGTATTAGGACAAAGAGTTGATCGAATTCCCCATGTTATTTATTATGCTAGTATGACATTGAATGATGCACAGTTGAACTATTCAACTACTGAAAAAGAAATGCTAGCAGTAGTGTTTGCATTGGAAAAATTTCGATCTTATCTCATTGGTTGTAAAATAATTATATTCACAGATCATGTTGCTCTTAAATATCTTCTCACAAAGAAATATGCAAAAGTTAGACTAATTCGTTGGGTGTTACTTTTGCAGGAATTTGACTTGGAATTCAAAGATAAGAAAGGCACAGAAAATGTTGTAGCGGACCATCTCTCTCGTCTTCATTTTGACACAATTACAGAGCCACTAACATTGAATGAGTCCTTTCCAGATGAACAATTAATGAGTGTGGAAGTTTTACCTTGGTATGCTGATATAGTTAATTATCTTGTTACAGGCAAACTTCCAGAGCATTGGACTAAGCAAGACAAGGCCAAATTCTTTGCAGAAATAAAGAATTTCTTTTGGGATGACCCATATTTGTTCAAATATTGTGCAGACCAAATTGTCAGACGATGTGTCCCAGAAAATGAGATTCAGAATATCCTTTCATTCTGCCATGAACAAGCTTGTGGAGGCCATTTCAGTGCTAAAAAAACAGCGACTAAAGTTTTACAATGTGGTTTCTATTGGCCAACTATATTTCGAGACGCTTATACTTTTTGTTCTTCATGTGATAGGTGTCAACGAATGGGGAGCATTACACGAAGGAACATGATGCCACTAAATCCAATTTTAGTGGTTGAGATTTTTGACGTATGGGGTATCGACTTCATGGGACCCTTTCCCCCTTCTTTTGGCCATCAATACATCTTGGTAGCTGTTAATTACGTATCGAAATGGGTAGCAGCGATTCCATGCAGAACTAATGATCACAAAGTGGTGATAAGGTTTTTGAAAAGTAACATTGTTTCACGCTTTGGATTCCCTCGAGCGATAATCAGTGATGGTGGTGCCCACTGTTGCAATAAAGCATTCAAAGCTCTTTTGACAAAGTATTCAATCACTCATAAAGTGGCGACCCCATATCATCCGCAAACCAGTGGCCAAGTGGAGATCTCCAATCGAGAACTAAAGCACATATTAGAAAAGACGGTGAGGCCGGACAGAAAAGATTGGTCATTAAGACTTGATGACGCATTATGGGCATATAGAACGGCTTTCAAGACCCCGATTGGGATGTCACCCTATAGGCTAGTGTATGGAAAAGCTTGCCACCTACCTGTGGAACTCGAGCATCGTGCATATTGGGCTATCAAGAAATTCAATTTTGACATGCATCAAGCCAGCTCAGAAAGAAGATTACAATTGGCAGAACTTGAAGAAATTCATAATGACGCGTATGAAAATGCCAAAATTTACAAGCAACGAATGAAAGTCTTCCATGATAAGCATATTATGAGAAAAGCTTTCACTCCAGGTCAGAAAGTACTTTTATTCAACTCTCGCTTGCACCTATTCCCAGGTAAGTTACGCTCTCGATGGTCTGGTCCATTTATTGTTCATACTGTTTTTCCACATGGGGCAATTGAAATTAAAGACCCAAAGAACGGTGTCACATTTAAAGTTAATGGTCAAAGATTAAAGCCATATCTAGAGTACCAACCACATGGAGAAGACACCGAAATAAATTTGAGTGACCCACCAGATTTGAATTGATTTTTTCTTTTCGGTGGTTTGATTTTTCTTTCTTTATTTATTTTTATTCTTTTGCTAATTGAATTTATTTTTGCATAAGTGTGTTTCTTTTGTCATCAACTTTTCTTTTATCATTGTTAATAATGAGTGCCACACGAAGATCGTTCCTCCTTAACATGCTTAAACCACTTCAACGTATCAAAACTCATCTCAAAAGGCAGATTCATTCTTGTAAAACACATCGCATTTGGGCTCTACAACCACCAAAGTTAGTAGCCTACGTTGAGGATTTAGAAGGCCAACTCAGAAATATTGAGAGAGGTGTTTTCGACATCCAGTTGGAGCTTGAGGTAAATTCAATAAGAGGACGATTTTAATTTTCTTTGTGTGTTTCAATTTGTTTTTCTGTTTGTGTGCTTTAGTTTGTTACCCCGGTGAAGTGGCGGATAACGGTACTCCGTGACAATCAAGTCGGTTACTTCAGTTTCCTATAATAACTAATATTCTGAGGTGAAAGAATGGACAGAATCGAGATTCTAGCGAAGCTTCACAAGCGATTCCCTTCACTCCCTCAAAATGCCCTCCTTACGATCTACAAAACTCGGTTCGAACGCATGCGACTGCTCATGAGGAATAACATACCTGCTGACATCCGTTGGTTAATTGAAGCAAAAGTACGATTGGCAGGTGAGTTACCTCCAAAATTTATTGCATACATGCCTGGTTGTGGGAAAAGAAACTATGCAAGAAAACGACGAGCTCGAAGAATTTTTGTTGCTTGTCATAAGTGTGCCAGAACGAATTGCAATAAAAACCGATGTTCTTTAGGAATGGTATCTGATAACAAGGAAGATAAAATTCAATTCATTAGGGATGGCTTGAATAAGGAGTCATTGGATGATATCCTTTTGTCTCTTGAAACGCATCCCAGTGGATATGTGCAAGAAGCGATTCTCCAGTTATGGCCATTATTCCAGAAAGAACATGCACGATATAGTCTCGGGAATCTGACTATAAAAGACCCTGTTTGCCAGTTTATAAGAAAATTGGATGGGAAGCCTATCCTCGACCCATAGAGGGCGTTCAAGCCGTTTCTGGACGTAAAACCAGAGGAAGATGTGAGCCACAGTCGCAACTACCTGTAAATATCCTTTTACTTTACTGTTATTTTATTTTATTTCACTGTTGCTTTATCAGTGCATTATTGTCTTTAATAATTTTCTTACTGTTTGTTTTTACTGTTTGCTTTTTGACTATCGAGCCATGTGCTTTACGCGTTTTTGACTTTGACCCGCCACCTCATACACAGTTGTGATCCATTGTCACCAAGAATCTTAAATATGACTTTTTGTTAAGCACTCACAAATTGTTTTTGAGAAATATCCCAATGGCAGCTCCTCCCAATAGACAATTCAAGAACATTTGTGTGCTTTCTGGATTTACCTATGGCAAACATAAAGAGTTCGTTGATGTAGCCATAGATCTTGGTCGAAACATAGCAGAGAGAAAATTACACTTGGTGTATGGAGGAGGTAACCGAGGGTTATCAAAATTGGTCTCAGAAGCTGCTTTTGTCAGAGGAAGCGAAGTGTTAGGCATCATCCCTAGAGTCCTAAAACCTTTGGGCAGTATGTCTGACTCAACAACTGGAGAAGAGTTAGTCGTCTCAGGTATGCAAGAAAGAATAACTGAAATGCTTAATCATGCTGATGCTTTCATTTTCCTTCCAGGAGATCTTGCAACACTAGAGGCACTTATCACACTAGCATCTTGGGCCCAACTGCACATTCACCAGAAACCCATCGGTTTGTTAAATGTCAATAATTTTTATGATGGCTTTATCGCATTTCTTAACCATGCAATAAAAAACTACTTTATTCCTTCCAGTGCGAAAAAACTTTTATTTGTGCTCACACTGCTAATGAGCTACTTGACATGTTACAAGCTTATAAACCAGAGCCAGACCCCTGGAGCTTTGTGTTGGAGCGTTCAAATGATGATGGTAACAATAGTCGCAGTAAGAAGTACAAATTAGATTTAACTCTTCGCCTGTAAATATTTTCTTCTGTGTTGCACCAACCAAGTGATGTCTTCTAAACTCTACTTCTTTTCTTTAAAACATTGAGGACAATGTTTCGTTCTGGTTGGGGGGAGGGAATAATGGACAATTGTGGAATCTTGGTTAAGTTTTTACTAATTTTTTGTTGTAGAAACTAACTGTTGCTAACTTTTTGTGTTGAAGATGGCTGAATATAGAGTGTAGTGACTCTCGAAACGCATCTTCATCGTTTGAAAAAAAAATAATAAAAAAATAAAAAAAATTTAAAAACAAAAAATTTTAAATATTTTCTTTTTCTTTGTTATGTTTTGATGTTCATTTTTCTTTTTCTTTTTAATTTCTCCTTTATAAATATACATTTTCCAACAAAAATTTTTTGAGTCAAAGATGGCTGAATATAGAGTGTAGTGCCTCTAGAAACGCATCTTCTTTAAAAAAAAAATTCATTTTCTATCATTTTCTAATTAATTTTTCTGCATCATTTTCACATTTCTGCATGCATATTTTCTTTTTACGTTTAGAATAGGTTGGGGGGTAGGGTGTTGTTTAAAAAAAAAAAATTTTTTTTTGATTTGTTTTAACATTGGATAACATGATGATTTCAAATTTTAGTATTTGTATTATCTTTAGTCTGAAGTGATGTTACACTATGTCTGCTACTCTACATGTTGATGTCGGAGACAAAAATGAGTTGATTGAAGAAATGAACATGTCATAATAAATACCAAGTGAGTTTTTGAGCCTATTATTTTTCTTGGAGAGTAACCCTTTTGCCCATTCTTTATATATCTTAGCAGTTTATTATTGTACACGATCTCTAGATTGCTTTTGAGTTAACCCTAAAAAAAAAAAGAAAAAAAAAGAAAAAAAATAAAAAAATGAAAAAAAAAGAGTGACAATCAAGTCGGTTACTTCAGTTTCCTAAAAGATGATGGAAAGGCCCTCTTTGATCCGTTTGAGCCTTTGTAGCCATCCCTTTTATGAATATCCATAGTTAGCCCTTTTGAGCCTTTAAAAAAAAAAACTTTTCTTTCTCAACTTATTATCTTAACCCACTCCGATTTGGAGTATTACCCAATATCTTACAAGATCAATCACCTTTTTATGTTTGAGAAAACTGTAAATAAATATTTTGTATATTAAAGTTATGCCTAGTTCAAAAAAAAAAAGAAACAAAAATTGTTGCTTAAAAAAAATAATAATAATAGGTGAAATCCACCTTGCAACTTTCAAAAAAAAAAAAAACTTCTATGCATTTTTCTCAAACATACATTTTGTCTTCCTTATTTCCCTTCTTTGTTAGCTATGTCCCTAGCCTACGTTACGTCCTAATAAAAGTCCTTCTTGATTTTAGGGAACTATAATCTGAAGTAGAAGCTAGTTATATGGGCTAAAAAGATGTAGTGATGCATAAAAAAATAATAATAATAAATAAAATGGGTTGACTAGCATTTTTATTTGACTGGAGATCGTATTATTTCTAAGTTAAGGGCATATTTCTTTTTGGTGAGAGCATGTGAGACCACTTCTTATTATTTTCTCTCAATTACCATTCATTGGAGTGACTATTTTTATTTGGGTTTAATTTTTTTATGAGAGTGTCACTACTTCCAGTGAGATTTTGGGGTTTAACATGTCATTCTTAAAGGTAGCTACAACAAAGTCTACTGGGCTGATTCATGTGGATGGTTGATATGGGTGTGATGTTTCTTTAAACTTGAGATAATGCTTATACTTTTATTTGATTGTTATCATTAATCTGATTGAATAAAAAGAGGTTTAAAAAAAAATCATTTTTTGAATTTTTGTTTTCGCTTTATTTGCTAGGGACTAGCAATAAGCTGGTTGGGGGGTGTGTTGAGTGTTAGAAAGTGCATATTTATAAAGGAGAAATCGTTATTTTATATATCAAGTATTGCTAACAACCGTTACTTTTATGTGTTTAAATTTCTTGTACTTTAATTATGTGTGTTTTATTTTAATTAAGTATTTGATGTATTTTAGGGGCATCATAGTCATTTCACAATAAACGAGAGATCAAATGGCAAAACGGACATTATTTTTGAACTCAGGATGGTCGAAAACCTTAGGAGGAGTATAAAAGGAAAAATGATACTGTTCACACGTACGGTACTATTCACATATACGGGTACTGTTGGCGTTACTGTGGAAATAGTGGTTGTTACTGTGCAAATAGTGGCTGTTGACTGTGCTGTGCAAATAGTGGCTGTTGACTGTACTGTACAAATAGTGGCGGTTGACTGTACTGTGTAAATAGTGGCGGTTGACTGTACTGTGCAAATAGTGGCGGTTGACTGTACTGTGCAAATAGTAGCTGATGATGTGGCGAAATCCTGAGCGTCCAAACTGTTTTCAATCCGATGGCCATGATTTACTCAATGTAACTATAAAAAGGGGGCCTCCCCCCCCTAATTTAGCACCTCTGAATCCATTTTTGGGATTCATTTTCTGTAATTCTCTCTCTATCTTGTATTTTCTTCGTATTTTAATAAATTCCCATTTTGCCCCTAGTTCAACTATGAGTGGCTAATTTTCTTTCAAGCTTGGGTTGAAGGTGAAGTCTCAACATGTGTCATGGGCTTAATTTGGTAAATTTATTTTCTCTTCCCCTCTAGTTTTTGTGGATGTTTTGACTTCTCGTCGACAAATAATACTAATCTTGTCTAGTACTGTCCTGGTTTCACCGGCACCCTAGTATAAGATTATTATTATTTGGCACGATAAGCCCTTAGCACCATATTTATTAAAGCGTGGTTCATGAGGTGTGGATTCCCCTCTCATGATCTAATTGGCATTAATATGGAATATTTAGCCCATGATGCATGTTGATACGGATCCAGATACCCAAGTACGTCATTTCAATATATTTATCTTCATTTTATTCTTGCCATTTCAATTACAATTTCAGAATTTATTATCGCCATTTTAATTTAATTTTTAGCATATTCTAAATTATTTCCACCACAAATCCAACCAATTTACAGAATTAATTCTATAAATAATTAAAATCCACCTCCTCGTGGGATCGACACTCGCACCATTAAGCTATACTACGATAGATTCGTGCGCTTGCGAGTTCAATAAAATTTGCACAACAAGACCTTTAATTATCTCCTTGATTTATTTAATTTCTGAACTTGACTCGCCAATGTGAACCTTATTTACTACCTTAATTCTTCTAGTATTCATGAGTGATCGACTTTGTCGTTGGGAATTATCCGTTTGTCACTAGAAGAATTTCCAAATTTCTAATGCACTTTTTGACATTAGCTCTCCGCCACTTGTTGCCATTAGCTATTTTTGCACATTTAGCAATAATCTCTCCAAAACGTATTGGCATTGGTGCCATTTCTCGTACCCATGATGTGGACACTTCAAGAGTATGCCATTGAATCGCTCCCATGTTTCGAAGAACCTGCTCGTCTTCTCTCTGGGTAAACTCTAAAATTTTCCTATAAAAAGCATTGGTTTTATGCACTGGGAAGTATTTATTCAAAAATTTTGTAACCATTTGTTCCCATGATGTAATGCTATTAGCAGGCAATGTATTAAGCCATGAACGAGCTCTATCCTTTAAAGAAAATGGGAATAATCCGAGTTTAACATCATCGTCTGAAAAATTTTCATATTTAGAAGTTTGAAAAATGGCATGAAAATCATTCAGATGATTATATGGGTCCTTATTTTCTCGACCATAGAATGTTCGAAGATAATTTAGCACAATAGGTTTTAATTCAAAACTCCTAGCAGCTATAGTTGGGTATCTTATGCATGGTGTGCTCAAATTAGCTAAAGAGCTGAAGTAGTCCTTAAATGGCCTCTCCTGTGGTTGCAAATCTATTTTGTTTTTAACTTGTTTGTGTGTGCGAAGTGTTTTCTCAAGTTCAAGGTCTATAGGTTCAAGATTAGGTAATAATGACATTCGACCATGCATGCAAAACAAAAAAATAAAAATAAAGATGAAACAACATAAATAAAAATAAAGATGAGGGAGAAATTTTGATACGACCTTATTGCGCTATTACAATCTTACTATAAAAATACACAAAAACAGTACGTGAAATAAATTAACTAAAAATAAATTAATAATAAAAAATAAAAAGAAAAACAACTTAAAAATTAAATTGCAGAATTGTAAAGAATAAAAAAAGAAAAGAAAAGAAATATTAACCTCTAAATGCAGATTCACATTTTTTTCTTTTTTTAATAAGAAAAAATAATACAAAAAATAAAAGAAATTATTCACAAAAATTAATTCTACAAATTAAAATAACTTACCTCCCCATCAACAGCGCCAAAAACTTGTTGTGCAAATTTTATTGAACTTGCAAGTGCACGAATCTATTGTAGTATAGATCAATGATGACGAATGTCGATCCCATGAGGAGGTGAATTTTAATTGTGTAGAATTAATTCTCTAAATAGGTGGTTGGATTTGTGGTAAAGATGATTTGAATTATCCTAAAGTTGGAATTGAAAGAGCGAGAATAATTTGAAGAGAATTCTATTGAAATGACGTACTTGGCTATCTGAATCCGTATCAGCATGCACCATGGGCTAAATATTCTTTATTAATACCAATTAAATCATGAGGGGGGAATCCACACCTCATGAATCACACTCTAATCAGTATGGTGCTAAGGGCTTATCGTGCCAAATAATAATAACTTTGTACTAGGGAGCCGGTGTAACCAGGGTGGTATCTAAACAAGATTATTATTATTTATCTATGAAAAGTCAAATCATTCACAAAAATTAGAGAGAAAAAGAAAATAAATTTACCAAATAAAGCCTATGACACATGTTGAGACTTCACCTTCAACCTAAGCTTGAAAGAAAATTAGCTACTCATAATTAAATTAGGGGCAAAATGAAAATTTATTAAAATACATAGAAAATATAAGATGGAGAAAGAATTACATAAAATGGAGTCCAAAAATGAATTTAGAGCTATCAAATGAGGGAGAGGAGGCCCCCTTTTATAGATACATTGACTAAATTGTGGCTATCAGATTAAAACAGTTTGAGCGCTCAGGATTGCACCACGCCATCAGTCAACAGTACGCAGTTTGGTTGAAAATAATCTTGTGTGATGCCTATACCGTACGCGAGATTTTTGGTTCACTAATATGCTGCCACGTCACTATCAACAGTACATAAGAATTTTATTCCAACATGATCATGACACCTCATCAGTCAATGCCACATCATCACTCAATACCACGTCATCGATCCGTATATGTGAACAGTGTCGTACACTGTAATGTTGACAACACCGTACACATGAATAGTACCGTACATGTGAACAATATCATTTTTTCTTTTATGCTCCTCCTAAGGTTTTCGATCGTCCTGAGTTTATAAGTGATGTCCATTTTACTGTCTGATCTCTTATTTTTTATGAAATGACTATGATGCCCCTAAAATACATAAAATACTTAATTAAAATAAAACACACATAATTAAATTACAAGAAACTTAAATACATAAAAGTAAGGGTTGTTAGTAAGACGTGAAATGTAAAATGACGATTTTCTCCTTTATAAATATACATTTTCTAACACTCAACATCATCCAAAGAGCTTGTGCACAAGAACTACCAACAACGATATATTTAGCCTCTGTGGTTAAGAGTGCAACCGTTTTTACTTCTTACTTTAGGAGACAAGTGAGTGACCTAGGAAGTGACATGTGCCACTAGTACTCTTCATGTAAACCTTATAATCGGCAAAGTCAAAATCCAAATAACAAGTTAAATTTATGAGTTCCTCTAGGATACCGAAGGCCAAGATCTAAGGTTACATTCAAATAACAAAAAATGCTTTTGACAGCAAGCAAATGAGATTCCTTAGGACATTATTGAAATATTGCACACAAGTATACACTAAACATAAAATCAGGACTATAAGCAGTCAAATAAAGTAAAGACCTAATCATACATCGATATGTTTTGACATCAATTTCCTTACCATTTTCATCCCATTAAGTTTGATTGTTGAGCTCATTTGGGTATTTTTAACCTTTTCATCTGCAAGTCCGAATCTCTTGAGTAAATCTTTCAAATATTTGGCTTGATTGATGAAGATTCTTTCTTCAGTTTGTTTTATTTCTAGTCTAAGGAAGTTGTTTAATTCTCCCATCATGCTCATCTTAAATTCTTTACTCATACAAGATAAAAATTTCTTACACAAAGACTTATTAGTAAAATAAAAAATAATATCATCAACATAAATTTGAACAATAAGTATGTCTTTACTCTTATGCTTAATAAAAAGTGTTGTTTTGCTTTTCCCATGAAAAACTATTATCCAATAAGAAATTTTTAAGTCTATCATACCATGCTCTAGATGCTTGCTTTAAAACATATAATACTTTGGATAATTTGCGAACATAATCTGGGAATTTTTCATTTTCAAAACTAGGGGTTGTTTTACATAAATTTCCTCCATAATATAACCATTGAAGAAAGAATTTTTCACATCTATTTGATACAAAATAAAATTTTTATGGCATGCAAATGTTAAGAGCATCCTAATAGATTCTAGTTTAGTTACTGGTGCAAAATTTTCATCAAAATCAATTTTCTCTTCTTGGTTTATATCCTAGAGCTACTATTCCACCTTTATTTCTCACAATCACACCAGATTTATCCATCTTATTTCTAATTATCTATTTAGTACCTATAATAGATTGATACTCTGGTTTAGGGACTAGTTCCCACACATTATTTCTCTCAAATTGATTTAACTCCTCTTGCATTACAATAATCCAAGATTCATTGTTTTTTGCATCTAAAAAGGATTTTGGTTCAATTTAAGAAATGAATGTAGCATGTTGATAATTATTTCTAAATGATGATCTAGTTGTTATAACTCATGAAGGATCACCTCAAATTAAATCTTTAAAGTGAGAAGAAACATACCTCTACACCTTGGGGAGTATTTGTGAATTACCTTGATTTTGCTCGAAATTTGTTTATTATTTTTCTTGTTACTCCGTTTGATTTTACATGGAGAGTTATCTTGTTTGACATTTGAAAGCTCTTCTTGATGTCATTCTTCATCTACATCATCATCAGCAACAACTTTCTTCGTAAAAGAGGAGTTAGATTCATCAAATGTAACATGCATAGACTCTTCAACAGCCATGGTCCTTTTATTATACATTATCTAAGCTTTACTTATATTTGAATAAAAAAAATATACCAACATTAGATTTTAGATCAAATCTACTAAGATTTTCTTTTATATTCAATATAAAATATTTGCATTCAAAAACTTTGAAATAACTAATATTGGGTTTTCTATCTTTCCAAAGCTTATAAAGAGTTTTATTGAGATAGGGTATAATCAAAACACGATTCAAGACATAGCAAGCGGTAATAACAGCTTCGGCCCAAAAACATTTTGGTAATGAATTTTTATTCAGCATGGTCCTAGCCATTTTTTTTAATAGACATGTTATTTCTCTCAACGACTCCATTTTGTTGTGGAGTTCTTAGTTATGGAATTGATGCACAATGCCAAAATTATTACAAAAATTTTTAAATGTTCAATTTTCAAATTCACCACCATAATCACTTCTAATATAAGAAATTGCATAATCCTTCTCATTTTGAACCTTTTTACGAAAGATTTTAAATCCATCAAAGGCATCATCCTCATTTGCTAAGAACAATACCCATGTGTATCTAGAATAATCATCTACAATCACAAATGCATAATATTTACCACTTAAACTTGCATTTTTAGAAGGTCCAAATAAATCCATGTGAAGAAGCTAAAGTGGTTTTGAAGTTGAAACATGATTTTTTTTTGAAAAAAAGTTTTTAACTAATTTCCAAATTGTTAAGCTTAAAAAATTCTATCTTTTTGAAAATCAATTTTTAGAAGACCTTTAACCAAATCATTTTTGGAAATGTTTGAAATCAAATCCATGCTTGCATGTCTTAGTCTTCTATGCCATAAAAAACCATCATCATATAATGCAGAATAGTGCTTATCATGAGTAGATGCACAATCTATATCAATGGTATATACATTAACACATTTATTTCCAACAAACACAACTTTACCATCACATGCATTCTCAATAACATATTTTGTCTTATCAAAGACAACTTTATAGTCTTTATCACATAATTGACTAATTTTAAGCAAATTGTATTTCAAATTTTCAACTAAAAACACATTCTTAATAAAGGTAGAAAAATATTTACTGGCATTACCGATACCAATAATCTTTTCTTTTGAATTATCTTCAAATAATATGTCTCCACCATTATCAATCTTGGTGAAAGTTGAAAACTAAGAGTAATTTCTTGTAATGCGTCTTGAGCATCCATTATCTAAGTATCATTTATTTTTCTTCTTCATTGATCCTTATAGAATAAATTTCTAAGTTTTAGGTACCCAAAACGTTTTGGTCCTTGAGTGTTGGCAATAGTTCCTTTGGAATCTAAATAAATTTGACTCAATAATATTCATTTCTCATAACTGGACATCTATAACTTGTATGACCATTTTTATTGCAATAATGATATACAAGTTTATGATCATTGGAGGTAGCCTTTACAAAATAATTCTTGTAATATTTTTATTTCAAATTTGACTTATAGCCAATACCTTCTTTATCTAAAGCACAATTTTTAGAACTAAGCTATTTTTCTAAATTGTTTTGACCACCTATAAACTTCAACACAATATCATTAAGCTCACTATTCTTTTTCTTAAGCGTTTCATTTTCATTTTTCAAATTATCAACAAGTAAACCTTCATGCTCAAATGCAATGCTTTCTTTAAAGATATAATCTCATCATGCAACTCTTTATTCTCTAATTCTAAATTTTTAACCTTTGCATTTAAAGATTCATTTTCACTTGAAAGTTCTACTTTTTTCTTTCTAAAAGAAACATTTTTTATTCCAATATTTTTCAAATCATTATGAAGTTCTTTAAAGGCTTCATATAAATCATTATAAGAAGGGAGATCACTTACCTCATCACGTTCATCACATGATTCTTTTTCAATTACCATAAGTGCTAGGTTCGACACTTCATGTGATTCTTCCTCATCTGAGGTCTCCTGGACGTTATCATCCAAATAGCCATCATAGCCTTCTTTTTGAGTTTGTTGAAAAGAAGACACTCTAATCTTTTATGACCAAGCTTTTTGCATTCATAGCAATTGATTGCTTCATTATTCTCTTTTTGGTTTTTGAAGTTCTGAACTTTCTTCGCTAATTGGTTTTCTTGAAAAAATTCTTAAATTTTCTAGCTATCATTGCTATATCTTCATCTTCCAATTTGCTTTCTTTATCACTTTTAGATTTTAAGGCTTTAAGTGCAATGCTCTTCTTCATCTTGTTTTCATCACCTAATTTAGACAAATCTTTATTATAAGAAATGAGTAAGCTAATTAAATCATCAATAGTTAAAGTATTTAAATCCTTGACTTTCTCAATGACAATTCTCTGACGTCCTTATTCTTTTAGTAAAGACCTAATGATTTTCTTTACCTTCTCGCTATTTGATTTTCATAAATCTCTTAGAGTATTCACAATATCAGTAAATCTATTATACATAGAATGTACTCTCTCATTTTGTTCCATTTGAAACAATTTATATTGTTTAATGTACCTTAGACCCTCTAACCTGATTTGTTCATTCATAAACTACTTCAAGTTTTTTCTTCCAAATTTTATAGGCATTAAAGTAACATAAGACTATGGAATTCTTTCTTATCTAAGACACAAAACATGGCATTCAAAGCTTTTGAATTTAAAGAGGCCTTATTCTTTTTTGCCTCATTCTACTCATGTGAAAGTTTTGGAATATCTTCCTCTTCTTTATTTTTAGTGGTAGGCATGAATGGGCCATTATAAACAATTTCTCATATTTCATAACTAAAGCTCGCAGGTAAATTCTCATCCTACTTTTCCAATATGAATAATCATTCTTATCAAAGAATGGTGGTTAAGTAGTTGACTAACCTTTCTTAAAGCTGGAATCATCTTGGGTCGCCCTGGTTCTTTTATTCTAGACGGTGAAGCCATAATAAGAGAACCTTGCTCTGATACTAAATGAAATATTAGCTATGCAGCCCAAGAGGGGAGTGAATTGAGTTTCTAAAATTGTGCAGTGTTTGAATAAAAATTAATGCAAATATAAAATAAAAATAAATATAAAACAATAATAAACAAAGCAATCAAAATATAAAGAGATAAGGAAGAGAGATTCAAACATAGAGAGTTTTACGTGGTTCGGCCAAATCCAGCCTACATCCATCTTCTAAGCTCACCACACTTGAGGATTCCACTATTCAAGCCTTCAAGGCTTTAATAACTTTTACAATTGACTTTACATGTTTCAATCAACCTCTACAATAAGAGATTATCCCAAATCTCTTAGTCCAAATGTTTATCACACTTACAATCACTCAAAAATAAAGATTACAAATAAGTTTTCCCTCACACAATATATATATTTACAAATGAAAGCTCAAAGTATGATTTAATGAAAAATCACCAGTTTAATGCTAAAAAAGATTGTATACTCAATAGCAAGCTCAATGATAATTGTCTAATCCCATTTAATTTCAATTTGATTAAGTCTTTCGATAATTAGAGCTGAAAACTAATTGTTATTGCCGTTAGCCATTTTCGGATCACCGTTTTGACTTGAGAAAGTTACCATTATGCTTATAATTTCAAATTATCATATCATTGTTTTCTTGATGTCAGATTGCCATTCGTGGTCAGAGACCTACGAGAAGTTGTCAATTTACCGTTTTTTAATAAATGATTTGTCATTAGCATCTAAAAGCTAGACTCTAATTCTGTGCCATGTCGATTAGCTGTTTTGCCACTAATGGTTAGCTGATTGCACGCAGAATTAATGAAATCTTGCCTCAAGGTGATTGGTTAGCCGCTTTTTGAGCTAACAAGAATCCATTTATTTCTAGAAAATTATTCTTTGCTCAATTCATTATACGGTTTAAGTATTTTGATCCGACTATAGATTTCTTCAAATTAATCGATTTTAATTATGTTTTGTCATCATTAAAATCATCATTATAGAAACATAGATGTTAATAGCTAGCTCTTATGACACGTGGCCTGTTGAAATCCCTATTCCAAATATTTGGTGACTCTAGTGGGGAGTTTGGTAACAATTTTGATGATGGTATCTAATAGTGGAGAGACCATAACTTGTGCAACCAGAGCAAATGTGAACATGACAATCTTGAAGAACTTATAGACTAGATGAAGAGCCATATTTATGGCACAATAGCAGAAATGTTTGCTTAGTAATAAGTAGGCTTGCAATAAGGACAACTATAAGTTATTTTACAAGATCAATCTCGAGACATCTTATAGAACCAGGTCCTATATAAACCACAACAAGACCAGCCAAGAGAATTTGAGCCTATTCCTCATCAAGGACATGTGCATGTTTCAATTAAAAAACCCTTAGTTCCGAATTCGAGTAGGGTATGGTTTCGCTCAAATAATGGCAAGCAAATGAGATTCCTTAGGATATGATTGAAATCTTGCACACAAACATACACTAAATATGATATCGGGTCTACTTGTAATTAGGCAAAGAAAAGAGCCGAGCATACCTCAATACATTTTTATATCAATTTATTTGCCTTTTTCATCTTTGTCAAGCTTGGTTGTTGTGCTCATTGGAGTGCTTTTGGTCTTTGAGTCATCAATGTCAAATCTTTTGAGTAGGTCTTTCACATACTTGGCTTGATTTATGAAAATTCTTTACTCATTTGTAGCCCAAGGAAGTATTTCAACTCTCCCATCATACTCGTTTCGAATTCTTCACTCATGCAAGATGAATTTTTTTTTTGCACAACAATTCATTAGTAGAACCAAAGATAATATCATAAATATAAATTTGAACAACAAGTATATCTTGGTTCTTATGTTTAACAAAGAGAGTAGTATCCGCTTTACCCATCGAAAAACCGTTATCCAACAAGAAATTCTCAAACCTATTATACCATGCTCTAGGTGCTTACTTTAATCCATACAATGCTTTCGACAACTAGTAAACATAATTTGGAAATTTTTCATTTTCAAAACCAGGGGGTTATTTCACATAAATTTCCTCCATAATATAATCATTTTAAAAGCGGTCTGGGCATCCATTTGAAATAAAATGAAATCTTTATGACATGCCAATTCTAAGAACATCTTAATGAATTCTAATATAGCTACAGGTGCAAACGTTTCGTTAAAATTAATTCCCTCTTCTTGGTTGTAACATTGAGCTACTAATCTAGTTTTATTCCTTGTAACCAAACCGGATTCATCCATTTTGTTTTTAAATACCCATTTAGTGCTTATAATGGATTGATGTTTTGGTTTAGGAACTAATTCCCATGCATTATTTCTCTTAAATTAATTTAACTCCTCTTGCATTACCATAATCCAAGATTCATCATTTTCCACATCCGTAAAGGATTTTAGTTCAATTTGAGATTTAATGCATCATGCTTACAAATATTTCTAAATGATGATCTAATTGTTATGCCACGTGAGAGATCTCCTAAAATCAAGTATTTAGGGTGAGAAGGAACATACCTCCACTCATTGGGGAGTGATTGAGAAGTACATTTATTTTGCTCTGCATTCATTTCTTTATGTTGCTCTTATTGATTTCCATGTGATGCATCCTTTTGGTTATCCTTTGATGACTCTTCCTTTAGTTCTTCATTTGCATCATTATTGACAACTTTCTCCACAGAGGAGGGGTTATAAAACATAACATGCATAGATTTTTCCACAACTAGAGTTCTTTTGCTATAAACTCTATAAGCTTTACTTAAGTTTGAGTACCCAAGAAAGATGTCAACATTGGACTTTGGATCAAATTTGTCAAGAATATCATTTGTATTCAAAATAAAACATTTGCTCCAAAAACTTTGAAATAACCAATGTTGAGTTTTCTATCTTTCTAAAGCTCATATGAAGCTTTATTGAGATAAGGTCTAATCAACACACAATTTAAAACATAACAAGCGATATTGATGACCTCGGTCCAAAAATACTTAGGCAAAGAATTTTAATTCAACATGGTCCTAGCCATTTCTTGAATCGACCTACTCTTTCTCTCAATAACTTCATTTTGTTGGGAAGTTGTAGGTGATGAAAACTGATGCACAATGCCTAAATTATTGCAAAAGATTTCAAATGCATGGTTTTCAAACTATCCTCCATGATCACCCCTAATGCATGCAATACCATACCCTTTTCATTTTAAATTTTCTTACAAAACAATTTAAATGCATCAAGAGCAGCACCTTTATTAGTTAAGAATAATACCCATGTGTATCTTGAAAAATATCAACAATTACAAAAGCATAATACTTGCCACTTAAATTAGCATACCTTGAAGGTTCAAATAAATCTATATGAAGTAATTGAAGAGGTTTTGAAATAGAAATATGATTTTTTCTTTTAAAATAGATTTTGATTTATTTACCAAATTAGCATGCTTCACAAATTCTATCTTCTTTAAATTCGATTTTTGGAAGACCTTTAACTAAGTCATTTTTGGAAATCTTTGAAATTAAATCCATGCTTGCATGTCCTAATCTTCTATGCCATAACAAACCATCATCATGTAATGTGGAAAAACATTTATCATGTATAGATGCACAATCTATATAAATGGTACAAATATTAATACATCCATTTCCTACAAACAATATTATGCCATTACATGCATTTTGTAACCCTTATCACACAATTACTAATGCTAAGCAAATTGTGTTTCAAGTTTTCAACTAAACACGCATTTTCAATAAGAGTAGAGAGTACATTACTGACATTTCCAATACCAATGATTTTTACTTTTGAGTTATCTCCAAATGATACGTTTCCACCGTTTTCGATTTTGGTAAAACTTAGAAACTAAGAGTAATTCCCTGTCATGTGTCTTGAACATCCATTGTCCAAGTACCACTTATTTTTCTTTTTCTTTGATCCTTGCAGAAAACGTTTCTAAGTTCTAGGTACCCAAAACTTCTTGGGTCCTTGAGTGCTAGCAATAGTTCCCTTTGGAACCCAAACACTTTTTACACCATAATAAACATTTCTTTTCACTAGAAATCTATTTTGATTACAATAATGACATACAACTTGATTATTAATTGGTGTACTCTCCACAAATTAATTCTTAAAATACTTTTGTTTCAAATTTGGCTTGCAGCCAATACCTCCTTCGTCAAACACACATTTTTGTGAGTTAAGCATATTATCCAACATTTTTTCCCATTTGTGAATTTTAGCACAATTTCATTTAGCTCATTTTTCTTCTTCTTAAGCACTTTATTCTCTTTTATCAATTCATCTACATGTGATTTTTCATACTTATATGAAGTACTTTACTTATCTTTAAAAGATACAATCTTATCATTCAACATTTTAATCATTGCATTTTTCCAATACATCCTTTTCATTTGTAAGTTCTACCATTTTCATTTTAAGGCTACATTTTTTTTACCAATTTTTATCCACTCATCATGCAATTCTTTAAAAGCATTATGTAACTCATCATATGTTGGAAGATAACTTACCTTATCAAATTCATCAAATCATTTTTCCCCAATTGCAATAAGAGCTAAAATTGTCATTTCTTGATGATTTTTATCATCACTCGTTTCCTCATCACTATCATCCCATGTAGCCACCATTGCTTTCTTCTTGAACTTATTGAGAAGAGGACATTCAAACCATATATGTCCAGGCTTTTTACATTCATAGTAATTGATTTACTCTTCCTTCTCCTTTTAATTTTTGAAGTTTCTGATCTTTCTCCGCTCATTAGTTTTCTTGTAGAATTTTCTGAATCTCCTAGTTATCATAGCCATCTCCTCATCATCCAGTTCATTTTCCTTATCACTCTCATATTTTGAAGCTTTAAGAACAATGCTCTTCTTCTCCTTCTTCTCATGCTCTTTTTCTGCTGCCAAGTCTTCTTCATATGAAGTGAAAGAACCATTTAAATCATTAATAGACAAAGTATTTAATTTTTTGGCTTCTTCAATGGTACTCCTCTTAGGTATCCATTCTTTTTTAAGTGGCCTAATGATTTTCTTGACTTTTTCGCTATTCAAAAAAGTTTTTTCTAGGGCTCCTAGTGTGTTGACTATGTCTGTAACATTTTTTTTTACCAATTTTTATACACACTTTCATTTTTTTCGATTTGGAACAATTCACATTGACGGGTGCACCTACTGATTTTAGATTCTTTAACTTGATTTGTCCCTTTATAGATAATCTCACATTTATTCCATATTTCTTGAGCACTTTCACAACTAGATACTCTATGAAATTTTTTCTTATCAAGAGCACAAAACGGAGCATGCATTGCCTTGGAGTTTAAGAACATCTTTTTCTTTTCTAACTCACTCCATTGACTTGAGGGATTTTGAATATATCTCTTATTTCATTTTTATTCATAGGCATGAATGGACCATCACAAACAACTTCCCAAATTTCATAATCTAAGGCTTGTAAATAAATTCTCGTCCTAATTTTCTAATATGGGGCAGTAATTACCATCAAAGAATAGTGGCCTAGTTGTGGATTGTCATTCCCTAAAGGTTGAGTCATTTTGGGTTACCATAGATCTTTTACTCTAGACGGTTAAGTCTTAATAAGAGAACCTTACTTTGATACCAAATGAATTAATATTTAAGCAACCTAAGAGGGGGGTGAATTGGGTTTCTAAAAATTATGCAATTTTTAAACAAAAATTAATGTAAATCAACCAAAATATCAAAAGATAAGGGAAGAGAAATTCAAACACAGAGATTTTTACGTGGTTTGGCCAACCTTGCCTATGTCCACGCCTCTAAGCATACCAAACTTGAGGATTCCACTAGTCAAGCCTTCAAGGCTTTAAGAACACTTACAATTGATTTCTTAAATGTCAATCAACCTTTACATCCAAAGATTATCTCCAATCTCTTAACCCAAGTATATCCCAACACTTAGAATCACTCAAAACAAATAATACAATTTTTTTTCTCTCACACAATATATAAGTTACAAATCAATGCTTAATGTGTGAATAAATGAACAAGAATGAATTTGAAGCTCAATGAATGTTGGATTCTCTATTTTAAGATCAATAATAACATTGTGATCAACTCTTGTTTGAATTTGATTGATCTTATTTATAGTTGGAAATGAAACATAGTTGTTGTTAACTTTCTAACCGAAATTGGATCACTGTTGTGCAAATTTTATTGAACTCGCTATTGAGTGTTAGAAAATGCATATTTATGAAGGAGAAAATCATCATTTTACATTTCAAGTCTTACTAACAACCCTTACTTTTATGTGTTTAAGCTTCATATAATTTAATTATGTGTGTTTTATTTTAATTAAGTATTTTATGTATTTTATGGGCATCATAGTCATTTTGCAATAAACGAGAGATCAAATGAAAAAACAGACATCACTTTTGAACACAGGACGGTCGAAAACTTAAGAAGAGCATAAAAGGAAAAATGGCACCGTTCACATGTATTGTACTGTCTACGTTACTGTTCATGACACTGTTCACATAGACGGTTCGATGACATGGCATTGACTGATGAGGTGTCAAGATCCTATTGGACTAAAATTCTTATGCACTGTTGATCGATGACGTAGCAGCATATCAGTGGACCAAAAATCTCACGTACGGTACATGCAACACACAGGATTATTTTCAACCAAAACACGTCACTGTTTTCCTGAGTCAAACCGTGTTATTGTTCATCCGGGTGATCAAATTGCGTACTATTCACACTTACTGTTGACTGATGATGTGGCGCAATCCTGAGCGTCCAAACTGTTTTTAATCTGATGATCACAATTTACTCGATATATCTATAAAAATAGGGTCTTCCCCCCTAATTTGAATCCATTTTTGAACTCCATTTTTTGTAATTCCTTCTCCATCTTGTATTTTCTACATATTTTAATAAATTTTCATTTTGCCCCTGTTCAATTATGAATGGCTAATTTTCTTTCAAGCTTGGGTTGAAGATGAAGTCTCAACATGTATCATGAACTTTATTTGGTAAATTTATTTTCTCTTCCCCTCTAGTTTTTGTGGATGTTTTGACTTTCATTTGACAAATAATAATAATCTTGTCTAGTACTGCTCTGGTTTCACCGGCTCCCTAGTATAAGGTTATTATTATTTGGCACGATAAGCCCTTAGTACTATATTTATTAGAGCGTGGTTCATGAGGTGTGGATTCCCCCCTCATTAATTAATTGGTATTAATAAGGAATATTTAGCCCATGATGCATGTTGATACGAATCCAGATACCCAAGTACATCAATTTAATAGATTTACACTTTAATTTCTTCTCGCCATTTCCATTCCAATTTTTAGGATAATTTGAATCACTTCCACCACAAATCCAACCACCTCATACAAAATTAATTCTATATATAATTAAAATCCACCTCCTGGTGGGATTGACACTCGTTACCATTGATGTATACTACAATAGATTCGTGCGCTTACGAGTTCAATAAAATTTACACAACAAGTTTTTGGCGCAGTTGCCGGGGAGGTAAGTAATTTTAATTCATAAAATTAATTTTTGTAAATATTTCTATTTAATTGTTTTTTGAATTTTTTTATAAGAAAAAAAGAAAAAAAAGTGAACCTACATTTAGATTTTAGTATTTCTTTTCTTTTTCTCTTCTTTAAAATTATGTAATTTAATTTTCAATTTATTTTTTTATTTCTTCTTTGTGATTTTTGTTTATCTTACTAATTTTTTTAGTTAATTATTTCACATATTTTTTTGTGTATTTTTATAATAAGATTGTAATAGCGCCATAAGGTTAGTATCGTAATTTCTCTCTCTTCTTTATTTCTATTTGTTTTGTTCCCATCTTTATTTTATTTTATTTGTTTTGTATGCATGGTTGTAGGTCATTATTACTTAATCTTGAACATATAGACTTTGAACTTGAAAAAACACTTCGCACACATAAAAAAGTTAAAAATAAAATGGATTTATAAGCACTACAGGAGAAGCCATTTAAGGACTACTTCAGTCCTTTAGCCAATTGGAGCACATCATGCATAAGATACCTAAATGTAGCTGCTAGGAGTTTTGAATTAAAACCTATTGTGCTAAATTGTCTCCCAACATTTTATGACTTAGAAAATGAGGACCCATATAATCATCTGAATGATTTTCATGCTATTTGGCAAACCTTTAAATATGAGAATTTTTCAGACAATAATGTTAAACTCTTATTATTCCCATTTTCTTTAAAGGATAGAGCTCATTCATAGTTAAATACTTTGCCTGTTAATAGCATTGCATCATAGGAACAAATGGTAACGAAACTTTTAAATAAATATTTCTCAGTGCATAAAATCAATACTATTCGCAGGGAAATCTCTGAGTTTACCCAGAGAGATGACGAGCAGTTTTTCGAAACATGGGAGCAATTCAATGGGCTACTCTTGAAGTGTCCACATCATGGGTTCGAGAAATGGCACCAATGCCAATATTTTTTGGAGGGATTATTGCCGAATGTGCAAGAATCGCTAATGGCAACAAGTGGAGGAGAGCTAATGTCGAAAGGTGCATCAGAGATTTAAGAATTCTTCCAGCGACAAACAGATAATTCCCAACAATGGAGTCGATCACTTAGGAATACGAGAAGAAATAAGGGAGTAAATGAGGTTCACATTGGCGAGTCAACTTTAGGAATCAAAGAAGTCAAGGAAATGGCTGAAGGTCTCGCTCGACAAATAGCATTGTTATTAACTGCTAAATCAATAGAACCACATGACCATGACTCATACTCAGATCAAGCCAATGCCATAGGTGTAATGAGAAAACCATCGAATTATAACCCATACTCCAACACATATAACCTTGGATGGAGAGACCATCCCAATTTTTCATGGTCTCAAGGATTCCAATAGAATGGACCAGCAGCTCCAGCTCTACCAATTCCTCAAAATCCTCAAGCATCTCAGCCACAATTTAGACCATACAATCAGAACCAGAACTACTCTCAACCCAGACCTTGGGAGGATTTATTCCAGAATCTCAAAAATCTTACTCACTTTACGATTGAGCAACAGAACCGCACTATTGATGGACTACGAAACAAGTTGAGAGCATGCTTCAACTCGCAAGCCTAATCAATTTCAAGCCTGGAGAAGATGGTGGGACAACTTGCTTCTTCAGTTCAGACCTTGGCAATGACTGTTGAGAAAGGTAAATTTCCAAGTTAACTAGTGCCTAACCCTAAATGAGTGTATGAAGTAAGTACCAATTCACCACAGTAGCATGGAGAGGTCAAAGCCATCATGACCTTGCGAAAAGGAAAAGAAGTCAACAACAAAGTGGAGATGTCGGTGACAAAAGAAAATCAAATTGTACCTGTGAGTGTTGAAGACTTATTACCGGAGGAGAAAGAAGAAACCAACCCATGAGAATATGTTCCTAAAGCATCATTTCCTCAGAGGTTAGCTAAAGGAAAGAAGGCAAAATCCACAGGTAAGATTCTCGAAATCTTCAAACATGTAAGTGTTAACATTCCTTTACTTGATGCTATAAAGTAAGTTCCATCTTATGCCAAGTTTTTTAAAGACCTATATACTAAAAAGAGAAACATGCATGTTCAAAAGAAAACATTTTTAACAGAAAACGTTAGTTCTATACTCCAATATAAAATTCCATTAAAATGCAAAGACCTAGGCTTCCCCACTATCTCATGTAGCATAGAGAACCACACAATTGAGAATGCTTTGTTGGATTTAGGAGCTAGTGTAAATCTGTTGCCTTATTCAGTTTTCATGAAACTTGGACTTGGAGAATTACACCCAACTGCAGTGGTGTTACAGCTTACAGATCGGTCCACGAAAATCCCTCGTGGTATTGTGGAGGACGTGCTTATCCAGGTAGACAAGTTTTATTTTCCTGTTGATTTCATTGTAATTGACACTTAACCAATATAGGATTCAAGGAAGCACATCCCTATTATTCTAGGTCGACCTTTCTTGGCAACTGCGGATGCTCACTGTTGTGCAAATTTTATTGAACTCGCAAGCGCACGAATCTGTTGTAGTGTAGATCTATGGTGACGAGTGTCGATCCCACGAGGAGGTGGATTTTAATTATATATAAAATTAATTTTGTGAATGGGTGGTTGGATTAATGAAAATGATTTGGATTATGCTAAAACTAAATTAAAATGGCGAGAATAAATTCTGAAATTGGAATTGAAATGGCAAGAATAAATGAAGCGTAAATCTATTGAGATGACGTACCTGGGTATCTGGATCTGTATCAACATGCATCATGGGCTAAATATTCATTATTAATACCAATTAAATCATGAGAGGGGAATCCACACCTCATGAACCACGCTCTAATAAATATGGTGCTAAGGGCTTATCGTGCCAAATAATAATAACCTTATACTAGGGAGCTGGTGAAACCAAGGCAGTACTAGATAAGATTAGTATTATTTGTCGACGAGAAGTCAAAACATCCACAAAAACTAGAGGGAAGAGAAAATAAATTTACCAAATCAAGCCCATGACACATGTTGAGACTTCACCTTCAACCCAAGCTTGAAAGAAAATTAGCCACGCATAGTTGAACTAGGGGCAAAATGGGAATTTATTAAAATACATAGAAAATACAAGATAGAGAGAGAATTACAGAAAATGAACCCTAAAAATGGATTCAGAGGTACTTAATTAGGGGGGGGAAGCCCCCTTTTTATAGTTACATCGAGTAAATAATGGCCATCGGATTAAAAACAGTTTGGACGCTCAAGATTTCGCCACGTCATCAGCCACTATTTGCACAGTTCAGTCAACCGCCACTATTTGCACAGTACAGTCAACCGCCACTATTTGCACAGTTCAGTCAACCGCCACTATTTGCACAGTAACGCCGACAGTATCCGTACATGTGAATAGTACCGTACATGTGAACAGTGTCATTTTTCCTTTTATACTCCTCCTAAGGTTTTCGACCGTCCTGAGTTCAAAGATGATGTCCGTTTTGCCATTTGATCTCTCGTTTATTGTGAAATGACTATGATGCCCCCTAAAATACATAAAATACTTAATTAAAATAAAACACACATAATTAAAATACAAGAAACTTAAACACATAAAAGTAAGGGTTGTTAGTAATACTTGATATATAAAATAACGATTTTCTCCTTTATAAATATGCATTTTCTAACACTCAACACACTCCCCAACCAGCTTATTGCTAGTCCCTAGCAAATAAAGCGAAAACAGAATTCAAAAATGATTTTTTTTTTTTTAACACTCTTGTTTATTCAATCAGATTAATGATAACAATCAAATGAAAGTATAAGCATTATCTCAAGTCTAAAGAAACACCACACCCACATCAACCATCCACATGAATCAGCCTGGTAGACTTTGTCGTAGCTACCTTCGAGAATGACATGTCAAACCCCAAAATCTCACTGGAAGTAGTGACACTCTCACAAAGAAATTAAACCCAAAAAATAGTCACTCCAATGAATGGTAATTGAGAGAAAATAATCAAGAAATGATATCACACGCTCTCACCAGGATGAAATAAATATGCCCTCAGCTTAGAAATAATACAATCTCAAGTCAAATAAAAATACTAGTCAACCCAATTTATTTATTTATTTATTTATTTTTTTATGCATCACTACATCTTTTTAGCCCATATAACTAGTTTCTACTTCAGACTATAGTTCCCTAAAATCAAGAAGGACTTTTATTAGGACGTAACGTAGGCTAGGGACATGGTTAACAAAGAAGGGTAATAGGAAAAACAAAATATATGTTTGAGAAAAATGCAGAGGATTTTTTTTTTTTTTTTTTTTTTGAAGTTGCAAGGTAGATTTCACCTATTATTGCTTTTTTTTTTTCTTTTGAAACACAGATTTTTTTTTTTTTTTTTTTTTTTTTTGAAGCAACAATTTTTTTCTTCTTTTTATTTTTTTTATTTTTTTTATTTTACTAGGCATAACTTTACTATATAAAATATTTACTTACATTTTTCTCAAACATCAATAGGTGAAGGATCTTGTAAGATTTGGGTAATACTCCAAATCGGAGTGGGTTAAGATGATAAGTTCACAAAGAAAAGTTTTTTTTTTTTTTTTTTTTTTTTTTTTTTTTTAAAGGCTCAAAAGGGCTAACTATGGATATTCATAAAAGGGATGGCTAGAAAGGCTCAAACGGATCAAAGACGGCCTTTCCATCATCTTTTAGGACTCTAAATAATCTTCCATATCGACTAATTAAATGGGCCTCCAAATGTAGTAACACACATTTTTTTTTTTTTTTTTTTTTCATTTTTTTCATTTTTTTTTTTTTTTTTTTTTTTTAGGGTTAACTCAAAATGAATCTAGAGATTGTATATACAATAATAAACTGCTAAGCTGTATAGAAAATGGGCAAAAGGGGTTACTCTCCAAGAAAAATGATAGGCTCAAAAACTCACTTGGTATTTATTATGATATGTTCATTCCTTTAAGCAACTCATATTTGTCTCCGACATCAACATGTAGAGTAGCAAACATAGTGTAACATCACTTCAAACTAAAGATAATACAAATACTAAAATTTGAAATTAATCATGTCATCCAATGTTAAAACAAAATACACAATTTATTTTATTTTATTTTATTTTTAAACAACAGTCTACCCCCCAACCTATTCTAAACGTAAAAGGGAAATATGCATGCAGAAATGTGAAAAGGATGCAGAAAAACTAATTAGAAAATGATAGAAAATGATTTTTTTTTTTTAAGAAGATGCGTTTCTAGAGGCACTACACTCTATATTCAGTCATCTTTGACTCAAAAATTTTTGTTTGAAAATGTATATTTATAAAGGAGAAATTAAAAGAAGAAGAAAAATAAACATCAAAACATAATAAAGAAAAAGATATATATATTTTTTTTTAAAACAATGAAGATGCGTTTCTAGAGTCACTACACTCCATATTCAGCCATCTTCAACACAAAAAGTTAGCAACAGTTAGTTTCTACAACAAAAAATTAGTAAAAACTTAACCAAGATTCCACAATTGTCAACTATTCCCTCCCCCCAACCAGAATGAAACATTGTCCTCAATGTTTGAAAGGAAAGAAGTAGAGTTTAGAAGACATCACCTGGGTGGTGTAACACAGAAGAAAATATTTACAGGCGGAGAGTTAAATCTAATTTGTACTTCTTACTGCGGCTACTGTTACCATCATCATTTGAACGCTCCAACACAAAGCTCCAGGGGTCTGGCTCTGGTTTATAAGCTTGTAACATATCAAGTAGCTCATTAGCAGTGTGAGCACAAATAAAAAGCTTTTTGGCACTAGAAGGAACAAAGTAGTTTCTTATTGCATGGTTAAGAAATGCGATAAAGCCATCATAAAAATTATTGACATTTAACAAACCGATGGGTTTCTGGTGAATGTGCAGTTGGGCCCAAGATGCTAGCGTAATAAGTGCCTCTAGTGTTGCAAGATCTCCTGGAAGGAAAATAAAAGCATCAGCATGATCAAGCAATTCAGTTATTCGTTCTTGCATACCTGAGACGACTAACTCTTCTCCAGTCGTTGAGTCAGACACACTGCCCAAAGGTTTTAGGACTCTAGGGATGATGCCTAACACTTGGCTTCCTCGGACAAAAGCAGCTTCTGAGACCAATTTGGATAACCCTCGGTTACCTCCTCCATACACCAAGTGTAATTTCCTCTCTGCTATGTTTCGACCAAGATCTATGGCTGCATCAACGAACTCTTTATGTTTGCCATAGGTAAATCCAGAAAGCACACAAATGTTCTTGATTTGTCTATTAGGAGTAGCTGCCATTAGAATATTTCTCAAAAACAATTTGTGAGTGCATAACAAAAAGTCATATTTAAGAATCTTGGTGACAATGGATCACAACTGTATATGAGGTGGCATGTCAGTGTCAAATAACGCGTAAAGCACATGGCTCGATAGTCAAAAAGCAAACAGTAAAAACAAATAGTAATAAAATTATTAAAGACAATAATGCAACTGATAAAACAACAGTGAAACAAAATAAAATAACAGTAAAGTAAAAGGATATTTTACAGGTAGTTGCGACTGTGGCTCACATCTTCCTCTGGTTTTACGTCCAGAAACGGCTTGAACGCCCTCTATGGGTCGAGGATAGGCTTCCCATCCAGTTTTCTTATAAACTGGCAAACAGGGTCCTTTATAGTCAGATTCCCGAGACTATATCGTTCATGCTCTTTCTGAAATAATGGCCATAACTGGAGAATCGCTCCTTGCACATATCCACTGGGATGCGTTTCAAGAGACAGAAGGGTATCGTCCAATGACTCCTTATTCAAGCCATCCCTAATGAATTTAATCTTATCTTCCCTGTTATCAGACACCATTCCTAAAGAACATCGGTTTTTATTGCAATTCATTCTGGCACACTTATGACAAGCAACAGAAATTCTTCGAGCTCGTCGTTTTCTTGCATAATTTCCTTTCCCACAACCAGGCATGTATGCAATAAATTTTGGAGGTAACTCACCTGCCAATCGTACTTTCGCCTCGATTAACCAACGGATGTCAGCAGGTATGTTATTCCTCATAAGCAATCGCATGCGTTCGGACCGAGCTTTATAGATCGTAAAGAGAGCATTCTGAGGAAGTGAAGGGAATCGCTTGTGAAGCTTTGCTAGAAACTCGTTTCTGTTCATACCTTCGCCTCAGAATATCAGTTATTATGGGAAACTGAAGTAACCGACTTGATTGTCACGGAGTACCGTTATCCGCCACTTCACCGGGGTAACAAACTAAAGCACACAAACAGAAAAACAAATTAAAACACACAAAGAAAATCAAAATCGTCCTCTTATTGAATTTACCTCAAGCTCCAACTGGATGTCGAAAACACTTTTCTCAATATCTCTGAGTTGGCGTTCTAAACCTTCAACATAGGCTACTAACTCTGGTGGTTGTAGAGCCCAAATGCGATTTGTTTTACAAAATTGAATTTGCCTTTTGAGATGATTTTTGACACGTTGAAGTGGTTTAAGAATGTTCAGGAGGAACGGTCTAAGTAAGAGACTCATGATTAACAATGATAAAAGAAAACTTAATGGTAAAACAAACACACTTATGCAAAAATAAATTCAATTAGCAAAAGAATAAAAAGAAAGAAAGAAAGAAAGAAAAATCAAACCATCGAAAAGAAAACATCAATTCAAATATGGTGGGTCACTCAAATTTATTTCGGTGTCTTCTCCATGTGGTTGGTACTCTAGATATGGCTTTAATCTTTGACCATTAACTTTAAACGTGACACCGTTCTTTGGGTCCTTAATTTCAATTGCCCCATGTGGAAAAACAGTATGAACAATAAATGGACCAGACCAACGAGAGCGTAACTTACCTGGGAATAGGTGCAAGCGAGAGTTGAATAAAAGCACTTTCTGACCTGGAGTGAAAGATTTTCTCATAATATGCTTGTCATGGAAGACTTTCATTCGTTGCTTGTAAATTTTGGCATTTTCGTACGCGTCATTGCGAATTTCTTCAAGTTCTGCCAGTTGTAATCTTCTTTCTGAGCTGGCTTGATGCATGTCGAAATTGAATTTCTTGATAGCCCAATATGCACGATGCTCGAGTTCCACAGGTAGGTGGCAAGCTTTTCCATACACTAGCCTATAGGGTGACATCCCAATCGGGGTCTTGAAAGCCGTTCTATATGCCCATAATGCGTCATCAAGTCTTAATGACCAATCTTTTCTGTCCGGCCTCACCGTCTTTTCTAATATGTGCTTTAGTTCTCGATTGGAGATCTCCACTTGGCCACTGGTTTGCGGATGATACGGGGTCGCCACTTTATGAGTGATTGAATACTTTGTCAAAAGAGCTTTGAATGCTTTATTGCAAAAGTGGGCACCACCATCACTGATTATCGCTCGAGGGAATCCAAAGCGTGAAACAATGTTACTTTTCAAAAACCCTATCACCACTTTGTGATCATTAGTTCTGCATGGAATCGCTTCTACCCATTTCGATACGTAATCAACAGCTACCAAGATGTATTGATGGCCAAAAGAAGGGGGAAAGGGTCCCATGAAGTCGATACCCCATACGTCAAAAATCTCAACCACTAAAATTGGATTTAATGGCATCATGTTCCTTCGTGTAATGCTCCCCATTCGTTGACACCTATCACATGAAGAACAAAAAGTATAAGCGTCTCGAAATATAGTTGGCCAATAGAAACCACATTGTAAAACTTTAGTCGCTGTTTTCTTAGCACTGAAATGGCCTCCACAAGCTTGTTCATGGCAGAATGAAAGGATATTCTGAATTTCATTTTCTGGGACACATCGTCTGAAAATTTGGTCTGCACAATATTTGAACAAATATGGGTCATCCCAAAAGAAATTCTTTATTTCTGCAAAGAATTTGGCCTTGTCTTGCTTAGTCCAATGCTCTGGAAGTTTACCTGTAACAAGATAATTAACAATATCAGCATACCAAGGTAAAATTTCTACACTCATTAATTGTTCATCTGGAAAGGACTCATTCAATGTTAATGGCTCTGTAATTGTGTCAAAATGAAGACGAGAGAGATGGTCTGCCACAACATTTTCCGTGCCTTTCTTATCTTTGAATTCCAAGTCAAATTCCTGCAAAAGTAACACCCAACGAATTAGTCTAGCTTTTGCATCTTTTTTCGTTAGAAGATATTTAAGAGCAGCATGATCTGTGAACACAATTATTTTACAACCAATGAGATAAGATCGAAATTTTTCCAATGCAAAAACTACTGCTAGCATTTCTTTTTCAGTAGTTGAATAGTTCAACTGTGCATCATTTAATGTCATACTAGCATAATAAATAACATGGGGAATTCGATCAACTCTTTGTCCTAATACTGCTCCTACTGCATAATCAGATGCATCACACATGAGCTCAAATGGTAAATTCCAGTTTGGGGGCTGAATGATGGGTGATGTTGTCAACAATTGCTTTAACTTTTCAAAAGCCACAAGACATGAATCATTAAAGATAAAAGGTGCATCCTTAGCAAGTAAATTGCATAAGGGTCTAGAAACTTTGCTAAAATCTTTAATGAAACGTCTATAAAAACCAGCATGCCCAAGGAAAGATCTTACTTCTCTGACTGTTTTAGGTGGAGGAAGATTAGAAATGAGATCCACCTTGGCTTTGTCAACCTCAATACCTTTGCTCGAAATGATGTGACCGAGAACAATACCTTGTGTTACCATAAAATGGCACTTCTCCCAATTTAAGACCAAGTTCTTCTCGATACATCTCTGTAAAACTAGTGTTAGATGACGTAAACATTGATCAAATGAATCACCAAAGACAGAAAAGTCATCCATAAAGACCTCAAGAAATCGTTCGACCATATCAGAAAAAATGCTCAACATGCATCGTTGAAATGTAGCAGGTGCATTACATAATCCAAATGGCATTCTCCTATATGCAAAAGTGCCAAAAGGGCAAGTGAAAGTGGTTTTCTCTTGATCTTTTGGTGCTATGGGAATCTGATTATATCCTGAGTAACCATCTAGAAAGCAATAAAATTCATGGCCTGCTAATCTATCAAGCATTTGATCGATAAATGGTAAAGGAAAATGGTCTTTACGTGTGACAGAATTTAACTTCCTATAATCAATGCAGACACGCCATCCTGTAGTTACTCTAGTTGGTATCAATTCATTATTGGCATTCGTAACTACAGTGACTCCTGACTTTTTGGGGACAACTTGTACAGGACTGACCCATGAACTATCAGAAATTGGGTAAATGATACCTGCATCTAATAGCTTAAGGACTTCTGTTCTAACCACTTCTTTCATATTAGGATTTAACCGACGTTGCATTTCCCTAGTAGATTTAGCATTTTCATCAAGGTGAATGTAATGCATGCAGTCTACTGGATTTATACCTTTTATGTCCGCTATGGTCCATCCTAATGCTCCTTTATGCTCTTTTAAAACATCCAACAACTTACCTTTTTGTTTGTCATTGAGGGATGATGAGATGATTACCGGTAAAGTACTTTCCTCCCCCAAGAATGCATATTCCAGAGTGTTGGGCAATGGTTTGAGCTCAAGTTTTGGTGGTGATTCTGATGATGGGATGAGTTTCTTTTCTGATGGTGCTAGTTGTTCAACTCTTGATTGCCATTTATTAGTGTCCATGGATGGTGCTGAGTCAAGTAGAGCGTTGACCTCATCAACCGATCTGTCAATATCAAAATCCAAACCAAAGTGAGTTAAACATGTTTGCAAAGGATCATCACTAAGGTTTGAAACAAAAGTATCATCAACTAGTGCTTCAATTAAATCCACATCAACAATTCCATCATCTGTATTGTGAGGTTGTTTGGCAATGTTGAAGATGTTTAGCTCCATAGTCATGTTGCCGAATGACAATTGCATATTTCCAGTCCTGCATTGAATGTGAGCATCCGCAGTTGCCAAGAAAGGTCGGCCTAGAATAATGGGGATGTGCTTCCTTGACTCCTGTATTGGTTGAGTGTCAATTACAATGAAATCAACAGGAAAATAAAACTTGTCTACCTGGATAAGCACGTCCTCCACAATACCACGAGGTATTTTCGTGGACCGATCTGCAAGCTGTAACACCACTGGAGTTGGGTGTAATTCTCCCAATCCAAGTTTCACGAAAACAGAATAAGGCAACAAATTTACACTAGCTCCTAAATCCAACAAAGCATTCTCAATTGTGTGGTTCCCTATGCTACATGAGATAGTAGGGGAGCCTGGGTCTTTGCATTTTAAAGGAATTTTATGTTGGAGTATAGAACTAACGTTTTCTGTTAAAAATGCCTTCTTTTGAACATGCATATTTCTCTTTTTAGTGCACAGGTCTTTAAGAAACTTGGCATAAGATGGAACTTGTTTAATAGCATCAAGCAATGGGATGTTAACACTTACCTGTTTAAAGATTTCGAGAATCTCACCTGTGGATTTTCCCTTTTTTCCTTTAGCTAACCTCTGAGGAAATGGAGCTTTAGGAACATATTCTCGTGGGTTGGTTTCTTCTTTCTCCTCCGGTGATGAGTCCTCAACATTTACAGGTACAATTTGATTTTCTTTTGGCATCTCCACTTTATTGTCGACTTCTTTTCCTTTTCGCAAGGTCATGACGGCTTTGACCTCTCCATGCTGCTGTGGTGAACTGGTACTCGCTTCATGTACTCCTTTAGGGTTAGGCACTGGTTGACTTGGAAATTTACCTTTCTCAACAGTCATTGCCAAGGTCTGAACTGAAGAAGCAAGTTGTCCCACCATCTTTTCCAAGCTTGAAACTGATTGAGCTTGTGAGTTGAAGCCCGCTCTCAACTCATTTCGTAGTCCATCAATGGTGCGGTTCTGTTGCTCAATCGTGGAGTGAGTGACATTCTTGAAATTCTGGAATGCATCCTCCCACGGTCTGGGTTGAGAGTAATTCTGATTCTGATTAAATGGTCTGAATGGGGGCTGAGAGGCTTGAGGATTTTGAGGAATTGATTGCATTGGTGGAGCTGGAGCTGCTGGTCCATTTTGTTGGAATCCTTGAGACCATGAAAAATTGGGGTGGTCTCTCCATCCAGGGTTATATGTGTTGGAGTATGGGTTGTAATTCGATGGTTTTCTCATTACACCTATGGCATTGGCTTGATCTGGATATGAGTCAAGGTCATGTGGCTCTGTTGATTTAGCAGTCGATAACGATGCTATTTGTCGAGCGAGACCTTCAACCATCTCCTTGACTTCTTTGATTCCTGAAGTTGACTCGCCAATTTGAACCTCATTTACTCCCTTAATCCTTCTAGTACTCCTGAGTGATCGACTCCGTTGTTGGGAATTATCTGCTTGTCGCTGGAAGAATTCCCAAATCTCTGATGCACTTTTTGACATTAGCTCTCCTCCACTTGTTGCCATTAGCCATTCTTGCACATTTGGCAATAATCCTTCCAAAAAGTATTGGCATTGGTGCCATTTCTCGTACCCATGATGTGGACACTTCAAGAGTAGCCCATTGAATCGCTCCCATGTTTCGAAAAATTGCTCGTCATCTCTCTGGGTAAACTCCGAGATTTCCCTGCGAATAGCATTTGTTTTATGAACTGGGAAATATTTATTTAAAAATTTTGTAACCATTTGTTCCCATGATGCAATACTATCAGCAGGTAATGTATTAAGCCATGAACGAGCTCTATCCTTCAAAGAAAATGGGAATAATCTAAGTTTTACATCATCATCTGAAAAATTCTCATATTTAAATGTTTGACAAATTGCATGAAAATCATTCAAATGATTGTATGGGTCCTCATTTTCTAGGCCATAGAACGTGGGGAGACAATTTAGCACACTAGGTTTTAATTCAAAACTCCTAGCAGCTACATTTGGGTATCGTATGCATGATGTGCTCAAATTAGCTAAGGGACTAAAGTAGTCCTTAAATGGCCTCTCCTGTGGTGCTTGTAAATCCATTTTGTTTTTAATGTTTTTGTGTGTGCGAAGTGTTTTCTCTAATTCAAGGTCTATAGGTTCAAGATTGGGTAATAATGACCTACGACCATGCATACAAGAAATACAAGAATAAATGGAAAACAAAACAAATAAAATAAAAATAAAAATAAGAGCAAAACAAATAAAAATAAAGAAGAAGGAGAAATTACGATACTAACCTTGTTGCGCTATTACAAACTTACTATAAAAACACAAGAACAAATACGTGAAATAAACTAACTAAAAATAAATTAATAAGATAAATAAAAATGACAAAGAAGAAATAAAAATTAACTTGAAAATTAAATTACAGAATTTAAAGTAGAGAAAAAGAAAAGAAACACTAACCTCTAGGTGTAGATTCAAAAAAAATACAAAAGAAAATTAAATGAAAATATTCACAAAAATTAATTCTATGAATTAAAATTACTTACCTCCCCGGCAACGGCGCCAAAAACTTGTTGTGCAAATTTTATTGAACTCGCAAGCGCACGAATCTGTTGTAGTGTAGATCTATGGTGACGAGTGTCGATCCCACGAGGAGGTGGATTTTAATTATATATAAAATTAATTTTGTGAATGGGTGGTTGGATTAATGAAAATGATTTGGATTATGCTAAAACTAAATTAAAATGGCGAGAATAAATTCTGAAATTGGAATTGAAATGGCAAGAATAAATGAAGCGTAAATCTATTGAGATGACGTACCTGGGTATCTGGATCTGTATCAACATGCATCATGGGCTAAATATTCATTATTAATACCAATTAAATCATGAGAGGGGAATCCACACCTCATGAACCACGCTCTAATAAATATGGTGCTAAGGGCTTATCGTGCCAAATAATAATAACCTTATACTAGGGAGCTGGTGAAACCAAGGCAGTACTAGATAAGATTAGTATTATTTGTCGACGAGAAGTCAAAACATCCACAAAAACTAGAGGGGAAGAGAAAATAAATTTACCAAATCAAGCCCATGACACATGTTGAGACTTCACCTTCAACCCAAGCTTGAAAGAAAATTAGCCACGCATAGTTGAACTAGGGGCAAAATGGGAATTTATTAAAATACATAGAAAATACAAGATAGAGAGAGAATTACAGAAAATGAACCCTAAAAATGGATTCAGAGGTACTTAATTAGGGGGGGGAAGCCCCCTTTTTATAGTTACATCGAGTAAATAATGGCCATCGGATTAAAAACAGTTTGGACGCTCAAGATTTCGCCACGTCATCAGCCACTATTTGCACAGTTCAGTCAACCGCCACTATTTGCACAGTACAGTCAACCGCCACTATTTGCACAGTTCAGTCAACCGCCACTATTTGCACAGTAACGCCGACAGTATCCGTACATGTGAATAGTACCGTACATGTGAACAGTGTCATTTTTCCTTTTATACTACTCCTAAGGTTTTCGACCGTCCTGAGTTCAAAGATGATGTCCGTTTTGCCATTTGATCTCTCGTTTATTGTGAAATGACTATGATGCCCCCTAAAATACATAAAATACTTAATTAAAATAAAACACACATAATTAAAATACAAGAAACTTAAACACATAAAAGTAAGGGTTGTTAGTAATACTTGATATATAAAATAACGATTTTCTCCTTTATAAATATGCATTTTCTAACACTCAACACTCACATTCAATGAAGGATGGGAAATATACAGTTGTCCTTCGACAACATGACTATGGAGCTGAACATCTTCAACATTGTCAAACAACCTCACAATACAGATGATGGAATTGTTGATGTGGATTTAATTGAACCATTAGTTGATGACACTTTTGTTTCAAACCTTAGTAATGATCCTTTACAAACATGTTTAACTCACTTTGGTTTGGATTTTGATATTGACAGATCGATTGATGAGGTTAACGCCCACTTGACTCAACACCATCCATGAACACTAATAAATAAAAGTCAAGAGTTGAACAACTAGTACCATCAGAGAAGAAACTAATCCCATCATTAGAATCACCACCGAAACTCGAGCTCAAACCATTGGCCAACACTTTGGAATATGCAATTTTAGGGGAAGAAAGTACTCAACTGGTAATAAGCTCAGCATCCCTCAATAACAAACAAAAAGGTAAGTTGTTAGATGTTTTAAAAGAGCATAAAGGAGCATTAGGACGGACCACAGCGGATATAAAAAGTATAAACCTAGTAGACTGCATGCATTACATTCACCTTAATGAAAATGCTAAACCTACTATGGAAATGCAATTTTGGTTAAATCCTAATATGAAAGAAGTGGTTAAAACTGAAGTCCTTAAGCTATTAGATGCATGTATCATTTTCTCCATTTCTGATAGTTCATGAGTCAGTCCTGTGTAAGTTGTCCCCAAAAAGTCAGGAGTCACTATAGTTACAAATGCTGATAATGAATTGATATCAACTAGAATAACTACAGGATGGCGTGTGTACATTGATTATAGAAAGTTAAATTCTGTCACACGTAAAGACCATTTTCCTTTACCATTTATCGATCAAATGCTTGATAAATTAGCAGGCCATGAATTTTATTGCTTTCTAGATGGCTACTCAGGATATAATTAGATTCCCATAGCACTAAAAGATCAAAAGAATACCACTTTCACATGCCCTTTTGGCACTTTTGCATATGGGAGGATGTCATTTGGATTATATAATGCACCTGCTACATTTTAACGATGCATGTTAAGCATTTTTTTTGACATGGTTGAACGATTCTTTGAGGTCTTTATGGATGATTTTTCTGTCTTTGATGACTTGTTTGATCAATGTTTACATCATCTAACACTAGTTCTGCAGAAATGTATCGAGAAGAACTTGGTCTTAAATTAGGAGAAGTGTCATTTTATAGTAGAACAAGGTATTGTTCTCGGTTACATCATTTCGAGCAAAGGTCTTGAGGTTGACAAAGCCAAGGTGGATCTCATTTCTAATTTTCCTTCACCCAAAACAGTCAGAGAAGTAAGATCTTTCCTTCGACATGCTAGTTTTTATAGACGTTTAATTAAAAATTTTAGCAAAGTTTTTAGACCCTTATACAATTTACTTGCTAAGGATGTACCTTTTATCTTTAATGATTCATGTCTTATGGTTTTTGAAAAATTAAAACAATTATTGACATCATCACTCATCATTCAGCCCCCAAATTGGGGCTTACCATTTGAGCTCATGTGTGATGCATCTGATTATGCTGTAGGAGCAGTATTAGGACAAAGAGTTGATCAAATTCCCCATGTTATTTATTATACTAGTATAACATTGAATGATGCACAGTTGAACTATTAAACTACTGAAAAACAAATGCTAGCAGTAGTGTTTGCATTAAAAAAAATTTCGATCTTATATCATTAATTGTAAAATAATTATGTTCACAGATCATGCTGCTTTTAAATATCTTCTCACAAAGAAATATGCTGGGTGTTACTTTTGCAGGAATTTGACTTGGAATTCAAAGATAAGAAAGGCACAGAAAATTTTATGGCAGACCATCTCTCTCGTCTCTATTTTAACACAATTGCAGAGCCATTAACATTGAATGACTCATTTCCAGATGAACAATTAATGAGTGTGGAAGTATTACCTTGGTATGCTGATATCATTAATTATCTTGTTACAGGTCAACTTCCAAAGCATTGGACCAAGTAAGACAAGTTTAAATTCTTTGCAGAAATAAAGAATTTCTTTTGGGATGACCCGTATTTGTTTAAGTATTGTGCAGATCAAATATTCAGACGATGTGTCCCAGAAAGTGAAATTCACAATATCCTTTCATTATGCCATGAACAATCTTGTTAAGGTCATTTCAGTGCTAAAAAAATAGCAACAAAAGTTTTATAATATGGTTTCTATTGGCCAACTATATTTCGAGACGCTTACACTTTTTATTCTTCATGTGATAGGTGTTAACGAATGGGGAACATTACACGAAAGAACATGATGCCATTAAATCCAATTTTAGTAGTTGAGATTTTTTACGTATAGGGTAACGACTTCATGGGACCCTTTTCCCCTTCTTTTGGCCATCAATACATATTAGTTGTTGTTGACTATGTATCGAAATGGGTAGAAGCAATTCCATGCAGAACCAATGATCACAAGGTGGTGATAGGGTTTTTGAAAAGCAACATTGATTCGCACTTTGGATTCCCTCGAGCAATAATCAGTGATAGTGGTGCCTACTTTTGTAATAAAGCATTCAAAACTCTTTTGACAAAGCATTCAATCACTCACAAAGTGGCAATCCCATATCATCTGCAAACCAGTGGCCAAGTGGATATCTCCAATCGAGAAATAAAGCACATATTAGAAAAAACGATGAGGCCAGACAGAAAAGATTGGTCATTAAGACTTGATGATGCATTATGGGCATATAAAACAGCTTTCAAGACCCTGATTGGGATGTCACCCTATAGGCTAGCATATGGAAAAGCTTGCCACCTACCTATAGAACTCAAGCATCGTGCATTTTGGGCCATCAAGAAATTCAATTTTGACATGCAACAAGCTAGCTCAGAAAGAAGATTACAACTGGCAAAACTTGAAGAAATTCGTGATGATGCATATGAAAATGCCAAGATTTACAAGCAACGAATGAAAGTCTTCCATGACAAGCAAATTATGAGAAAATCTTTCGCTCCAAGTCAGAAAGTTTACTCAATTCTCACTTGCACATATTCCCAGGTAAGTTACGCTCTCAATGGTCTGGCCCATTTATTGTACATACTGTTTTTCCACATGGGGCAATTGAAATTAAGTACCCAAAGAAGGGTGTCACATTTAAAGTTAATGGTCAAAGATTAAAGCTATATCTAGAGTACCAACCACATGGAGAAGACACCGAAATAAATTTTGAGTGACCCACCAGATTTGAATTGAATTTTTTTCTTTTCTTTTCGGTGGTTTGATTTTTCTTTCTTTCTTTTATTATTCTTTTGCTAATTGAAATTATTTTTGCATAAATGTGTTTATTATTAAGTTTTCTCTTATCATTGTTAATCATGAGTACCATACTTAAATTGTTCCTCCTGAACATTCTTAAACCACTTCAACGTGTCAAAACTCATCTCAAAAGGCAAATTCAATTTTGTAAAACACATCATATTTGGGCTCTACAACCACCAGAGTTAGTAGCCTATGTTGAGGGTTTAGAAAGCCAACTCAAAGATATTGAGAAAAGTGTTTACGACATCCAGTTAAAGCTTGAGGTAAATTCAATAAGAGGACGATTTTAAATTTCTTTGTGTGTTTATAAAAAAATTGCTTTTCTTTTTATGTGATTTAGTTTGTTACCCTGGTAAAGTGGCGGATAACGGTACTCTGTGACAGTTAAGTTGGTTACTTCAGTTTCCCATAATAACTGATATTCTGAAGCGAAGGTATGGACAGAACCGAGATTGTAGCGAAGCTTCACAAGCGATTCCTTTCACTTCCTCAGAATGCCCTCCTTACGATTTATAAAACTCAGTCCGAACGCATACAATTGCTCATGAGGAATAACATACTTGTTGACATTCGTTGGTTGATCGAGGCGAAAGTATGATTGGCGGGTGATCTACCTCCAAAATTTATTGCATACATGCCTGGTTGTGGGAAATGAAAACGATGAGCTCGAATAATTTCTGTTGCTTGTCATAAGTGTGCCAGAATGAGTTGCAATAAAAACCCATGTTCTTTAGGAATGGTGTCTGATAACAGGGAGGATAAGATTCAATTCATTAGGGATGGTTTAAATAAGGAGTCATTGAATGATATCATTTTATCTCTTGAAACGCATCCCAGTAGATATGTGCAAAGGGTGATTATCTAATTATGGCCATTATTCCAGAAAGAGCATGCACGATATAGTCTTGGGAATCTGACTATAAACGACCCTGCTAGTTTATAAGAAAACTAGATGGGAAGCCTATCCTCGACCCATAGAGGGTGTTCAAGCTGTTTCTGGACGTAAAACTAGAGGAAGATGTGAGCCACAGTCGCAACTACCTATAAATATCTTTTTACTTTACTGTTATTTTATTTCATTTCACTGTTGTTTTATTGTTTGCATTATTGTCTTTAATAATTGTATTATTGTTTTTTCCTTTTTACTGTTTTCTTTTTTACTATCGAACCATGTGTTTTACACGCTATTTGACACTGACATGCCACCTCATGCGCAGTTGTGATCCGCTGTCACCAAGATTCTTAAATATGACTTTTTGTTAAGCATTCACAAATTATTTTTGAGAAATATTCCAATGGCAACTACTCCCAATAGACAATTCAAGAACATTTGTGTGCTTTCTGGATTTACTTATGGCAAACATAAAGAGTTCGTTGATGCAGCCACAGATATTGGTTGAAGCATAACAGAGAAAAACTTACACTTGGTGTATGGAGGAGGTAACCGAAGGTTATCAAAATTGGTCTCAAAAGCTGCTTTTGTCAGAGGAAGCCAAGTGTTAGGCATCATCCCAAGAGTTCTAAAACCTTTGGACAGTTTGTCTGATGTTGTGTGTTAGAAAGTGCATATTTATAAAGGAGAAAATCGTTATTTTACATATCAAGTATTGCTAACAACCGTTACTTTTATGTGTTTAAGTTTCTTGTACTTTAATTATGTGTGTTTTATTTTAATTAAGTATTTTATGTATTTTAGGGGCATCATAGTCATTTCACAATAAACGAGAGATCAAATGGCAAAACGAACATCATTTTTGAACTCAGGACGGTCGAAAACCTTAGGAGTATAAAATGAAAAATGACATTGTTCACATGTACGGTACTATTCACATGTACGGGTGCTGTTGACTGTACTGTGCAAATAGTAACTGTTGACTGTACTATGCAAATAGTGGCTGTTGATTATATTGTGCAAATAGTGGCTGTTGACGTGGCGAAATCCTGAGCATCCAAACTGTTTTTAATCCGATGGCCATAATTTACTCGATGTAACTATAAAAAGGGGGCCTCCCCCCTTAATTTGGCACCTCTGAATCCATTTTTGGGGTTCATTTTCTGTAATTCTCTCTCTATCTTGTATTTTCTATGTATTTTAATAAATTCCCATTTTGCCCCTAGTTCAACTATGAGTGGCTAATTTTCTTTCAAGCTTGGGTTGAAGGTGAAGTCTCAACATGTGTCATGGGCTTGATTCGGTAAATTTATTTTCTCTTCCCCTCTAGTTTTTGTGGATGTTTTGATTTCTCGTCGACAAATAATACTAATATTGTCTAGTACTGCCTTGGTTTCACCGGCACCCTAGTATAAGATTATTATTATTTGGCACGATAAGCCCTTAGCACCATATTTATTAGAACGTGGTTCATGAGGTGTGGATTCCCCTCTCATGATTTAATTGGTATTAATATGGAATATTTAGCCCATGATGCATGTTGATACGGATCCAGATACCCAAGTATGTCATTTAATAGATTTACACTTCAATTTATTCTTGCCATTTTAATTTCAATTTCAGATTTTATTCTTGCCATTTTAATTTAAGTTTTAGCATAATCCAAATCATTTTCCACCTTAAATCCAATCACCCATTCACTAAATTAATTCTATATATAATTAAAATCAACCTCCTCGTGCGATCGACACTCGTTACCATTGATCTACACTACAACAGATTCGTGCGCTTACGAGTTCAATAAAATTTGCACAACAAGTTTTTGGCGCCGTTGCTAGGGAGGTAAGTAATTTTAATTCTTAGAATTAATTTTTGTGAATATTTCCATTTAATTTTTATTCTTGTATAAAAAAAAGAAAAAAAAAGTGAATCTACATTTAGAGGTTAATATTTCTTTTTTTCTCTTCTTTAAATTTTTTAATTTAATTTTCAAGTTAATTTTTTTATTAGTTCTTCTTTGTAATTTTTATTTATCTTAATTTATTTTTAATTTATTTCACGAATTATTTTTTCTGTGTATTTTTATAGTAAGGTTGAATTAAGCGTCATAAGGTTAGTATCGTAATTTCTCCCTCTTCTTTATTTTTATTTGATTTGTTTCCATCTTTATTTTTATTTTATTTGTTTTGTATGCATAGTCATAGGTCATTATTATCTAATCTTGAACCTATAGACCTTGAATTAGAGAAAACACTTCGCACACACAAAAACGTTAAAAACAGAATGGATTTACAAGCACCACAAGAGAGGCCATTTAAGGATTACTTTAGTCCTTTAGCTAACTTGAGCACATCATGCATACGATACCCAAATGTAGCTGCTAGGAGTTTTGAATTAAAACCTAGTGTGCTAAATTGTCTCCCCACATTCTATGGTTTAGAAAATGAGGACCCATATAATCATCTGAATGATTTTCATACTATTTGTCAAACATTTTAATATGAAAATTTTTCAGATGATGATGTAAAACTCAGATTATTCCCATTTTCTTTGAAGGATAGAGCTCGTCATGGCTTAATACATTGCCTGCTAATAGCATTTCATCATGGGAACAAATGGTTACAAAATTTTTGAATAAATATTTCCTAGTTCATAAAACTAATGCTATTCGCAGGGAAATCTCGAAGTTCACCCAGAAAGATGACGAGCAATTTTTCGAAACGTGGGAGCGATTTAATGGGCTACTCTTGAAGTGTCCACATCATAGGTATGAGAAATGGCACCAATGCCAATACTTTTTGGAGGGCCTATTACCGAATGTGCAAGAATGGCTAATGGCGACAAGTGGAGGAGAACTAATGTCAAAAAGTGCATCAGAGATTTGGGAATTCTTCTAACGACAAGCAGATAATTCCTAACAACGGAGTCGATCACTCAGGAGTACTAGAAGAATTAAGGGAGTAAATGAAGTTCACATTGGTGAGTCAAATTCAGAAATCAAAGAAGTCAAGGAGATGGTTGAAAGTCTCTCTCGACAAATAGCGTCCTTATCGACTGCTAAATCAATAGAGCCACATGACCATGACTCATACTCAGATCAAGCCAATGCCATAAGTGTAATGAGAAAACCATCGAATTACAACCCATACTCCAACACATATAACCATGGATGGAGAGACCACCCCAATTTTTCATGGTCTCAAGGATTCCAACAAAATGGACCAGCAGCTCCAGCTCCACCAATGCAACCAATTGCTCAAAATCCTCAAGCCTCTCAGCCACCATTCAGACTATTCAATCAGAACCAGAACTATTCTCAACCCAGACCGTGGGAGAATTCATTCCAGAATCTCAGGAATGTTACTCACTCCACAATTGAGCAACAGAACCGCACTATTGATGGACTACGAAACGAGTTGAGAGCAGGCTTCAACTCGCAAGCCCAATCAGTTTCAAGCCTTGAGAATATGGTGGGACAACTTGCTTCCTCAGTTCAGACTTTGGCAATAACCGTTGAGAAAGGTAAATTTCCAAGTCAACCAGTGCCTAACCCTAAAGGATTACATGAAGCAAGTACCAGTTCACTACAACAGCATGGAGAGGTCAAAGCTGTCATGACCTTGCAAAAAGGAAAAGAAGTTGACAACAAAGTGGAGATGCCGGTGACGAAAGAAAACCAAATTGTACCTGTGAATGTTGAGGACTCATCATCGGAGGAGAAAAAAGAAACTAACCCACGAGAATATGTTCCAAAAGCTCCATTTCCTCAGAGGTTAGCTAAAAGGAAAAAGGGAAAATCCACATGTGAGATTCTCGAAATCTTCAAATAGGTAAATGTTAACATCCCTTTACTTAATGCTATAAAACAAGTTCCATCTTATGCCAAGTTTCTTAAAGATCTGTGTACTAAAAAGAGAAATATGCATGTTCAAAAGAAGGCATTTTTAACTGAAATGGTTAGTTTTATACTCCAACATAAAATTCCTTTAAAAAGCAAAGATCCAGGTTCCCCCACTATCTCATGTAGCATAGGGAACCACACAATTGAGAATGCTTTGTTGGATTTAGGAGCTAGTGTAAATCTGTTGCCTTATTCAATTTTTGTGAAACTTGGACTGGGAGAATTACACCCAACTCCAGTGGTGTTACAACTTGCAGATCGGTCCACGAAAATACCTCGTGGTATTGTGGAAGGCGTGCTTATCCAGGTAGACAAATTTTATTTTCCTGTTGATTTCATTGTAATTGACACTCAACCAATACAGGATTCAAGGAAGCACATCCCCATTATTCTAGGCCGACCTTTCTTGGCAACTGCGGATGCTCACATTCAATGCAGAACTGGAAATATGCAGTTGTCCTTTAGCAACATGACTATGGAGTTGAACATCTTCAACATTGCCAAACAACCTCACAACACAGATGATGGAATTGTTGATGTGGATTTAATTGAAGCACTAGTTGATGATACTTTTGTTTCAAACCTTAGTGATGATCCTTTACAAACATGTTTAACTCACTTTGGTTTGAATTTTGATATTGACAGATCAGTCGATGAGGTCAACGCCCCACTTGACTTAGCACCATCTAGAGACACTAATAAATGGAAGCCAAGAGTTGAACAACTAGCGCCATCAGAGAAGAAACTCATTCCATCATCAAAATCACCACCGAAACTCGAGCTCAAACCACTGCCCAACACTTTGGAATATGCATTTTTGGGGGAAGAAAGTACTCTGCCGGTAATCATCTCATCATTCCTAAATGACAAACAAAAAGGTAAGTTGTTGGATGTTTTAAAAGAGTATAAAGGAGCATTAAGATGGACCATAGCGGACATAAAAGGTATAAATCCAGTAGACTGCATGCATTACATTCACCTTGATGAAAATGCTAAATCTACTACGGAAATGCAACGTCGGTTAAATCCTAATATGAAAGAAGTGGTTAGAACAGAAGTCCTTAAGCTATTAGATGCAGGTATCATTTACCCTATTTCTGATAGTTCATGGGTCAGTCCTGTACAAGTCGTTCCCAAAAAGTCAAGAGTCACTGTAGTTACGAATGCCGATAATGAATTGATACCAATTAGAGTAACTACAGGATGGCGTGTATGCATTGATTATAGGAAGTTGAATTCTGTCACACGTAAAGACCATTTTCCTTTATTTCTAGATGGTTACTCAGGATATAATCAGATTCCTATAGCACCAAAAGATCAAGAGAAAACTACTTTCACTTGCCCTTTTGGCACTTTTGCATATAAGAGAATGCCATTTGGATTATGTAATGCACCTGCTACATTTCAACGATGCATGTTGAGTGTTAGAAAGTGCATATTTATAAAGGAGAAATCGTTATTTTATATATCAAGTATTGCTAACAACCGTTACTTTTATGTGTTTAAATTTCTTGTACTTTAATTATGTGTGTTTTATTTTAATTAAGTATTTGATGTATTTTAGGGGCATCATAGTCATTTCACAATAAACGAGAGATCAAATGGCAAAACGGACATCATTTTTGAACTCAGGACGGTCGAAAACCTTAGGAGGAGTATAAAAGGAAAAATGACACTGTTCAAACGTATGGTACTATTCACATATACGGGTACTGTTGGCGTTACTGTGCAAATAGTGGCGGTTGACTGTACTGTGCAAATAGTGGCGGTTGACTGTACTGTGCAAATAGTGGCTGATGACGTGGCGAAATCCTGAGCGTCCAAACTGTTTTTAATCCGATGGCCATGATTTACTCGATGTAACTATAAAAAGGGGGCCTCCCCCCCCTAATTAAGCACTTCTGAATCCATTTTTGGGATTCATTTTCTGTAATTCTCTCTCTATCTTGTAGTTTCTATGTATTTTAATAAATTTCCATTTTGCCCCTAGTTCAACTATGAGTGGCTAATTTTCTTTCAAGCTTGGGTTGAAGGTGAAGTCTCAACATGTGTCATGGGCTTAATTTGGTAAATTTACTTTCTCTTCCCCTCTAGTTTTTGTGGATGTTTTGACTTCTCGTCGACAAATAATACTAATCTTATCTAGTACTGCCTTGGTTTCACCGGCTCCCTAGTATAAGGTTATTATTATTTGGCACGATAAGCCCTTAGCACCATATTTGTTAGAGCGTGGTTCATGAGGTGTGGATTTCCCTCTCATGATTTAATTGGTATTAATATGGAATATTTAGCCCATGATGCATGTTGATACGGATCCAAATACCCAAGTACGTCATTTCAATAGATTTACACTTCAATTTATTCCTGCCATTTTATTTCCAATTTCAGAATTTAATCTTGCCATTTTAATTTAAGTTTTAGCATATTTCAAATCATTTCCACCATAAATCCAACCATCCATTTACAGAATTAATTCTATAAATAATTAAAATCCACCTCCTCGTGGGATCGACACTCGCACCATTAAGCTATACTACAACAGATTCGTGCGCTTGCGAGTTCAATAAAATTTGCACAACAAGTTTTTGGCGCCGTTGCCGGGGAGGTAAGTAATTTTATTTCATAGAATTAATTTTTGTGAATATTTCCATTTAATTTTCTTTTGTATTTAAAAAAAAAAAAAAAGTGAATCTACACTTAGAGGTTAGTATTTCTTTTCTTTTTCTCTACTTTAAATTCTGCAATTTAATTTTCAAGTTAATTTTTATTTCTTCTTTGTCATTTTTATTTATCTTATTAATTTATTTTTAGTTTATTTCACATATTTGTTTTTGTGTTTTTATAGTAAGTTTGTAATAGCGCAACAAGGTTAGTATCGTAATTTCTCCTTCTTTATTTGTTTTACTCTTATTTTTATTTTTATTTTATTTGTTTTGTTTTCCATTTATTCTTGTATTTCTTGTATGCATGGTCGTAGGTCATTATTACCTAATCTTGAACCTATAGACCTTGAATTAGAAAAAACACTTCGCACACACATTAAAAATAAAATGGATTTACAAGCACCACATGAGAGGCCATTTAAGGACTACTTTAGTCCCTTAGCTAATTTGAGCACATCATGCATACGGTACCCAAATGTAGCTGCTAGGAGTTTTGAATTAAAACCTAGTGTGCTAAATTGTCTCCCCACATTCTATGGTTTAGAAAATGAGGACCCATATAATCATTTGAACGATTTTCATGCTATTTGTCAAACATTTAAATATGAGAATTTTTCAGATGATGATGTAAAACTCAGATTATTCCCATTTTCTTTGAAGGATAGAGCTCGTTCATGGCTTAATACATTACCTGCTAATAGTATTGCATCATGGGAACAAATGGTTACGAAATTTTTAAATAAATATTTCCCAGTGCATAAAACCAATGCTATTCGCAGGGAAATCTCGGAGTTTACCCAGAGAGATGACGAGCAGTTTTTCGAAACATGGGAGCGATTCAATGGGCTACTCTTGAAGTGTCCACATCATGGGTACGAGAAATGGCACCAATGCCAATACTTTTTAGAGGGCTTATTACCAAATGTGCAAGAATGGCTAATGGCGACAAGTGGAGGAGAGCTAATGTCAAAAAGTGCATCAGAGATTTGGGAATTCTTCCAACGACAAGCAGATAATTCCCAACAACGGAGTCGATCACTCAGGAATACCAGAAGGGTTAAGGGAGTGAATGAGGTTCACATTGGCGAATCCAATTCGGAAATCAAAGAAGTCAAAGCAATAATTGAAGGTCTCTCTCGACAAATAGCATCGTTATCGACTGCTAAATCAACAGAGCCACATGACCTTGACTCATATCCAGATCAAGCCAATGCCATAGGAGTAATGAGAAAACCATCAAATTACAACCCATACTCCAACACTTATAATCCTGGATGGAGAGACCACCCCAATTTTTCATGGTCTCAAGGATTCCAACAAAATGGACCAGCAGCTCCAGCTCCACCAATGCAACCAATTCCTCAAAATCCTCAAGCCTCTCAGCCCCCATTCAGACCATACAATCAGAACCAGAACCAAAACTACTCTCAACCCAGACCATGGGAGGATTCATTCCAGAATCTCAGGAATGTTACTCACTCCACGATTGAGCAACAAAACCGCACCATTGATGGACTACGAAATGAGTTGAGAGCGGGCTTCAACTCACAAGCCCAATCAGTTTCAAACTTGGAAAAGATGGTGGGACAACTTGCTTCTTCAGTTCAGACCTTGGCAATGACTGTTGAGAAAGGAAAATTTCCAAGTCAACCAGTGCCTAACCCTAAAGGAGTACATGAAGCGAGTACCAGTTCACCACAGCAGCATGGAGAGGTCAAAGCCGTCATGACCTTGCGAAAAGGAAAAGAAGTCGACAACAAAGTGGAGATGCCAGTGACGAAAGAAAACCAAATTGTACCTGTGAACGTTGAGGACTCATCACCGGAGGAAAAAGAAGACACCAACCCACGAGAATATGTTCCAAAAGCTCCATTTCCTCAGAGGTTAGCGAAAGGAAAGAAAGGAAAATCTACAGGTGAGATTCTCGAAATTTTCAAACAGGTAAGTGTTAACATCCCATTACTTGATGCTATAAAACAAGTTCCATCTTATGCCAAGTTTCTTAAAGATCTATGTACTAAAAAGAGAAATATGCATGTTCAAAAGAAGGCATTTTTAACAGAAAACGTTAGTTCTATACTCCAACATAAAATTCCTTTAAAATGCAAAGATCCAGGTTCCCCCACTATCTCATGTAGTATAGGGAACCACACAATTGAGAATGCTTTGTTGGATTTAGGAGCTAGTGTAAATTTGTTGCCTTATTCAGTTTTTGTGAAACTTGGACTGGGAGAATTACACCCAACTCCAGTGGTGTTACAACTTGCAGATCGGTCCACGAAAATACCTCGTGGTATTGTGGAGGACGTGCTTATCCAGGTAGACAAGTTTTATTTTCCTGTTGATTTCATTGTAATTGACACTCAACCAATACAGGAGTCAAGGAAGCACATCCCCATTATCCTAGGCCGACCTTTCTTGGCAACTGCGGATGCTCACATTCAATGCAGGACTGGAAATATGCAATTGTCATTCGGCAACATGACTATGGAGCTAAACATCTTCAACATTGCCAAACAACCTCACAATACAGATGATGGAATTGTTGATGTGGATTTAATTGAAGCATTAGTTGATAACTCTTTTGTTTCAAACCTTAGTGATGATCCTTTACAAACATGTTTAACACACTTTGGTTTGGATTTTGATATTGACAGATCGGTCGATGAGGTCAACGCCCTACTTGACTCGGCACCATCCATGGACACTAATAAATGGCAGTCAAGAGTTGAACAACTACCACCATCAGAAAAGAAACTCATCCCATCATCAGAATCACCACCGAAACTCGAGCTCAAACCATTGCCCAACACTTTGGAATATGCATTTTTGGGGGACGAAAGTACTTTACCGGTAATCATCTCATCATCCCTCAATGACGAACAAAAAGGTAAGTTGTTGGATGTTTTAAAAGAACACAAAGGAGCATTAGGATGGACCATAGCGGACATAAAAGGTATAAATCCAGTAGACTGCATGCATTACATTCACCTTGATGAAAATGCTAAATCTACTAGGGAAATGCAACGTCGGTTGAATCCTAATATGAAAGAAGTTGTTAGAACAGAAGTCCTTAAGCTATTAGATGCAGGTATCATTTACCCAATTTCTGATAGTTCATGGGTCAGTCCTGTGCAAGTTGTCCCCAAAAAGTCAGGAGTCACTGTAGTTACGAATGCCAATAATGAATTGATACCAACTAGAGTAACTACAGGATGGCGTGTCTGCATTGATTATAGGAAGTTAAATTCTGTCACACGTAAAGACCATTTTCCTTTACCATTTATCGATCAAATGCTTGATAGATTAGCAGGCCATGAATTTTATTGCTTTCTAGATGGTTACTCAGGATATAATCAGATTCCCATAGCACCAAAAGATCAAGAGAAAACCACTTTCACTTGCCCTTTTGGCACTTTTGCATATAGGAGAATGCCATTTGGATTATGTAATGCACCTGCTACATTTCAACGATGTATGTTAAGCATTTTTTCTGATATGGTTGAACGATTTCTTGAGGTCTTTATGGATGATTTTTCTGTCTTTGGAGATTCATTTGATCAATGTTTACACCATCTAACACTAGTTCTGCAGAGATGTATCGAAAAGAACTTGGTCTTAAATTGGGAGAAGTGCCATTTTATGGTAACACAAGGTATTGTTCTCGGTCACATCATTTCGAGCAAAGGTATTGAGGTTGACAAAGCCAAGGTGGATCTCATTTCCAATCTTCCTCCACCCAAAACAGTCAGAGAAGTAAGATCTTTCCTTGGGCATGCTGGTTTTTATAGACGTTTCATTAAAGATTTTAGCAAAGTTTCTAGACCCTTATGTAATTTACTTGCTAAGGATGCACCTTTTATCTTTAATGATTCATGTCTTATGGCTTTTGAAAAATTAAAGCAATTGTTGACAACATCACCCATCATTCAGCCCCCAAACTGGAGCTTACCATTTGAGCTCATGTGTGATGCATCTGATTATGCAGTAGGAGCAGTATTAGGACAAAGAGTTGATCGAATTCCCCATGTTATTTATTATGCTAGTATGACATTGAATGATGCACAGTTGAACTATTCAACTACTGAAAAAGAAATGCTAGCAGTAGTGTTTGCATTGGAAAAATTTCGATCTTATCTCATTGGTTGTAAAATAATTGTGTTCACAGATCATGCTGCTCTGAAATATCTTCTCACGAAGAAAGATGCAAAAGCTAGACTAATTCGTTGGGTGTTACTTTTGCAGGAATTTGACTTGGAATTCAAAGATAAGAAAGGCACAGAAAATGTTGTAGCGGACCATCTCTCTCGTCTTCATTTTGACACAATTACAGAGCCACTAACATTGAATGAGTCCTTTCCAGATGAACAATTAATGAGTGTGGAAGTTTTACCTTGGTATGCTGATATAGTTAATTATCTTGTTACAGGCAAACTTCCAGAGCATTGGACTAAGCAAGACAAGGCCAAATTCTTTGCAGAAATAAAGAATTTCTTTTGGGATGACCCATATTTGTTCAAATATTGTGCAGACCAAATTGTCAGACGATGTGTCCCAGAAAATGAAATTCAGAATATCCTTTCATTCTGCCATGAACAAGCTTGTGGAGGCCATTTCAGTGCTAAAAAAACAGCGACTAAAGTTTTACAATGTGGTTTCTATTGGCCAACTATATTTCGAGACGCTTATACTTTTTGTTCTTCTTGTGATAGGTGTCAACGAATGGGGAGCATTACACGAAGGAACATGATGCCACTAAATCCAATTTTAGTGGTTGAGATTTTTGACGTATGGGGTATCGACTTCATGGGACCCTTTCCCCCTTCTTTTGGCCATCAATACATATTGGTAGCTGTTGACTACGTATCGAAATGGGTAGAAGCGATTCCATGCAGAACTAATGATCACAAAGTGGTGATAGGGTTTTTGAAAAGTAACATTGTTTCACGCTTTGGATTCCCTCGAGCGATAATCAGTGATGGTGGTGCCCACTTTTGCAATAAAGCATTCAAAGCTCTTTTGACAAAGTATTCAATCACTCATAAAGTGGCGACCCCGTATCATCCGCAAACCAGTGGCCAAGTGGAGATCTCCAATCGAGAACTAAAGCACATATTAGAAAAAACGGTGAGGCCGGACAGAAAAGATTGGTCATTAAGACTTGATGACGCATTATGGGCATATAGAACGGCTTTCAAAACCCCGATTGGGATGTCACCCTATAGGCTAGTATATGGAAAAGCTTGCCACCTACCTGTGGAACTCGAGCATCGTGCATATTGGGCTATCAAGAAATTCAATTTCGACATGCATCAAGCCAGCTCAGAAAGAAGATTACAACTGGCAGAACTTGAAGAAATTCGCAATGACGCGTACGAAAATGCCAAAATTTACAAGCAACGAATGAAAGTCTTCCATGACAAGCATATTATGAGAAAATCTTTCACTCCAGGTCAGAAAGTGCTTTTATTCAACTCTCGCTTGCACCTATTCCCAGGTAAGTTACGCTCTCGTTGGTCTGGTCCATTTATTGTTCATACTGTTTTTCCACATGGGGCAATTGAAATTAAGGACCCAAAGAACGGTGTCACGTTTAAAGTTAATGGTCAAAGATTAAAGCCATATCTAGAATACCAACCACATGGAGAAGACACCGAAATAAATTTGAGTGACCCACCAGATTTGAATTGATTTTTTCTTTTCGGTGGTTTGACTTTTCTTTCTTTATTTATTTTTATTCTTTTGCTAATTGAATTTATTTTTGCATAAGTGTGTTTCTTTTGTCATTAACTTTTCTTTTATCATTGTTAATCATGAGTCTCTTACTTAGACCGTTCCTCCTGAACATTCTTAAACCACTTCAACGTGTCAAAACTCATCTCAAAAGACAGATTCATTCTTGTAAAACACATCGCCTTTGGGCTCTACAACCACCAGAGTTGGTAGCCTATGTTGAGGGTTTAGAACGCCAACTCAGAGATATTGAGAAAAGTGTTTTCGACATCCAGTTGGAGCTTGAGGTAAATTCAATAAGAGGACGATTTTAATTTTCTTTGTGTATTTTAATTTGTTTTTCTGTTTGTGTGCTTTAGTTTGTTACCCCGGTGAAGTGGCGGATAACGGTACTCCGTGACAATCAAGTCGGTTACTTCAGTTTCCCATAATAACTGATATTCTGAGGTGAAAGAATGGACAGAACCGAGATTCTAGCGAAGCTCCACAAGCGATTCCCTTCACTCCCTCAGAATGCCCTCCTTACGATCTACAAAACTCGGTCCGAACGCATGCGACTGCTCATGAGGAATAACATACCTGCTGACATTCGTTGGTTAATTGAAGCAAAAGTACGATTGGCAGGTGAGTTACCTCCAAAATTTATTGTATACATGCCTGGTTGTGGGAAAGGAAACTATGCAAGAAAACGACGAGCTCGAAGAATTTCTGTTGCTTGTCATAAGTGTGCCAGAATGAATTGCAATAAAAACCGATGTTCTTTAGGAATGGTATCTGATAACAGGGAAGATAAAATTCAATTCATTAGGGATGGCTTGAATAAGGAGTCATTGGATGATATCCTTTTGTCTCTTGAAACGCATCCCAGTGGATATGTGCAAGGAGCGATTCTCCAGTTATGGCCATTATTCCAGAAAGAACATGCACGATATAGTCTCGGGAATCTGACTATAAAAGACCCTGTTTGCCAGTTTATAAGAAAATTGGATGGGAAGCCTATCCTCGACCCATAGAGGGCGTTCAAGCCGTTTCTGGACGTAAAACCAGAGGAAGATGTGAGCCACAGTCGCAACTACCTGTCAATATCCTTTTACTTTACTGTTATTTTATTTTATTTCACTGTTACTTTATCAGTGCATTATTGTCTTTAATAATTTTCTTACTGTTTGTTTTTACTGTTTGCTTTTTGACTATCGAGCCATGTGCTTTACGCGTCTTTGACATTGACCCGCCACTTCATACACAGTTGTGATCCATTGTCACCAAGAATCTTAAATATGACTTTTTATTAAGCACTCACAAATTGTTTTTGAGAATTATCCCAATGGCAGCTACTCCCACTAGACAATTCAAGAACATTTGTGTGCTTTCTGGATTTACCTATGGCAAACATAAAGAGTTCGTTGATGTAGCCATAGATCTTGGTCGAAACATAGCAGAGAGAAAATTACACTTAGTGTATGGAGGAGGTAACCGAGGGTTATCAAAATTGGTCTCAGAAGCTGCTCTTGTCAAAGGAAGCCAAGTGTTAGGCATCATCCCTAGAGTCCTAAAACCTTTGGGCAGTGTGTCTGACTCCACGACTGGAGAAGAATTAGTCGTCTCAGGTATGCAAGAACGGATAACTGAAATGCTCGATCATGCTGATGCTTTTATTTTCCTGCCAGGAGATCTTGCAACACTAGAGGCACTTATCACACTAGCATCTTGGGCCCAACTGCACATTCACCAGAAACCCATCGGTTTGTTAAATGTCAATAATTTTTATGATGGCTTTATCGCATTTCTTAACCATGCAATAAAAAACTACTTTATTCCTTCCAGTGCGAAAAAACTTTTTATTTGTGCTCACACTGCTAATGAGCTACTTGACATGTTACAAGCTTATAAACCAGAGCCAGACCCCTGGAGCTTTGTGTTGGAGCGTTCAAATGATGATGGTAACAATAGCCGCAGTAAGAAGTACAAATTAGATTTAACTCTTCGCTTGTAAATATTTTCTTCTGTGTTGCGCCAACCAGGTGATGTCTTCTGAACTCTACTTCTTTTCTTTAAAACATTGAGGACAATGTTTCGTTCTGGTTGGGGGGAGGGAATAATGGACAATTGTGGAATCTTGGTTAAGTTTTTACTAATTTTTTGTTGTAGAAACTAACTGTTGCTAACTTTTTGTGTTGAAGATGGCTGAATATGGAGTGTAGTGACTCTAGAAACGCATCTTCATTGTTTAAAAATAAAAAAAAAAATTAAAAAAAAAAATTCATGTATTTTCTTTTTCTTTGTTATGTTTTAATGTTCATTTTTCTTTTTCTTTTTAATTTCTCCTTTATAAATATACATTTTCCAACAAAAATTTTTTGAGTCAAAGATGGCTGAATATAGAGTGTAGTGCCTCTAGAAACGCATCTTCTTAAAAAAAAAAAAAAAAAATTCGTTTTTCTATCATTTTTCTAATTAATTTTTCTGCATCATTTTCACATTTCTGCATGCATATTTTCTTTTTACGTTTAGAATAGGTTGGGGGGTAGGGTGTTGTTTAAAAAAAAAAAAAATTTTGATTTATTTTAACATTGGATAACATGATGATTTCAAATTTTAGTATTTGTATTATCTTTAGTCTGAAGTGATGTTACACTATGTTTGCTACTCTACATGTTGATGTCGGAGACAAAAATGAGTTGCTTGAAGGAATGAACATGTCATAATAAATACCAAGTGAGTTTTTGAGCCTATCATTTTTCTTGGAGAGTAACCCTTTTGCCCATTCTTTATACAGCTTAGCAGTTTATTATTGTATACACGATCTCTAGATTTCTTTTGAGTTAACCCTAAAAAAAAATAAAAAATAAAAAAAATAAAAAAAAAAGAGTGTGTTGTTACATTTGGAAGCCCATTTAATTAGTAGATATGGAAGATTATTTAGAGTCCTAAAAGATGATGGAAAGGCCCTCTTTGATCCGTTTGAGCCTTTCTAGCCATCCCTTTTATGAATATCCATAGTTAGCCCTTTTGAGCCTTTAAAAAAAAAAAAAAATTTCTTTCTCAACTTATTATCTTGACCCACTCCGATTTGGAGTATTACCCAATATCTTATAAGATCCATCACCTTTTTATGTTTGAGAAAACTGTAAATAAATATTTTGTATATTAAAGTTATGCCTAGTTCAAAAAAAAAAAAAAAAAAAAAAAAAAAAAAAAAAAGAGAGAAACAAAAATTGTTGCTTCAAAAAAAAAAAAAAAAAAAAAAAAACAATAATAGGTGAAATCCACCTTGTAACTTTCAAAAAAAAAAAAAAAAAATTCTATGCATTTTTCTCAAACATACATTTTGTCTTCCTTATTTTCCTTCTTTGTTAGCTATGTCCCTAGCCTACGTTACGTCCTAATAAAAGTCCTTCTTGATTTTAGGGAACTATAATCTGAAGTAGAAGCTAGTTATATGGGCTAAAAAGATGTAGTGATGCATAAAAAAAAATAATAATAATAATAAATAAAATGGGTTGACTAGCATTTTTATTTGACTGGAGATCGTATTATTTCTAAGTTAAGGGCACATTTCTTTTTGGTGAGAGCATGTGAGACCACTTCTTATTATTTTCTCTCAATTACCATTCATTGGAGTGACTATTTTTATTTGGGTTTAATTTCTTTGTGAGAGTGTCACTACTTCCAGTGAGATTTTGGGGTTTAACATGTCATTCTTAAAGGTAGCTACAACAAAGTCTACTGGGCTGATTCATGTGGATGGTTGATGTGGGTGTGATGTTTCTTTAAACTTGAGATAATGCTTATACTTTTATTTGATTGTTATCATTAATCTGATTGAATAAAAAGAGGTTTAAAAAAAAAAAAAAAAAAAATCATTTTTTGAATTTTTGTTTTCGCTTTATTTGCTAGGGACTAGCAATAAGCTGGTTGGGGGGTGTGTTGAGTGTTAGAAAGTGCATATTTATAAAGGAGAAATCGTTATTTTATATATCAAGTATTGCTAACAACCGTTACTTTTATGTGTTTAAATTTCTTGTACTTTAATTATGTGTGTTTTATTTTAATTAAGTATTTGATGTATTTTAGGGGCATCATAGTCATTTCACAATAAACGAGAGATCAAATGGCAAAACGGACATCATTTTTGAACTCAGGACGGTCGAAAACCTTAGGAGGAGTATAAAAGGAAAAATGACACTGTTCAAACGTATGGTACTATTCACATATACGGGTACTGTTGGCGTTACTGTGCAAATAGTGGCGGTTGACTGTACTGTGCAAATAGTGGCGGTTGACTGTACTGTGCAAATAGTGGCTGATGACGTGGCGAAATCCTGAGCGTCCAAACTGTTTTTAATCCGATGGCCATGATTTACTCGATGTAACTATAAAAAGGGGGCCTCCCCCCCCTAATTAAGCACTTCTGAATCCATTTTTGGGATTCATTTTCTGTAATTCTCTCTCTATCTTGTAGTTTCTATGTATTTTAATAAATTTCCATTTTGCCCCTAGTTCAACTATGAGTGGCTAATTTTCTTTCAAGCTTGGGTTGAAGGTGAAGTCTCAACATGTGTCATGGGCTTAATTTGGTAAATTTACTTTCTCTTCCCCTCTAGTTTTTGTGGATGTTTTGACTTCTCGTCGACAAATAATACTAATCTTATCTAGTACTGCCTTGGTTTCACCGGCTCCCTAGTATAAGGTTATTATTATTTGGCACGATAAGCCCTTAGCACCATATTTGTTAGAGCGTGGTTCATGAGGTGTGGATTTCCCTCTCATGATTTAATTGGTATTAATATGGAATATTTAGCCCATGATGCATGTTGATACGGATCCAAATACCCAAGTACGTCATTTCAATAGATTTACACTTCAATTTATTCCTGCCATTTTATTTCCAATTTCAGAATTTAATCTTGCCATTTTAATTTAAGTTTTAGCATATTTCAAATCATTTCCACCATAAATCCAACCATCCATTTACAGAATTAATTCTATAAATAATTAAAATCCACCTCCTCGTGGGATCGACACTCGCACCATTAAGCTATACTACAACAGATTCGTGCGCTTGCGAGTTCAATAAAATTTGCACAACAATGCATGTTAAGCATTTTTTCTGATATGGTTAAACGATTCCTTGAGGTCTTTATGGATGATTTTTCTGTCTTTGGAGATTCATTTGATCAATGTTTACGTCATCTAACACTAGTTCTGCAGAGATGCATCGAAAAGAACTTGGTCTTAAATTGGGAAAAGTGCCATTTTATGGTAACACAAGGTATTGTTCTCGGTCATATCATTTCGAGCAAAGGTATTGAGGTTGACAAAGCCAAGGTGGATCTCATTTTTAATCTTCCTCCACCCAAAACGGTCAGAGAAGTAAGATCTTTCCTTGGGCATGCTGGTTTTTATAGACGCTTCATTAAAGATTTTAGCAAAGTTTCTAGAACTTTATGCAATTTACTTGCTAAAGATGCACCTTTTATCTTTAATGATTCATGTCTTGTGGCTTTTGAAAAATTAAAGCAATTGTTGACATCATCACCCATCATTCAGCCCCCAAATTGGAGCTTACCATTTGAGCTCATGTATGATGCATCTAATTATGCAGTTGGAGCAGTATTAGGACAAAGAGTTGATCGAATTCCCCATGTTATTTATTATGCTAGTATAACATTGAATGATGCACAGTTAAACTATTCAACTACTGAAAAACAAATGCTAGCAGTAGTTTTTGCATTGGAAAAATTTCGATCTTGTCTCATTGGTTGTAAAATAATTGTATTCACTGATCATGTTGCTCTTAAATATTTTCTTACAAAGAAAGATGCAAAAGCTAGACTAATCCGTTGGGTGTTACTTTTGCAGGAATTTGACTTAGAATTCAAAGATAAGAAAGGCACAGAAAATGTTGTGGCAGACCATCTCTCTCGTCTTCATTTTGACACAATTACAGAGCCATTAATATTGATTGAGTCCTTTCCAGATGAACAATTAATGAGTGTAGAAATTTTACCTTGGTATGCTGATATTTGTTAATTATCTTGTTACAAGTAAACTTCCAGAGCATTGGACCAAGCAAGACAAGGCTAAATTCTTTGCAGAAATAAAGAATTTCTTTTAGGATGACCCATATTTGTTCAAGTATTGTGCAGATCAAATTATCAGACGATGTGTCCCAGAAAGTGAAATTCACAATATCCTTTCATTCTGTCATGAACAAGCTTGTGGAGGCCATTTCAGTGCTAAGAAAACAGCGACTAAAGTTCTACAATGTGGTTTCTATTGACCTACTATATTTCGAGATGCTTAAATGTTCTGTTCTTCATGTGATAGGTGTCAAAGAATGAGGAGCATTACGCGAAGGAACATGATGCCACTAAATCCAATTTTAGTGGTTGAGATTTTTGACGTATGGGGTATCGACTTCATGAGACCCTTTCCCCCTTCTTTTGGTCATCAATTCATACTGGTTGCTGTTGACTATGTATCAAAATGGGTAGAAGCGATTCCATGCAGAACTAATGATCACAAAGTGGTGATAGGGTTTTTGAAAAGCAATATTGTTTCGCGCTTTGGATTCCCTCGAGTGATAATCAGTGATGGTGGTGTCCACTTTTGTAATAAAGCATTCAAAGCTCTTTTGACAAAGTATTCAATCACACATAAAGTGGCAACCCCATATCATCCGCAAACCAGTGGCCAAGTGGAGATCTCCAATCGAGAAATAAAGCACATATTAGAATTGACGGTGAGGCCGGACAGAAAAGATTGGTCATTAAGACTTGATGATGCATTATGGGCATATCGAACAGCTTTCAAGACGCCAATTGGGATGTCACCCTATAGGCTAGTGTATGGAAAAGCTTGCCACCTACCTGTGGAACTCGAGCATCGTGCATATTGGGCCATCAAGAAATTCAACTTTGACATGCAGCAAGCCAGCTCAGAAAGAAGATTACAACTGGCAGAACTTGAAGAAATTCGCAATGACACATACGAAAATGCCAAGATTTACAAGCAACGAATGAAAGTCTTCTATGACAAGTATATTATGAGAAACTCTTTCACTCCAGGTCAGAAAGTACTTTTATTTAACTCTCGCTTGCACCTATTCCCAGGTAAGTTAAGCTCTCGATGGTCTGGTCCATTTTTTGTTCATACTGTTTTTCCACATGGGGCAATTGAAATTAAGGACCCAAAGAACGGTGTCACATTTAAAGTTAATGGACAAAGATTAAAGCCATATCTAGAGTACCAACCACATGGAGAAGACACTGAAATAAATTTGAGTGACCCACCAGATTTGAATTGACTTTTTTCTTTTCGGTGGTTTGATTTTTCTTTCTTTCTTTCTTTCTTTTTATTCTTTTGCTAATTGAATTTATTTTTGCACAAGTGTGTTTCTTTTGTCATTAAGTTTTCTTTTATCATTGTTAATAATGAGTGCCACACGAAGATCGTTCCTCCTGAACATTCTTAAACCACTTCAACGTATCAAAACTCATCTCAAAAGCCAAATTCAATCTTGTAAAACACATCGCATTTAGGCTCTACAACCACCAGAGTTAGTAGCCTATGTTGAGGATTTAGAAAGCCAACTCAAAAATATTGAGCGAGGTGTTTACAACATCCGGTTGGAGCTTGAGGTAAATTCAATAAGAGGACGATTTTAATTTTCCTTGTGTGTTTTTCTGTTTGTGTGCTTTAGTTTGTTCCCCGGTAAAGTGGCGGATAACGGTAGTCCGTGACAATCAAGTCGGTTATTTCAGTTTCCCATAATAACTGACATTCTGAGGCCAAGGAATGGACAGAACCGAGATTCTAGCGAAGCTTCACAAGCGATTCCCTTCACTTCCTCAGAAGGGCAACGCATACGAGTGCTCATGAGGAATAACATACCTGCTGACATCCGTTGGTTAATCGAGGCAAAAGTACGATTGGTAGGTGAGTTACCTCCAAAATTTATTGCATACATGCCTGGTTGTGGTAAAGGAAATTATACAAGAAAACGACGAGCTCAAAGAATTTCTGTTGCTTGTCATAAGTGTGCCAGAATGAATTGCAATAAAAACCCATGTTATTTAGGAATGGTGTCTGATAACAGGGAAAATAAAATTCAATTCATTAGGGATGGCTTGAATAAGGAGTCATTAGATGATATCCTTCTGTCTCTTGAAACGCATCCCAGTGGATATGTGCAAAGAGCGATTCTCCAGTTATGGCCATTATTCCACAAAGAGCATACACGATATAGTCTCGGGAATCTGACTATAAACGACCCTGTTTGCCTGTTTGTAAGAAAACTGGATGGGAAGCCTATCCTCGACCCATAGAGGGCGTTCAAGCTGTTTCTAGACGTAAAACTAGAGGAAGATGTGAGCCACAGTCGCAACTACCTGTACATATCATTTTACTTTACTGTTATTTTATTTTATTTCACTGTTGTTTTATCATTTGCATTATTGTCTTTAATAATTTCATTACTGTTCGTTTTTTCCTTTTTACTATTTGCTCTTGACTATCGAGCCATGTGCTTTACGCATTATTTGACACTGACATGCCACCTCATAGACAGTTATGATCCATTGTCACCAAGATTCTTAAATATGACTTTTTGTTAAGCATTCACAAATTGTTTTTGAGAAATATTCCAATAGTAGCTACTCCCAATAGACAATTCAAGAACAGTTGTGTGCTTTCTGGATTTATCTATAACAAACATAAAGAGTTCGTTAATGTAGCCATAAATCTTGGTCGAAGCATAGCAGAGAGAAAATTACACTTAGTGTATTGAGGAGATAACCGAGGGTTATCAAAATTGGTCTCAGAAGCTGCTTTTGTTAGAGGAAGCCAAGTGTTAGGCATCATCCCAAGAGTCCTAAAACCTTTAGGTAGTGTGTCTGACTCATTGACCGGAGAAGAATTAGTCGTCTCAGGTATGCAAGAACGGATAACTGAAATGCTCGATCATGCTGATGCTTTTATTTTCCTTCCAGGAGATCTTGCAACACTAGAGACACTTATCACACTAGCATCTTGGGCCTATCTGCACATTCACCAGAAACCCATCGGTTTGTTAAATGTCAATAATTTTTATGATGGTTTTTTCGCATTTCTTAACCGTGCAATAAAAAACTACTTTATTCCTTCCAGTGCGAAAAAACTTTTTATTTGTGCTCACACTGCTAATGAGCTACATGATATGTTACAAGCCTATAAACCGGAGCCAGACCCCTGGAGCTTTGTGTTGGAGCGTTCAAATGATGACAGTAACAGTAGCTGCAGTAAGAAGTACAAATTAGATTTAACCCTCCGCCTGTAAATATTTTCTTTTGTGTTGTCCCACCCAGGTGATGTCTTCTAAACTCTACTTGTTTCCTTTAAAACATTGAGGACAATGTTTCGTTCTGGTTGGGGGGAGGGAATAGTTGATAATTGTGGAATCTTGGTTAAGTTTTTACTAATTTTTTTTGTAGAAACTAACTATTGCTAACTTTTTGTGTTGAAGATGGCTGAATATGGAGTGTAGTAACTCTAGAAACGCATCTTCTTCTTTTTAAAAAAAATTCATATATTTTCTTTTTCTTTTTATGTTGTGATGTTCATTTTTTTTTAATTTCTCCTTTATAAATATACATTTTCAACAAAAATTTTTTGAGTCAAAGATGGCTGAATATAGAGTGTAGCATCTCTAGAAACGCATCTTCTTAAATTAAAAAAAATTCATTTTCTATCATTTTCTAATTAGTTTTTCTGCATCATTTTTACATTTCTGCATGTATATTTTCCTTTCACGTTTAGAATAGGTTGAGGGGTAGACTATTGTAAAAAAAAAATTGATTTGTTTTGACATTGGATGATATGATGATTTCAAATTTTAGTATTTGTATTATCTTTAGTCTGAAGTGATGTTACACTATGTTTGCTACTCAACATGTTGATGTTGGAGACAAATATGAGTTGCTTGAAGGAATGAACATGTCATAATAAATATCAAGTGAGTTTTTGAACCTATCATTTTTCTTGGAGAGTAACCCTTTTGCCCATTCTTTATATAGCTTAGTAGTTTATTATTATATATACGATCTCTATATTTCTTTTGAGTTAACCCTAAAAAAATAAAAAAATAATGTGTGTTACTACATTTGGAAGCCCATTTAATTAGTAGATATGGAAGATTATTTAGAGTCCTAAAAGATGATGGAAAGGCCGTCTTTGATCCGTTTGAGCCTTTCCAGCCATCCCTTTTATGAATATCCATAGTTAGCCCTTTTGAGCCCTTAAAAAAAAAACTTTTCTTTTTCAACTTATTATCTTGATCCACTCCGATTTGGAGTATTTCCCATTATCTTATAAGATCCATCACCTATTTATGTTTGAGAAAAATATAAATAAATATTTTGTATAGTGAAGTTATGCCTAGTTCAATAAAAAAAAGAAAAAAGAAAAGAAAAAAATTGTTGCTTAAAAAAATGTTGTTAAAAAAAAATAACAGGTGATATCCACCTTGCAAATTCCAAAAAAAAATTCCTCTATATTTCTCTCAAACATACATTTTGTTTTTCCTATTTCCCATCTTTGTTAGCCATGTCCCTAGCCTACGTTACGTCCTAATAAAAGTCCTTCTTGATTTTAGGGAATTATAGTCTGAAGTAGAAGCTAGTTATATGGGCTAAAAAGATGTAGTGATGCATAAAAAAAATAAATAAATAAATTGGGTTGACTAGCATTTTTATTTAACTTGAGATCGTATTATTTCTAAGCTGAGGGCATATTTCTTTTTGGTGAGAGCATGTGAGATCACATCTTTATTATTTTCTCTCAATTACCATTAATTGGAGTTTGACATGTCATTCTTGAAGGTAGCTACGACAAAGTCTACTGGGCTGATTTAGGTGGATGGTTGATGTGGGTGTGATGTTTCTTTAGACTTGAGATAATGCTTATACTTTCATTTGATTGTTGTCATTAATTTGATTGAATAAACAAGAGTGTTAAAAAATTATATTTTTGAATTTGTTTTCGCTTTATTTGCTAGGGACTAGCAATAAGCTGGTTGGGGGGTGTGTTGTGTGTTAGAAAGTGCATATTTACAAAGGAGAAAATCGTTATTTTACAAATCAAGTATTGCTAACAACCGTTACTTTTATGTGTTTAAGTTTCTTGTACTTTAATTATGTGTGTTTTATTTTAATTAAGTATTTTATGTATTTTAGAGGGCATCATAGTCATTTCACAATAAGCAAGAGATCAAATGACAAAACGGACATCATTTTTTAACTCAGGACGGTCGAAAACCTTAGGAGGAGTATAAAATGAAAAATGACACTGTTCACATGTACGGGTGCTGTTGACTGTACTGTGCAAATAGTGGTTGTTGACTGTACTATATAAATAGTGGCTGTTGACTGTACTGTGTAAATAGTGGCTGTTGACTGTACTGTGCAAATAGTGGCTGTTGACGTGGCGAAATCCTGAGCGTCCAAACTGTTTTTAATCCGATGGCCATAATTTACTCGATGTAACTATAAAAAGGGGGCCTCCCCCCTTAATTTGGCACCTCTGAATCCATTTTTGGGGTTCATTTTCTGTAATTCTCTCTCTATCTTGTATTTTTTATGTATTTTAATAAATTCCCATTTTGCCCCTAGTTCAACTATGAGTGGCTAATTTTCTTTCAAGCTTGGGTTGAAGGTGAAGTCTCAACATGTGTCATGGGCTTGATTCGGTAAATTTATTTTCTCTTCCCCTCTAGTTTTTGTGGATGTTTTGATTTCTCGTCGACAAATAATACTAATATTGTCTAGTACTGCCTTGGTTTCACCGGCACCCTAGTATAAGATTATTATTATTTGGCACGATAAGCCCTTAGCACCATATTTATTAGAGCATGGTTCATGAGGTGTGGATTCCCCTCTCATGATTTAATTGGTATTAATATGGAATATTTAGCCCATGATGCATGTTGATACGGATCCAGATACTCAAGTATGTCATTTAATAGATTTACACTTCAATTTATTCTTGCCATTTTAATTTCAATTTCAGAATTTATTCTCGCCATTTTAATTTAAGTTTTAGCATAATCCAAATCATTTTCCACCTTAAATCCAATCACCCATTCACTAAATTAATTCTATACATAATTAAAATCAACCTCCTCATGGGATCGACACTCGTCACCATTGATCTACACTACAACAGATTCGTGCGCTTGCGAGTTCAATAAAATTTGCACAACATCTGACTCACCGACTGGAGAAGACTTAGTCGTCTCAGGTATGCAAGAACGAATAACTTAAATGCTTAATCATGCTAATGCTTTTTTTTTCCTTCTAGGAGATCTAAGCCCATCTCCACATTCACCATAAACCCATCGGTTTGTTAAATGTCAATAATTTTTATGATGGCTTTATCGTATTTCTTAACCATGCAATAAAAAATTTTTTCGTTCCTTCCAATGCGAAAAAGCTTTGTATTTGTGGTCAAACTGCTAATGAGTTACTTGATATATTATAAGCTTATCAACCGGAGCCAGACCCCTGGAGCTTGTGTTGGAGCGTTCATATGATAACGGTAACAGTAGCCGTAGTAAGAAGTACAAATTAGATTTAACTCTCGCCTGTAAATATTTTCTTATGTGTTGCACCACCCAAGTGATGTCTTCTAAACTCTACTTTCTTTCCTTTAAAACATTGAGGACAATGTTTCATTGTGGAATCTTGGTTAAATTTTTACTAAATTTTTATTATAGAAACTAACTATTGCTAACTTTTTGTGTTGAAGATGGCTGAATATGGAGTGTAGCGACTCTAGAAACGCATCTTCATCGTTTGAGAAAAAATAAAAAAATTTTAAAAAAATTCAAATATTTTCTTTTTCTTTTTCGTTATTATTTTTTATGTTCATTTTCTTCTTCTTTTTAATTTCTCCTTTATAAATATACATTTTCAAATTTTTTTGAGTCAAAGATGGTTGAATATGGATTGTAGTGCCTCTAGAAACGCATCTTCTTAAGTTAAAAAAATATTGTGTAATTTGTTTTAATATGGGATGACATGATTAATTTCAAATTTTAGTATTTGTATTATCTTTGATCTTAAGTGATGTTACACTATATTTGCTACTTTACATGTTGATGTCGGAGATAAATATGAGTTGCTTGAAGGAATGGACATGTCATAATAAGTACCAAGTGAGTTTTTGAGCCTATCATTTTTCTTGGAGAGTAACCCGTTTGCCCATTCTTTAAACAGCTTAGCAGTTTATTATTGTATACACGATCTCTAGATTTATTTTGAGTTAGCCCTAAAAAAATTGTAAATTAAAAAAAAAGTGTGCTGCTACATATGGAGGTCCATCTAACTAGTAGATATGGAAGATTATTTAGAGCCCTAAATGATGATGGAAATGTCATCTTTGATCCGTTTGAGCCTTTTTAGCCATCCCTTTTATGAAATATCCATAGTTAACCCATTTGAGCCTATAAAAAAAACATTTTCTTTGTCAATTTATCATCTTAACCCACTCCGATTTGGAGTATTACCCAATATTTTACAAGATCCATCACCTATTTATATTTGAAAAAAATGTAAATAAACATTTTGTACAGTGAAGTTATGCCTAGTTCAAAAAAAAAAATTGTTGCTTCTTAAAAAAACGAATGAAAAAAATTGTTGTTTAAAAATAAAAATAACAATAATAGCTGAAATCCACCTTGCAACTTCCAAAAAAGAATCTCTGCATTTTTTTCAAACATACATTTTGTTTTCCTTATTTTCCTTCTTTGTTAGCCATGTCCTAAGCCTACGTTACGTCCTAATAAAAGTCCTTCTTGATTTTAGGGAACTATAGTTTGAAGTTGAAGCTAGTTCTATGGGCTAAAAAGATGTAGTGATGCATAATAATAATAAATAAATAAATTGGGTTGACTAACATTTTTATTTGACTAGAGATCATATTATTTCTAAGCTGAGGGCATATTTCTTTCATCTTGGTGAGAGTATGTGATATCATTTTTTTTATTATTTTCTCTCAATTACCATTCATTGGAGTGACTATTTTTGTTGGGTTTAATTTCTTTGTAAGAGTGTCACTATTTCCAGTGAGATTTTAGGGTTTGACATGTCATTCTTGAAAGTAGCTATGATAATCTACTAAGCTGATTCATGTGGATGGTCGATGTGGGTGTAATATTCCTTCAGACTGGAGATAATGCTTATACTTTTATTTGATTGATATCATTAATCTGATTGAATAAATACGAGCGTTTCTTAAAAAAATATTTTGGATTTAAACTTTGTTTTGCATTATTTACTAGGGACTAGCAATAAGCTGGTTGGGGGGTCTGTTAAGTGTTAGAAAATGCATATTTATAAAGGAAAAAATCATCATTTTACATTTCAAGTCTCACAACAACCCTTAGTTTTATGTGTTTAAGCTTCTTGTAATTTAATTATGTGTGTTTTATTTTAATTAAGTATTTTAGGGGCATCATAGTCATTTCATAAGAAACGAGAGATTAAATGGCAAAACGGACATCACTTTTGAACTCAAGACAGTCGAAAACCTTAGGAAGAGCATAAAAGGAAAAATGACATCGTTCACATGTACTGTACTGTCTACGTTACTGTTCAGGACACTGTTTACATAAATGCATCAGTGATGTGGCATTGACTGATGAGGTGTCAAGTTCCTGTTGGACTAAAATTATTATGCACTATTGATCGATGACGTGGTAGTATACCAATGGACCAAAAATCTCACGTACGGTACATGCAATATAGAGGATTATTTTCAACCAAACCGCGTCACTGTTCACCCGAGTCAAACCGTGTTACTGTCCATCCGCGTGGTCAAACCGCATACTATTCACACGTACTATTGACTAATGACATGGCGCAATCTTAAGCATCCAAATTGTTTTTAATTCGATGGCCATGATTTACTCAATGTATCTGTAAAAAGGGGGCCTTGCTCCCCTAATTTGATACCTCTGAATCAATTTTTGGATCTATTTTTTGTAATTCCTTCTTCATCTTGTATTTTCTAAGTATTTTAATAAATTCTCATTTTACCCTTAGTTCAATCATGAGTGGCTAATTTTCTTTCAAGTTTGAGTTGAAGGTAAAGTCTCAACATGTATCATGGGCTTTATTTGGTAAATTTATTTTCTCTTTCCCTCTAGTTTTTGTGAATGTTTTGACTTTTTGTTGACAAATAATAATAATCTTGTCTAGTACCGCCCTGGTTTCACCGGCTCCCTAGTATAAGGTTATTATTATTTGGCATGATAAGCCCTTAGCACCATATTTATTAGAGTGTGGTTCATGAGGTATGGATTTCCCCCTCATGATTTAATTGGTATTAATAAGGAATATTTAGCCCATGATGCATGTTGATACGAATCCAGATACTCAAGTACGTCAATTTAATATATTTACACTTTAATTTCTTCTTACCATTTCAATTCCAATTTTTAAGATAATTTCAATCACTTCCACAACAAATCCAACAACCTCATACAAAATTAATTCTATATATAATTAAAATCCACCTCCTCGTGGGATCGACACTCGTTACCATTGATCTATACTACAATAGATTCGTGCACTTGCGAGTTTAGTAAAATTTGCACAACACTCGCAAGTGCACGAATCTATTGTAAAATAGATCAATGGTGACAAGTGTCGATCCCACGAGGAGGTGAATTTCAATTGTGTGTATAATTAATTTTTTTAAATGGGTGGTTAGATTTGTGACGAAATTAATTTAGATTATCCTAAAATTTGAATTAAAATGGCAGAAATGAATTGAAGTGAAATTTATTGAAATGATGCACTTGGGTATCTAGATTCCTATCAACATGCATCATGGGCTAAATATTCCTTATTAGTGCCAATTAAATTATGAGGGGGGAATCCACACCTCATGAACCACACTCTAATCAATATGGTGCTAAGGGCGATATCTAAATAAAATTATTATTATTTATCGACGAAAAGTCAAAACATCCACAAAAATTAGAGGGGAAGAGAAAATAAATTTACCAAATAAAGTCCATGACACATGTTGAGACTTCACCTTCAACCTAAGTTTGAAAGAAAATTAGCTACTCACAATTTAACTTGGGGCAAAATGAGAATTTATTTAAATACGTAGAAAATACAAGATGGAGAAGGAATTATAGAAAATGGAGCCCAAAAATGGATTCAGAGATGCCAAATTAGGGGGGAGGCCCTCTTCTTATATATACATTAAGTAAATAATGGCCATCAGATTAAAAATAATTTGGATGCTCAGAATTGCACCCGTCATCAGTCAACAATATACGGTTTGACCACGCGGTTTGAACAGTGACACGGTTTGACTACGTGGTTTGGCTGAAAATAATCCTGTGTATATGCATGTACCATACGCGCGATTTTTGGTTCACTAACATGCTGCCACGTCACCGATCAACAATGTATAAGTATTTTATCTAATAGAATTGTGACACCTCATCAGTCAATGCCACATCATCAATCAATGCCACGTCATCGATCCGTATATGTGAATAGTGTCATGAACAGTACCGTATATGAACAGTGCCATTTTTTCTTTTATACTCCCCCGAAGATTTTCACTGTCTTGAGTTCAAAAGTGATGTCTTTTTTGCCGTTTGATTTCTCGTTCATTGTAAAATAACCATGATACCCCTAAATAGATAAAATACTTAATTAAAATAAAACACACATAATTAAATCACAAGAAGCTTAAATACATAAAATTAAATATGCTAGTAAGACTTAAAAATTTAAAATGACAATTTTCTCCTTTATAAATATATATTTTCTAACACTCAACACACCCTCCAACCAGCTTATTGCTAGTCCTTAGCAAATAAAGCGAAAAAAAAAATTTAAATCCAAATTTTTTTTGAACTATTCGTGTTTATTGAATCAGACTAATAATAGTAATCAAATAAAAGTATAAGCATTATCTCCAGTCTTTAGAAACATCACACCCACATCAACCATCCACATGAATCTGCCCAGTAGATTTTGTCACAGCTACTTTCAAGAATGACATGTTAAACCCCAAAATCTCACTGGAAATAGTGACACTCTCATAAAGAAATTAAAACTGATAAAAATAGTCACTCCAATAAATGGTAATTGACAAAAAATAATAAAAAAGTGATATCACATGCTCTCACCAAAATGAAAGAAATATGCCCTCAGCTTAGAAATAATACGATGTCAAGTCAAATAAAAATACTAGACAACCTAATTTATTTATTTATTATGCACCACTACATCTTTTTAGCCCATATAACTAGCTTCTACTTCAGATTATAGTTCCTTAAAATCAAGGACTTTTATTAGGACGTAATATAGGCTAGGGACATGGCTAACAAATGAAGGAAAATAGGAAAAAACAAAATATATGTTTGAGAAAAAATAGAGATATTTTAAAAATTACAAGATGCATTTAGCTTATTTATTATTATTATTTTTCTTTTTTTTGAAACAATAATTTTTTTATTTTTTCTTTTGTTTGGCACAACTTCACTGAATAAAATAATTATTTACTTTTTTTTCAAACATAAATAGATGATGGAACTTGTAACCCCCGTGTGCCGATCTTACACCGCGGAAGATATCGGGTAATACTCCAAATCGGAGTAGGTTAAGATGATAAGTTAATAAAAAAAATTTTTAAAGGCTCAAAAGGGTCAGCTATGGATTTTTTACAAAAGGGATGGCTAAAAAGGCTCAAATGGGTCAAAAATCGCATTTCCATCGTAATCTTTAATATAAACTAGTTAGATGGACCTCAAGATGTAGCAACACACATTCGTTTTCTTTTTTCTTTTAAATTTTACAATTTTTTTTAAAGGTTAGCTGAAAAGAAATCTAGAGATCGTATATAAAATAATAAACTGCTAAGCTGTATGAAGAATAGGCAAAAAGATTACACTCCAAGAAAAATGATAGGCTCAAAAACTCACTTGGTACTTCTTATGACATGTGCATTCCTTCAAGCAACTCATATTTATCTCCAACATCAACATGTAGAGTAGCAAACATGGCGTAACATCACTTAAGACCAAAGATAATACAAATACTAAAATTTGAAAGTCATTATGTCGTCCAATGTTAAAAAATATACTTTTTTTAAATGATAGTCTACCCACCAACCTATGCTAAACATGAAAAGAAAAAATTCATGCAGAAATGTGAAAAATGATGTAGAAAAGATAATTAGAAAAGTTACACTTAAAATAATAAAAAAGAAATTTTTTTTTTACTAATAAGATGAGTTTCTAGAGGCACTACACTCCAAATTCAGCCATGTTCGACTCAAAAATTTGAAAGTGTATATTTATAAAGGAATTAAAAATAAAAGTTTTTTTTTAAACCAAGAATATGTGTTTCTAGAGTCACTACACTCCATAATCAACCATCTTCAACACAAAAAAGTTAGCCACGGTTAGTCTCTACAACAAAAAATTAGTAAAACTTAACCAAGATTCCACAATTGTCAACTATTCTCTCCCCCAACCAAAACAAAACATTGTCCTCAATGTTTTAAAGGAAAAAAAAGAGTAGAGTGTGGAAGACATCACATGGGTGGTGCAACACAAAAGAAAATATTTACAAACAGAGAGTTAAATCTATTTTGTACTTCTTACTGCTGCTACTGTTACCATCATTATGTTAACATATATGTTTACATAATGTTGATTTTGATGATAACAAATAAGATTAATAATGATTAATCTTTTAAGCTCAAATTATTTTCTTTTTAAATAAATCATTATTTTCATATTATAAAGGTTTTGTATTTAATGGAAAAATGATTTTATGAAATTGGTTGTTTTTCAAGTTATGATTTAATTGAAAGAATTTTGAAAACTTTGAAATCAACAAGTATTGCTTGAAATCTTGGAGAAGGACTTATTTGAAAAGTGTCATAGCATTTTGGGCTATATCATAATTTCAAAAGTTTTGAGTTTAACAAAGTATTATTTGAAATTTCTGAAATTGGACCTATATGTAAACTTTCATAACATTTTGGGCCATAAAATAGTTTTGTAAAGTTTTGGGGTCAAACTGTAATTTTGAAAAATAATTTCACTGTAGTTGTCACTGTAGCAAACGGCTAGCCATTTATTTAAAACGGCTAATCGATAACATTCAGAAAGCATGTTTCGCCCAGTTTTGTTAAAATAATGATTCTGGAACAAAACGGTGAACCGTTTACTAAAAACGGTTAACCGTTTATTTTAACCTTGAACCGTTTAGTGAGAATGGTTAAACCAAATTTGTTTTGCAGGTCTCTGTTAGAATTGTATGATGCTTTTAAAGAAATGCATGATGAGTTGATGAAAATTGGTAAAAAGAATGCATGTTTTAAAAAGAAAATAGTAGAGCTTACAAATGAAAATAAAACTCTAAGTGCAAAGATTATATGCCTAGAATTAGAGAATAAAACATTGCATGATAGAGTTGCATTATCAAATGAGAAACCTAGCACTTCACATGAGCATCTAGAATCATATGTAGATGACTTGAAAAATGAAAATGATGTCTTGCAAAAATCCAATGTTTCATTAAATGAAAAGATCAAAAAATTGGAATTAGATAATGAAATGTTACATGATAGAATTGCATCATTTAAATGAAAACAAAGTACTTCATATGAGCATGATAAATCACATGTTGATGAATTAATGAAAGAAAATGAAGTACTTAAGAAAAAGAGCAATGAGCTAAATCAAATTGTGTTAAAATTCACAAATGGGCAAAAGATGTTGGATAACTTGCTTAATTCACAAAAATGTGTATTTGATAAAGGAGGACTTGGGTATAAGCTTTACTTGAAGCAAAAATATTATAAGAATTATTTTGTTAAGGCTACCTCCACAATTGATCATAAGATTGTTTGTCATTATTGTAATGGAAATGGTCATATGAGTTTTAGATGTCCTATTAAGAGAAGTGAATATTATGGAGTCAAATGTATTTGAGTTCCAAAAGGAACTAAGTCTAACCCTCAAGGACCCAAGAGTATTTGGGTACCAAAGTACACAACTTGAATATTGTTTTTGTAGGTACCAAAAACAAGGAATGGTAAAGAGTTCATTGATGAAGCTTGTGAGGATAATCATTGGAGCAATGATCTAGGAGAAAAAGATGAGGCAAGATGATTTAATTGTTTTGGTAACAATTCTTGCCATATTAGTTTTGTTGAGTGGATCATGATAAATGGATAGTAGCTTGAATTTGTGATAATATGCTTGTATGTTTACATGATTATCATTGTGTTTAACATTGAGTGCTTTATCATAATACATGGTTATATCTTTATGATGATAGCTTGTCAACTCATCATGATGGATTTGATTGATGTTAATGCTTATAAAATATTTAAGCATGATAGATAAGTGGTGTCTTTGATTTATTAACTTTCGAATGCATATATGTTTAATTATTGCTAAAAATATATGCATAATGAATGAATTGTATTTTTGAATTAATCATGTCTTAAATGTTTATAATTCGAACTATAAAGTGTTATTATATCTCAAAATTGTGATGAATATGCATGATGAATATGTTATAAATTTGAGTTTTATGATTGGATGTTAATTATATTGATCCATGCATTAAAATGGTTTCTAAAAGTGTTCGGATCACGAAATGGTCTTAAATTGTTTGGAAAACAAAGAAGTCTTTGAAAATCCTAAGTCTGTGCGAGCTGTAATGAATTGGTCATAACTCCTTCTAGAGAACTCCATATGTAGCTTTGTAAAATTTATTGGAAAGCTAACTTAATTATCTTTCCAGCGGCATATAGCTTGAACGTTACTTCTAGCTCAATCAATACAGTTTTTATTTCGAATTTGACCTTTCTACAGTTTATTAAGTTTTAAATGCTTATATGCTTCATGATTGTATGCTTGATGGATGGATTATTTGTTTGAATTAATTATCTTTTGGATGTTTTATATTTGGATATTGTGGAACTAATGTACTTATGCTTTACTTAAGTTTTGATGATAAAGAATGTCGATTGATGATTGCATTATATTTGATGAAGTTTTGATCTTATGCAATCTATGATTAGTGAATAAATGTATATTTTTGTACTTTATTAATGTATTATTAAATATGCATTACTTTCTTTAAATGATATCAAAAGAAGGAGAAATACATGATCATTGAGATCTTGGCGCATATGAGAGTGTAAGTTATATTAAAATGTCACATTAGAACTTTGATGAGTCTAGTTGTCTTGATTTCTAAAATGTGATTAGTAATTATAGAGCTTGAATTGTTGACATTATGCTCTTATGACTTTTGCATTCCCTTGCTTAGCTTATTACTTGTTCTATTTTGAATAATATGCTTTTTGAACATTTTCATTATCCAAAGGGGGAGACAAAGTAATAAATAATTTTAATGATGTAAATTGGGGGAAATAACATGCATTTTGAGCATTCTTTTAATGGTTGATATATGATTATGGAATCTTCAGATTTAATTGTTACAAGTGTTGGGGGAATTCATATTGATTTTGATGATTAATGATTATATGTGTGTTGCTTGATAAAACTTGTGGATTATTGAATATTGAAGTGTTGGTTTGCTAATGGGGTTGTTGGGTTGGTGATGGAGTTGTTGTCAAACCTTTTTGGAAGTGTTTTTCTCTCATGTGTATAAACGGTTTTACTCATTTTTTAAGGGAAAAGTCTGCCAAAATTTTTGCTCACCAAAAACCAAACTTGCATTTCTTTCTTTTCTCTTTCTCTTTTTGATGATGAAGGGGGAGAAAATTTGAGAGTTTGATAATTTGGGAGTTTTAAGAATGAATTTGAAAATATTTTATAAATGGGAAGATTTTTGAAAATGCTTACTTGAGCAAAAATCTTTTTATTGACCATTTCTTAATTTGGCCATATATTTAGGGGGAGCATCTAATATGATTTTGGATAATATGCATATTGAATTTTTTGTTGTCCAAAGGGGGAGAATGTGATGAAATTTCTACTAGGATAAACATGAGTAATAAATTTGTTATTTTTATTCTTTTCCTTTAAAGTTTTCTTTTTGATGATAAAGGGGGAGAAGAATACATGTTTTTCAAATTTATAAAAAAAATGCTATTCTTTTCATTTTCCACTAATTTTTTTTTTATGATGAAGGGGGAGAAGAATACATGCTTTTAAATTTAGAAAAATTTACTACTCTTTGTCTTTGCCAATTAAGTTTTCTTTTTGAAGATGAGGGGGAGAAAAATGTATGTATTTAAATTTCTTAATTTAGCAAATTGGCAAATTGTAAGAGAAAATTATAATTAAGAGGAGCAATTTGTGGAATCATTCTTTAAATACATGAAATGTTTGTCATCATCCAAAAGGGGGAGATTGTTAACATATATGTTTACATAATGTTGATTTTAATGATAACAAACAAGATTAAGAATGATTAATCTTTTAAGCTCAAATTATTTTCTTTTTAAATAAATCATTATTTTCATATTATAAAGGTTTTGTATTTAATGGAAAAATGATTTTATGAAATTGGTTGTTTTTCAAGTTATGATTTAATTGAAAGAATTTTGAAAACTTTGAAATCAATAAGTATTGCTTGAAATCAACAAGTATTGTTTGAAATCTTGGAGAAGGACTTATTTGAAAAGTGTCATAATATTTTGGGCTATATCATAATTTCAAAAATTTCTGAGTTTAACAAAGCATTATTTGAAATTTCTGAAATTGGACCTATATGTAAACTTTCATAACGTTTTGGGCCATAACATAGTTTTATAAAGTTTTGGGGTCAAACTATAAATTTGGAAAATAATTTCACTGTAGCAGTCATTGTAGCAAACGGCTAACCGTTTATTTAAAACGGCTAACCAATAACGTCCAGAAAGCATGTTTCGCCTAGTTTTGTTAAAATGATGATTCTGGAACAAAACGGTGAACCGTTTACTGAAAACGGTTAATCGTTTCTTTTAACCTTGAATCGTTTAGTGAGAACGGTTAAGCCAAATTTGTTTTGCAGGTCTCTGGAAGTTAACGGCGAAAGGGTAACCCTAAACGGTAAATCGTTTATTTGAAATTTGGCCCATTGTTCATCTTGCAAGTTTCTGGAAGTTAACGGTGAAAGGGTAAGCCTAAACGGCGAAAGGGTAAGCCTAAACAGTGAAAAGGTAAGCCTAAATGATGAAAGGGTAACTTGAAATTTTGCCTAACGGTAACTTTGACCAGCACAAACGGTTAACCGTTAACGGATACACGGTGAACCGTTTTCGGACAGACAGTGCATAACGGCTAGTTTTTAAGCTCAAACTATATAAACTCAAATCCAACTCATTTTCAACGTCTCCAACAAGCAAAATCAAAAAGCACACGAGATATCTTGAGCCTTCAACTTGCAAAACACAAAACATTGAATCAATTCTTGTTCTTCATTTTTGAATATCTACTCATTGAGTGAGTTTTATTGTAACTCTTATTTATTCATCTAAATTGTAAGAGTTTGAGTGTGTGGGACACTTGAGTGAAGAGATTAGGAGATAATCTCTTTGTTGTAAAGGTTCATTGACACCTTGAAGTCAATTGTAATTGGTTGAAGCCTTGGAAATGCTTGGATAGTGAAATCCTCAAATCCGGTGTGCCTTGGAAAGCCTTGGAAAGTCTTTTAATATTGTGCTTGATTGAATTTATTGTTTTGATTTGATTAAGGCATTAGATTGCTTGTTGTGTGGATTTGCTAGGATATTTTTAAAATTCCAATTCACCCCCCTCTTGGGTTGCACACTTGTATTTCAAACGGCTCGCGTTTAATTTCAGAAACCTGAAAAACTCATTTGCCTTAACTATTTTTGATAACTGATTCAAACTTAAGATTTATGCTTCTCAGGAATTTATCAGTTAACCGTTTCAAAGTTAACGGTTTACCGTTTGCTTCCAGAATCACAATTTTAACCAAATTTTATAGGGAATGATTTTTCAATTAAAGTTAACGATTGTCCATATTTCATGAACACATTTAGAAAGATTATACGGCTTCTAAGAAATTGTTATTAATGAAAAACTCCAACATTTTAATAAAAAAACATTTAAAGTTTGTTATCAATAAAATCAATATAATGAACATTTACATGTTAATGGATTTGTCCTCAATCTTATCATTCCCTTTATTTTGAAGAGGATTTGTCCTCAAATCATCACCTGGATCAAAAGGACTCGAATCATAAACCTCAAAAATAGCACTTATGTTGTACTCACTAGGCAAATCTAGCTTGTATACATTGTCGTTGATTCGTTCCAAGACTTGGAAAGGACCATCCCTTCGAGGTAATAACTTAGATTTCCTTCATTCCGAAAATCGTTTGTTGCGCATGGGTAACCACACCAAATCGCCGAGTTCAAACACTAGCTTATGCTGCCTTTTGTTAGTAGGTTTAGATATTGCTATGTTCTCCACTCAATATTGAACTTCACCCTCTCATGTATCTGTTTAACAATTTCTTTTTTTTTTCTTGCCATCTAAGTTAACATGCTCAGAAACAAATAATTGAGTTAAATCTATGGGGTTAAATGATTAAAACTATAAACAATTTTAAACAATGAATACTTAATAGTAGAATGAAAAGAACAACTATAAGCAAACTCAACATGTGGCAAACAATCTTCCCAACTTTTGATGTTCTTTTTAATGATAGCCCGCAACAGAGTAAATAAAGTTCTATTTACAACTTCTATTTGACCATTAGTTTAAGGGTGACAAGTGGTTGAAAACGATAACTTAGTTCCTAAATTAGCCCATAATATTTTCCAAAAGTAAATTAAAAGCTTAGCATCCCTATCAGAAACAATTGTTCTAGGGATACCATGCAACCTTACAATCTCCCTAAAGAGTAGGTCAGTGACATTAGAAACATCATCCGTTTTGTGGCATGGAATCAAATGTGCCATCCTTGAAAATCTCTTCCTCATTAAGACTTAGGTAACCCTAGTACAAAATCCATCGAAACATCAATCCAATGCACACTAGGTATTGGTAACAGGGTGTATAAGCCAGAGACTTGCACTTTGGATTGGGCTTGTTTACAGGTGACACAACTACCACAAAATCTCTCGACATCTCGTTTTATATATAGCTAATAAAAGTGTTCCTGTAAAACTGCTAGAGTCTTTACAATTTAAAATGCCCCATCAACCCTTCCCCATGGGATTGTCTCACTAACAAATCTCTCGAAGAACAATTAGGCACAAGCTTGGTATTCAACACTAAAATCATGGTCATTACTATATAATTCCTTAATATGTACAAAACCAAGTAGTTTAGCATTAATTGTTGAGATTAAGACATACCTATGGGAAAGCGCATCTACAACAACGTTTTCCTTACTTTGCTTATAACAAATGACATATGGAAACGTCTATATCAATTATACCCATTGAGCAGGCATCTTGTTAAGCTTGCAGTGACCTTTAAGGTGTTTCAAGGACTTATGATTGGTGTGAATCACGAAATCCTTAGGCCATAGGTAGTGCTACCACATTTCTAACGCTCAAACAAACCCATACAACTCATTACGTAAATAGGGTAGTTTAAGGCTACCCCACTTAGTTTCTCACTAAAGTAAGCAATTGGTCGTTCCTCTTGCATTAAGACTGCACTAATATAAATACATGAGGCATCGCATTCAATTTCAAATATTTTATTAAAGTAAGGCAAGGACAATAATGGAGCATTGGTTAGCTTTTGCTTGATCCTTTAAAACACATTCTCTTGCTCTTCTCCCCACTTGAATCCAACATCTTTTTTTATTACTTTAGTAAGCAGTGCCCCTAATGTGCTAAGATCTTTCACAAATCATCTGTAGAAACTAGTGAGCCCATGAAGCTTCTCACATTACTTACACTTATGGGACTCAACTGCTCTTAGATTGCATATGCCTTCTTCCCCATAAACCTGTATGCCATGTGCACTCACAAAAAATCTTAAAAACACAAGTTTATCAATGCAAAAGGTACACTTTTTCAAATTAGCAAACAACTTTTCTTTTCTAAGCACATTTAAAGCATATTTTAAATGTACTACATGGCCGTCTATGATTTTGCTATAAATAAGGATATCATAAAAAAAACAACAAAAAACTTGCCAATAAAAGTTTATAAAACATGATTCATAATCTCATAAAAGTGCTCGGGGCATTAGTTAGACCAAAAGGCATGACTAACTATTCATACAAACCATATTTTGTTTTGAAGACAATTTTCCATTCATCTCCTTCTTTTATTCTAATTTGATGATATCCACTTTTTAGATCAATTATAGAAAATATACAAGATCCATGTAATTCGTCAAGCATATCATCCAGCCTAGGAATGGGATGTCGATACTTTACCGTTATTTTGTTGATGGTTCGATAGTCAACAAATTGCCTTTACCGTCAACAAATGACTCGATAGTCAAGACCCATGTAATTCGTCAAGCATATCATCTAGTCTAGGAATGGGATGTCGATACTTTACCGTTATCTTCTAAGTTATTCACATTAGTTAGATTTGGTCTAAGTCTGTATTATATGATAATTTCGGTTTAGAAGCCTAACTGCAAAAAGTCTAACATTATGTGCTTAACATGGTATTTCTAAAAGTTTAAAGGCTAATCTTGATGAAATTTGTGAATGGCAAAGAAATTTTTGAAAGTCTTTATAGTCAATAATGAACGTTTAGAATATAAAAGGGAAAATATGGATTATTTTAAAAAGATGGAAAAAAGTGAAAACCAAAAATAAAAATAAAAGAAACATAAACTTATTACGATTCAAAAGCGGTTGATTACTTTTAAGCATAAGAGTGTTGTAACACTCCACTATATTATTTGAAAAAAATGCTTAAAAATCCAATTATTTTCAATATAAATATGAATTCTAAAAGTTTAGTACAATCCAACGAAACTTTATTACAGAACAGTAAGAGTCATACAGAGATTTCTTAATTTATTTAAAAACTTAATTATTACATAAAACCAAGTTACTTATTTTTATTAACAAAAAGTTGAGCCCATCATAAAATCCCAAGGTCGGTTTGCCCATTTGCACTTCATCTTGGTTAGGACTTGGCACTAGCTTGCCTTACTTATCATTACCTGCAATGTAAGGACTTAGCGAGCTAATGCCAAGTAAGATAACATTTTTATGCATGTATAATTTATGATGCATATGGATGACCATATTAAGCTCTTAAAATAAACTTAGAAAATACAAAACAACTTTATTTGGGCCCTAGGTATGTTGCATGGCAAGGCTGGCACTTTTACTCTTTAAACAATATGCCCTTGGGCCTCATTAGTTGATCTTTTGGGCGTTACGTATCGCCATCCCCAAAGGATTTCTTTCAACCTAGCTTTGAGGGCTTACCCTCCTTAGAACTTTGCCACCTGATAATACAACCACTTATTTTTCATAAATTCATTTTCTGAAATGTTTTCTTCATAATGTAGTTCATGATATACATACATCCAATGGAACTTATAACATTTGAAATTCCTTGATGCATAACAAAATCAACACACAATATTATTTAAAAACAAGAGTCTTTAGTATAGGCGGCATGGCTGACCATAGCATAATTAAGTATAAGTATCACATATTAGGAGGCAAAGCTGACCACAGCATCTTATATTAGGCAGCAGGGCCAACTATAACATCATATATTAAGCAGTAAGGCCGACTATAGCATCACATATTAGGCAGCAAAGCCGACCATATCATTACATATTAAGTGGCATGGCCGACCATATAAAGATTTAGAATATAACTAATCACACTATCATAGCCATCATAACATAAAGGGATAGTTAAAACTGAACTTAAGTATAAAAATAATTTTGTCCGTACATTATAGTTGAAGTGTTACTTACCTCTTGATCTTGACTTCTTTAAACCTTTCTAAGTTAAGGATTCCTCTACTTTTGTTATTATGACTTAGAATAGAAGGGAATGAAATTTCTAAGTTGCGTTGAAAATGAGAAGTGGTGGGGGGTATTTATAGGATTTCTTAAGACTAATGGATGACTAGGATTTTGTCACCATAACTCTTGATCATTAGTTGAGATTAACCTTCATAAATAACTTACTAAATTTTAGAATTCTTTTACTTTCTCTACACTTCTTCCTACATCATCGCCTATGTTATCACTTATGCCATCGCTTACATTATCATTTCTTATGTCATTATTCATTAAAATTAAATATTATAAACTCAAGGGGCTTGTTAGCTTAAAAATAAATTATACTATATTTAAGAAAATTGTACCTCACAAATGCTTAATTATAATATAACTTAGTTATTCCGGAGTCAAAACATAAGAAATTTAAAAATCTGATGGTCAGTAATTAAACGAGTATAATTGCGTAAAATAAGTAAAAAAAACTTAATTCCAATCATTGAAATGTTAAAGTTACAGTATCCACTCTTGGTATTCAAACATTGGTGCAATACTCTCTTAGTCTCTTATATTTATAATTTGTGCTTTTTTTACCAAATCTACTTTAAGTGGTCCAGTTCTTAATTAATCAATCTATGAATAAATGTGGGGCCTTAGTACATAATGTATCACAACTATATTAAAGTGTTCTCACTACTATACTGGTGTGTTGATATTAGATTTAAACTCTCACATATGTTTGAGAAGGTCCTAATCTACATATGAATATAGAGTGAAAAATAACCGATAGAAATTATAATTTATTAATATATAATTAGAGAGGGAAAAGAACACCTACACTTAAAAGATTTGGAGAAATGATCATCTAGACTCTCATATTTTCAATAAAAGACTTCTTTTGACTAAAAAATCCTTTGTCTCTATTAACTCAAGAAAATTGACTCCAATATTTTATAATAAATAATAATACAATATTAAAATAAATATAATAATATATACATTTTAAAATAATTTAACATCTAAAAAATATTTTAATACTTTATTGTCTTATATTATATTAAACTAAATCTTATAAAAAACAAAAACTTAATATTAAAATAAGCACATAAAAATTTAAATTATTTTTAATATTCTATAAAATGATTTTAAGTTGTTCATACATTAGATATATTTTATTACTTGTAAAATCTATTTAACTTAAAGATTAAAATAAATAAATTATTTAAAATTGAAAAATTATTTTATATATTAAAATTTATTCAAATATTATTAATCTACTCAAAGTCTAATTAGTTTTATTTACTATCTTAAGGATACTATTGTTAAAAAAGATAATGGTATCCTTAAATGATTACTTAGGAGTCTACATTACCAACTTCCTAAACTTTAGGGGTGTAATTTTCTTTTTCCCAATTAAACATAATAATGTTTACACTCGAGAGAGTAATTAGATCCACAATTAGAACCTTTGGGTTACATCCTTCATCGTAACTTAGAAAATTAACCACTTATGTTGATAAACAAAACACTCATTTTGTTTGATAAAGTAAATTGTAAATGTACAATGCATGAAAATTGAAAGCAAAAGAGAGAAGAGAAAAACTCATTTTTTCCCACATCCTTTTATTAACTACATTTGTTTCCTAAAATTCATCACAACCTTCACCCTTCACACAAACACTCTCGACACTCACATCTTAACTCCACACTCAAAACTAGTGAACCACCTTGTCTTTAGATAGGAAAATTGTGATCTTCAGTATATGTCAACATTTGCATGGTAATTTTGGTAAGCATGAAACTACAACCATTAGATGAATGGTAATGATGCAATCCAATGGTCTAGACTTGTAGCTAATGTGATGCATATGGAGTATTAGATTCAACTGAATTTATAACTACAAATAAAGTCAAATAGAGACCCTCAATGGGACCTTTTTTTCATGATGGTTGAACTAATAAGTGTGTTGAATATAATGCAATGAGACACTTTTGAGCTCAAACACATGGGGCGATCTCAGCTTTCTAGAAACATTAGTATAAAATTGAAGGGCTAATAGATGTGATAAATTCTAACAACTCTTTCAAAGGGTTTTTTAGTCTTTAAAATCCAAATTTCATGTCCATTTTCTCATGTAAGAATGACTTGCTGTTGTGCAAATTTTATTGAACTCGCAAGTGCACAAATCTATTGTAGAATAGATTAATGGAGACGAGTGTTGATCCCACGAGGAGGTGAATTTTAATTTTATGTAGAATTAATTTTGTATGAATGTGTGGTTGGATTTGTGGTGAAAATGATTTAGATTATCCTAAAATTTGAATTAAGATGGCAAGAATAAATTGAAATGAAAATCTATTAAATTGACGTATTTGGGTATCTGAATTTGCATCAACATGCACCATGCGCTAAATATTCTTTATTAATGCCAATTAATCATAAGGGGAGAATACACACCTCATGAACCACACTCTAATCAATATGATGTTAAGGGCTTATCATGCCAAATAATAATAACCTTGCACTAAGGAGCTGGTGTAACCAGGGTGGTATCTAGACAAGCTTATTATTATTTGTCGACGAGGAGTCAAAACATCCACAAAAACTAGAGGGGAAGAGAAAATAAATTTACCAAAAAACGCCCATGACACATGTTGAGACTTCACCTTCAATCCAAGCTTGAAAGAAAATTAGCTACTCATAATTGAATTAGGGAAAAAATAGAAATTTATTAAAATAAGTAGAAAATATAAGATGGAGAAGGAATTACAGAAAATAGATCCCAAAAATGGATTCAGAGCCATCAAATTAGGGGGGAGGCCCTGTTTTTATAGATATATTGAGTAAATCGTGGTCATCGGATTAAAAACAGTTTGGATGTTCAGGATTGCGCCACGTCATCAGTCAACAATACGCGGTTTGACCACATGGGTGAACAATAACACGGTTTGACTCCAGTTGAACAGTGATGCTGTTTGGTTGAAAATAATCCTGTGTGATGCATGTACCATACGCGAGATTTTTGGTCCACTGATATGCTGCCACGTCACTGATCAATAGTGCATAAGAATTTTAGTCCAATAGGATCGTGACACCAAATCAGTCAATGCCACATCATCGATCCGTCTATATGAATAGTGTGGTGAACAGTAACGTAGACAGTACCATACATGTGAACAGTGCCATTTTTCATTTTATACTCTTCCTAAGGTTTTCGACCGTCCTTAGTTCAAAATTGATGCCCATTTTGGCATCTGATCTCTCATTTATTTTGAAATGACCATGATGCTCGTAAAATACATAAAATACTTAATTATAATACAACACACATAATTAAATGACAAGAAATTTAAATACATAAAAGTAGGAATGTTAATGGAACTTGAAGTGTAAAATGACAATTTTCTCCTTTATAAATATACATTTTCTAACACTCAACACTCGCCACTAAAAAAATCCTCTTTTTATCTTAATTCTCTTAAACAACCTGACAAACTAATAAAGGCCTATATAGCTTGAAGTGCTCAAGGAGACATCACGCGTTCACTTATTATTCTACGATAAACGATTAAGGATTTTATAGTCATTTTTGGATAACCATGATGTCCTCTTAAAAAAATCAGTTAATCCAAATAGAAAAGCGATAAAAACCTTTTTAGGATCCAATCATGCCCTTCAAAATTGCTATCAAAGTCTTCCTAGCAAAGGTGTCACCAAAATTCATGAATTCGAGGAATTTCCTATAAAACACAAAAACCACACATAAAAACAAATTAAAATAGATAATTCTTAATATAGACCAAGGATTCATTAATGTGGCAAAGTTTTTAGTATTATCAATTCTGTGAGTGCATAATGACAATTTTAACTTTTAAAAATATAGACTTACTAGTGTTAATCATGTAACTGTTACCTTGGTAGCGGTAATAACTTTCCTACAATGCCAAAATCAAAATATGAAGAATATTAAATATTCTATATTATTGCCATTTCTAGAACATATGATATACAAGCCTTATCCTTAAGGCTATCAATACCCATATTCACCTCGTTTGACGAGCAGAAGGTAGTAATACCATAATTCCTCCAATTTGTTGAAAACTTTTCTTAGCATTCTATGTATCCAATTTGTTGAAAAACATATAATAATAAAGAATCACATCAATCATTATTTTAACAAGCTTATATTTAATCAAATAATCTCTTAACTATCAAGAATACATGATATTAAAGATGAAAAGATAATTATTGAATTAATCATGTGAAACAAGAACCATAATCGTCAAAGAACCTGTGTAGGAATTTTATAAAATAAAAAGATAATTATTTCACTGATTAAGGTTCATCCTTAACGTTAGTATAAAAAAATTAGCTGAAAATACTTGAATTGAGAGCAAAAAAGCAAATAGAACAAGCCATAACAAGTTCTAAAAGATTGTTACGGCTCATATCTTCTGCTTCTGTCTTCTGCAATTTAGCTTGTAATTTTGCTCAACTAGTTTGAATTCTTGGCACCATATATAATGCCCATGACTGTCCACTATTGGTCAAGTCCTTATAGGACTTTAATTCTAGGTTTTGCAATTTAAAGCAATTAATTAGCCATTAAAATATACCACAAGCACCACTTTAAGAGAATAAAAATCTTTAAATTAATTTTAATAGCACATGGTCTCATCAAATTAATTTTTATCTTTGCATGCTTGCTGACCAATGGGTTCCATTAATTCTTGGCATTATTTTTCCTATTTTCCTTGATTTGTTTTTTAACAGTGACACGGTTTGGTTGTAAGTTATCCTGTGTAGTGACACTCTCACAAGAAAATTAAACTCAATAAAAATAGTCACTCCAATGAATACTAAATTTGAGAGAAAATAATACAAAAGTAATATTATACGCTCTCACTAAGATGAAAGAAATTTGCCCACAGCTTAAAAATAAATCGATCTGAAGTCAAAATGCTAGTCAACCCAATGTATTCATTTTTTTATGCCTCACTACATTTTTTTGGCCCGCATATGTAGCTTCTGCTTTAGACTATGGACATGGCTAAAATTAGGAAGGACTTTTATTATGATATAACGTAGGCTAGGGACATGGCTAACAAATCAAGAAAAATAGGAAAAATAAAATATATGTTTGAGAAAAAGTAAAGATATTTTAGAAATTATAAGGTGCATGTTACTTATTTATTATTATTATTATTTCTTTTTATTATTATTTTTTCTTTCTTCCTTTTTTTTGAAACAACAAATTTTTTTATTTTTTTGTTGTTTTTTCTTTTGTTTGGCACAACTTCACTAAACAAAATAATTATTTACATTTTTCTCAAACATAAATAAATGATGGAACTTATAAAATATTGGGTAATACTCTAAATCGGAGTGGATCAAGATGTTAAGTTGACAAAGAAATTTTTTTTTTAAAAAAATAAAAGGCTCAAAAGGTTAACTATGAATGTTTCACAAAAGGAATGGCTAGAAAGGCTCAAATGGATTAAAGATGGCCTTTCCAATGTCTTTTAGGGCTCTAAATAATCTTCATATCTACTAGTTAGATTGACCTCAAGATGTAGCAACACACATTTTTTTTCTCTCTTTTTTAGAGGGTTGACTCAAAAGAAATCTAGAGATCGTATATAAAATAATAAACTGCTAAGCTGTATGAAGAATGAACAAAAGGGTTACGCTTCAAGAAAAATGATAGGCTCAAAAACTTCCTTGGTACCCATTATGACATGTGCGTTCCTTTAAGCAACTCATATTTGTCATCGAAATCAACATGTAGAGTAGCAAACATGGCGTAACATCACTTAAGACCAAAGGTAATATAAATACTAAAATATAAAAGCCATCATGTCATCTAATGTTAAAAAAAATCATACAAAGTTTTTTTTTTGTTCAAACACATTCTACCCCTAACATATTCTAAACATGAAATGAAAATATGCATGTAAAAAGGTGAAAATATGTAGCAAAGCTAATTAGAAAAGTTACACTTAAAATGCTAGAAAACGAAAATAGTTTTTTTTTTTTAACTAAGAAGATGCATTTCTAGAGGCACTACACTCCATATTCAACTAACTTCGACTCAAAAATTTGAAACTGTATATTTGTAAAGGAGAAATTAAAAAGAAGTAAAAAAAATGATTGTCAAAGCTTAATAAAGAAAAAGAAATGTCTGAAATGTTTTCTATTTTTTTGTTTTTGTTTTTTTTTTCAAATGAAGAAGATGCGTTTCTATAGTAATTACACTCTATATTCAGCCATCTTCAACACGAAACGTTAGCCACGGTTAGTCTCTACAACAAAAATTAAGTAAAAACTTAACCAAGATTCCACAATTGTCGACTATTTCCTCCCCTCAACCAGAATGAAACATTGTCTTCAATGTTTTAAAGGAAAGTTTAGAAGACATCACCTGAGTCGGAAGACATCACCTGGGTGGTGCAACACAAAAGAAAATATTTACAAACGGAGAGTTAAATCTAATTTGTACTTCTTACTACGGTTACGGTTACCATCATTATTTGGACATTCCAACACAAAAGTCCAAGGTTCTGGCTCTGGTCTATAAGTTTATAACAATCAAATAACTCATTAGTAGTGTGAGCACAAATAAAAAAAAAATTCTCTATGGAATGAATGAAATAATTTTATATTTCATGGTTAAGAAATGCGACGAAGCCATCATAAAAGTTATTGAAATTTAAAAAACCGATAAGTTTCTGGTGAATGTGTAGATGGGCCCAAGATACTAATGTGATAAGTGCCTCTAGAGTTGCAAGATCGCTTGGTAAGAAAATAAAAACATCAGCATGATTAAGCATTTCAGTTATTCTTTCTTGCATACCCAGGACGACTAATTATTCTCCAATTGGTGAGTCAGACAAACTGCCCAAAGGTTTTGGAGCTCTTGGGATGATGCCTAATACTTGACTTCTTCTGATAAAAGCAGCTTATGAGACCAATTTTGATAACCCTCGATTACCTCCTCCATACACAAAGTATAATTTTCTCTCTGTTATACTTCGACCAAGATCTATGGTTGCGTCAATAAACTCTTTATGTTTGCCATAGTTAAATCCATAAAGCACACAAATGTTCTTGAATTATTTATTGGGAGTAGCTGTCATTGGGATACTTATAAAAAATAATTTGTAAGCTGAACAAAAAGTCATATGTAAGAATCTTAGTATGTTAGTATCAATTAACGCATATAGCACATGGCCCTAAGGTCAAGAAGGAACCAGTAAAAAAAATAAATGATGATAAAATAAAATTATTAAAAACAATAATGCAAACGATACAACAACAGTAAAATAAAACAATAGTGAAATAAAACAACAATGAATAAAAGGAGATTTATAGGTAGTTGCGATTGTGGCTCACGTCTTCCTCTGGTTTTATGTTTAAAAACGGCTTGAACACCCTCTATAGGTCGAGTATAGGCTTCCCATCCAGTTTTCTTATAAACTGGCAAACAAGATCATTTATAATCAAATTCCCAAGGCTATATCGTGCATGCTCTTTCTCGAATAATGGATATAACTAGAGAATTGTTCCTTGTACATATCCACAAACAAAAGGATATCGTCCAATGACTTCTTACTTAAGCCAACCTTAATGAATTAAATCTTATCTTCCTTGTTATCATACACCGTTCCTAAAGAATATTGTTTTATATCGCATCTCATTCAGGCGCACTTATGACAAGCAATATAAAGTCTTCAAGCTCATTGTTCTCTTGTATAATTTCCTTTTACCACAACTAGGCATGTATGCAATAAATTTAGGAGGCAACTCACCTGCCAATCGTACTTTAGCCTCGATTAACCAGCGGATGTCAGCAGGTATGTTATTCCTCATAAGCAATCGCATGCGTTTGAATCGAGCTCTATGGATTGTAAGGAGGGCATTCTGAGGAAGTAAAGGGAATCGATTGTGAAGCTTTACTAGAATCTCGTTTCTATCTATATCTTCGCCTCAGAAGATCAGTTATTATAGGAAATTGAAGTAACTACCATTATCTGCCACTTCACCAGAGTAACAAACTAAAACACACAAAGAAAATTACAATCGTCCTCTTATTGAATTTACCTCAAGCTCCAATTGGATGTTGTAGACACCTCCCTCAATCTCTCTGAGTTGGCTTTCTAAATCCTCAACATGGGATACTAATTCTGGTGGTTGTAGAGCTCAAATATGATGTGTTTTACAAAATTAAATCTATCTTTTGAGATGAGATTTTACATGTTGAAGTGGTCTGAGAATGTCCAAAAGGATCTGTTTAGCTAAGGCACTCATGATTAACAATGATAAGAGAAAACTTAATGGTTAAACAAACACACTTATGCAAAAATAATTTCAATTAGCAAAAGAATAGTAAAAAGAAAAAAATCAAATCACCGAAAAGAAAGAAAAATCTTAAATCAAATATGGTGGGTCAATACAATTTATTTTGGTATCCTCTCCATGTGGTTGGTACTCTAGATATGGCTTTAATATTTGACCATTAACTTTAAACGTGACACCATTCTTTGGGTCCTTAATTTTAATTGCCCCATGTGAAAAAATAGTATGAACAATAAAGGGGCCAGACCATTGAGACCATAACTTACTTGAGAATATGTGTAAGCAATAATTAAATAAAAGTAATTTCTGACCTGGAGTGAAAGATTTTCTCAAAATTTACTTGTTATGAAAGACTTTCATTCGTTACTTGTAAATCTTAGTATTTTCGTATGCATGTCAAAATTGAATTTCTTGATGACCTAGTACACACGATGCTCGAGTTCCACAAGTAGATGGCAAGCTTTTCTATACACTAGCCTGTAGGGTGACATTCCAATCGGGGTCTTGAAAGTCATTCTATATGTCCATAATGCATCATCGAGTCTTAATGACCAATCTTTTCTGTCTGGCCTCACTTTTTTTTTCTAATATGTACTTTATTTCTCGATTGGAGATCTTAACTTGGCCACTAGTTTGCAGATGCTATAGGTCGCCACTTTATGAGTGATGCAATACTTTGTCAAAAGAGTTTTGAATGTTTTGTTACAAAAGTGGGCACCACCATCACTGATTATTGCTCGAGGGAATCCAAAGCATAAAATAATGTTGCTTTTCAAAAATCCTATCACTATTTTGTAATTATTGGTTCTACATGGAATGGCTTCGGCCCATTTTGATACGTATTCAATAACAATTAATATGTATTGATGGCCAAAAGAAGGGGAAAAGGGTCCCATGAAGTCGATATCCTATACATCCAAAATCTCAACCACTAAAATTGGATTTAGTGGCATCATATTCCTTCGTGTAATGCTCCCCATTCGTTGACATCTATCACATGAAGAACAGAAAGTGTAAGCATCTTGAAATATAGTTAACCAATAGAAACCACATTGTAAAACTTCAGTAGTTGTTTTCTTAGCACTAAAATGGCCTCCACAAGCTTATTCATGGCAGAATAAAAGAATATTCTGAATTTTACTTTCTGGGACACATCGTCTGTTAGCCTATATGATTATAAATATTCATTTTGATAATAACAAACCACATGTGTTAGGTAAACAAAGATTTATATAGTGTGTTTTTATAATAAGAAAATTATTTTATGGAGTTAAGTTGTTTTTCAAGTTGTGGACTAAAATGAAAGCATTTTACAATATTTGATTTTAATAAATATTATTTTGAATTTCAAAGTTGGACCTATATAAATATATTTAAATCTTTTTAGGTCATTTTATAATTTCACATAGTTTGGGCAATATTCCAATTTCAAAAAGTTTTGGGATTGGACTTATTTGAAAGCTTCCATAATGTCTTGGGCCATAATACAATTTTATATCATTTTGAGGTTAAAATATAATTTTAGAAATTATTCACTGTAGCAGTTGCTGTAGTAAGTGGCTAACCGGATATGGTAAGCGGCAATCCGAATTTTGGGCAATAAACTTCTAGAGCATAAACTGCTGTCCAGATGTCGTAAGCGGCATGCCAGATGTTCTAAAATTTAAATTTTTGTTGTAATGGTAACATAAAAGCGACTAACCGGATTCTGAAAGCGGCAAGCCGGTTATCATTAGAAAACACATAATGGTTAGTTTTTGGGATCCTACCATATAAACTTAAATCCAATTCATTTTCAATTTCTCTGGCAAGCAAAAACAAAAACCACACGAGAGATCTTGAGCCCTCAATTCACAAATCATAAAAGATTGAATCATCTCTTGTTCGTCATTTTGAATATCTACTCTTTGAGTGAGTTTTGTTGTAACTTTCATTTTTTTCATTTTAATTGTAAGTGTTTGAGTGTGTGAGACACTTGAGTGAAAAGATTGGAAGATAATCTCTTTATTATAAAGGTTTATTGACACCTTAAAGTCAATTGTAAATGTTTAAAGCATTGGAAGGCTTGGATAGTGAAATCCTCAAGTTTGAATCACTTGGAGGCGTGGACGTAGGTGGAGATTGCCGAACCACTTAAAATTTTGTGTTTGTTTCTCTTCTCTCTTATTCATTTGTTATTGCGTCTTTATTGAACTATTGCTTTCAAATTTATTAAGGCATTAGATTGGATTGTTGTGTGGCTTTGTTAGGATAATTTTTAAAATACCAATTTACTCGTCCTCTTAGGTTGCACACTTGTATTTCATTTGGTATTAGAGTAAGGTACTCTTGTTTAGACTTAACTGTCTAGAGCTAAAGATCAATGGCAACTCAAAATGATTCCACATTTAGGGAAGGACAGTCCATCACTAAACTACCGTATTTTGATGGAAACGATTACCCGTATTGAAAAACTTGGATGAGAATTTACTTGCAAGCCTTGGATTACGAAATTTGGAAAATCGTTAATGATGGTCCTTTCATGCCTTTGACTAAAAATTTAGTCAGGAAAGATATTTCAAAACCTTCACGGGAATGGAATTAATTGGAAAAGAGAAAAACTTCTCTAAATTCCAAAGGTATGAATGCCTTATTTTGTACACTAGATAATAAAGAGTTTCATAGACTGTCTAGTTGCGAAAGTGCTAATGAAATTTGGCATAAATTTGAAGTTGTTTATAGAGGCACGAATCAAGTGAAAGAATCTAAAATAAGTAGGTACACTCAACAATATGAATTGTTCTAAATATAACAAAATGAGAGTGCGTATTCTATGTATACTAGATTTATGGACATAGTGAACACTTTAGGAGCCCTAGGAAAGACCTTTTTAAATAGCGAGAAAGTTAAAAAAAATCATTAAGTCGCTACCTAAGGAATGGAGACAAAAAAAGATTGCCATTGAGGAATCTAAAGATTTAAATACATTACATATTGATGATTTAATTAGTTATCTCATTTCATATGAATAAGATTTGGCAGTAGAAAAAAGGCATGAGGAAAAGAAGAAAAGCATTGCTCTCAAAGCCTCAAAATGTAAGAGTGATGAGGAAATCGAGATAAATGATGAGGAGTTAGCTATGTTGGCTAGAAGATTCAGAAAATTTTATAAGAAGAATAACCAGCAGAGAAAGTTTAGAAGTCATAAAAATAAAAAGAGAAGAAAGAGTCAATTACTTGCTATGAATGCAAGAAGCCCGGGCACATACAACCAAAATGTCATGTCCTCAAAAAATTCAAGAAGAAAACTTTGGTGGCCACATGAGATGATAGTGATGAGGAAACAAGTGATGATGAAAAGCAACAAGAAATGACAAATTTAGCTCTCATGGCCTTTGGGGAAGAGTCATGTGATGAACTTAATGAGGTAAGTGTTCTTCCTACATATGATGAATAACATGAAGCATTTAAGGATTTGCATGATGAATTGATGAATATTGGTAAAAAGAATATATGTCTTAAAAAGAAAATGATAGAGCTTAAAAATGAAAATGAATCATTTGGTGCAAAGATTACATACCTAGAATTAGAGAATAAAACATTGCATGATAAAGTTGTATTATTTGAGAATTCTAGCACTTCACATGAGTACTTAGAGTCACACGTGAATGACTTGAAAAATGAAAATGAAATGCTTAGAAAGAAGAGCAATAAACTAAATGAGATTGTGCTAAAATTCACAAATGGGTAAAAGTTGTTGGATAACTTGCTAAACTCACAAAAATGTGTATTTGACAAAGGAGGCATTTGTTATAAGCTAAATTTGAAACAAAAGTATTACAAGAGTTATTTTGTGAAGAATATATCTATTAACAATCAAATTGTATGTCATTATTGTAATTAAGATGGTCATATGAAAAATAGATGTTCAGTGAAGAGAAATGCTTATTATAGTATGAAATGTGTTTGGGTTCTGAAAGGAACCATTGCTAACTCTTAAGGACCCAATAATATTTAAGTACCTAAAACTTGAGATTTTATCTACAGGGCTTGAAGAAGAATAATAATAAGTGATACTTGGACAGTGGTTGTTCAAGACACATGACAGGGAATTATTCTTGATTTTCAAGTTTTACCAAGATTGAAAATAATGGAGATGTATCATTTGGAGATAATTCAAAAGGAAAAACCATTGGCATTGGCAATGTCAGTAATGTATCCTCTACTCTCATCGAAAATGTGTGTTTGGTTCAAAACTTAAAATACAACTTGCTTAGCATTAGTCAATTATGTGATAAAGATATAGAGTTATCTTTGATGAATCAAAATGTGTTATTGCAAATGCATGTGATGGCAAGGTTTTGTTGTAGGAAATAGATGTGTTAATGTCTATAACATTAATATAGATTGTGCTTCTACGAATGATAAATGTTTCTCTGTATTGCATGATGATGGTTGGTTATGGCATAGAAGATTTGGTCATACAAGTATGGATTCGATCTCAAAAATCTTGAAAAATGATTTGATTAAATGTCTTCCAAAAATCAGTTTTCAAAAAGATAAAATTTGTAAAGCTTGCCAATTTGGAAAACAAATGAAAATATCTTTTAAAAAAAAATCATATCTCTACTTCAAAATCACTTCAACTTCTTCATATATATTTATTTAGTCCTTCTAGATATGCTAATTTAAATGACGCATTTTATGCTTTTGTAATTGTGGATGATTATTATAAATACAAATGGGTATTATTCTTAGCTAATAAGGATAATGTCTTTGATGTATTTAAAGTTTTTTAAAAAAAGGTTCAAAATGAAAAGGGATGTAGTATTTCTTGTATTAGAAGTGATCACGGTGGAGAACTTAAAAATTATGCATTTGAGAACTTTTGTGATAATTTTAGCATTGAGCATCAATTTTCATCTCCTAGGACTCCTCAACAAAATGAAGTCGTAGAGAAAAAGAATAGGTCTATTCAAGAAATAACTAGGATCATGTTGAATGAAAATTATTTGCCTAAATATTTTTGAATCATGTGTTGATTAGACCTAATCTTAATAAAACTCCATATGAGTTTTGGAAAAATAGAAAACCCAACATTGGCCATTTTAAAGTCTTTGTATGCAAATATTTTGTTTTGAACACAAAAGATAGTCTTGGTAAATTTTATCCAAAATCTAATGTTGGTATTTTTCTTAGTTATTCAAACTCAAGTAAAGCTTATAGAGTTTATAATAAAAGAACTTTGGTTGTGGAAGAATATATGTGTTGTGCAAATTTTATTGAACTCGCAAGCGCACGAATCTGTTGTAGTATAGATTAATGGTGCGAGTGTCGATCCACGAGGAGGTGGATTTTAATTATTTATAGAATTAATTTAGTGAATGGGTGGTTGGATTTATGGTGGAAATGATTTGAAATATGCTAAAACTTAAATTAAAATTGCAAGATTAAATTCTGAAATTGGAAATAAAATGGCAGGTATAAATTGAAGTGTAAATCTATTAAATGACGTACTTGGGTATCTGGATCAGTATCAACATGCATCATGGGCTAAATATTCCTTATTAATACCAATTAAATCATGAGAGGGGAATCCACACCTCATGAACCACGCTTAATAAATATGGTGCTAAGGGCTTATCGTGCCAAATAATAATAATCTTATACTAGGGTGCCGGTGAAACCAGGGCAGTACTAGACAAGATTAGTATTATTTGTCGACGAGAAGTCAAAACATCCACAAAAACTAGAGGGGAAGAGAAAATAAATTTACCAAATCAAGCCCATGACACATGTTGAGACTTCACCTTCAACCCAAGCTTGAAAGAAAATTAGCCACTCATAGTTGAACTAGGGGCAAAATGGAAATTTATTAAAATACGAAGAAAATACAAGATAGAGAGAGAATTACAGAAAATGAACCCCAAAAATGGATTCAGAGGTGCCAAATTAAGGGGGGAAAGCCCCCTTTTTATAGTTACATCGAGTAAATAATGGCCATCGGATTAAAAACAATTTGGACGCTCAGGATTTCGCCACGTCATCAGCCACTATTTGCACAGTAACGCCAACAGTACCCGTACATGTGAATAATACCGTACATGTGAACAATACCGTACATGTGAACAGTGTCATTTTTCCTTTTATACTCCTCCTAAGGTTTTCGACCGTCCTGAGTTCAAAAATGATGCCCGTTTTGCCATTTGATCTCTCGTTTTATTGTGAAATGACTATGATGCCCCTAAAATACATCAAATACTTAATTAAAATAAAACACACATAATTAAAGTACAAGAAATTTAAACACATAAAAGTAACGGTTGTTAGCAATACTTGATATATAAAATAACGATTTCTCCTTTATAAATATGCACTTTCTAACACTCAACACACCCCCAACCAGCTTATTGCTAGTCCCTAGCAAATAAAGCGAAAAAAAATTCAAAAATGATTTTTTTAAACCTCTTTTTATTCAATCAGATTAATGATAACAATCAAATAAAAGTATAAGCATTATCTCAAGTCTAAAGAAACATCACACCCACATCAACCATCCACATGAATTAGCCTAGTAGACTATCGTAGCTACCTTCAAGAATGACATGTCAAACCCCAAAATCTCACTGGATGTAGTGACACTCTCACAAAGAAATTAAACCCAAAAAATAGTCACTCCAATGAATGGTAATTGAGAGAAAATAATAAAAAGTGATCTCACATGCTCTCACCAAAAAGAAATATGCCCTTAACTTAGAAATAATACGATCTCCAGTCAAATAAAAATGCTAGTCAACCCATTTTATTTATTATTATTATTTTTTTTTATGCATCACCACATCTTTTAAGCCCATATAACTAGCTTCTACTTCAGATTATAGTTCCCTAAAATCAAGAAGGACTTTTATTAGGACGTAACGTAGGCTAGGGACATAGCTAACAAAGAAGGAAAATAAGGAAGACAAAATGTATGTTTGAGAAAAATGCATAGATTTTTTTTTTTAAAGTTGCAAGGTGGATTTCACCTATTATTGTTTTTTTTTAAGCAACAATTTTTATTTCTTTCTTTTCTTTTTTTTTTGAACTAGGCATAACTTTAATATACAAAATGTTTATTTACAGTTTTCTCAAACATAAAAAGGTAATGGATCTTGTAAGATATTGGGTAATACTCCAAATCGGAGTGGGTCAAGATAATAAATTGAGAAAGAAAAGTTTTTTTTTTTTAAAGGCTCAAAAGGGCTAACTATGGATATTCATAAAAGGGATGGCTACAAAGGCTCAAACGGATCAAAGAGGGCATTTCCATCATCTTTTAGGACTCTAAATAATCTTCCATATCTACTAATTAAATGGGCTTCCAAATGTAGTAACACACTTTTTTTTTAAGGGTTAACTCAAAAGCAATCTAGAGATCGTGTACAATAATAAACTGCTAAGCTATATAAAGAATGGGCAAAAGGGTTACTCTCCAAAAAAAATAATAGGCTCAAAAACTCACTTGGTATTTATTATGACATGTTCATTTCTTCAAGCAACTCATTTTTGTCTCCGACATCAACATGTTGAGTAGCAAACATAGTGTAACATCAGTTCAGACTAAAGATAATACAAATACTAAAATTTGAAATCATCATATCATCCAATGTCAAAACAAATCAATTTTTTTTTTAAACAACACCCTACCCCCCAACCTATTCTAAACGTAAAAAGAAAATATGCATGCAGAAATGTGAAAATGATGCAGAAAAATTAATTAGAAAATGATAGAAAACGAATTTGTTTTTAAGAAGATGCGTTTCTAGAGGCACTACACTCTATATTCAGCCATCTTTGACTCAAAAAATTTTTGTTTGAAAATGTATATTTATAAAGGAGAAATTAAAAAGAAAAAGAAAAATGAACATCAAAACATAACAAAGAAAAAGAAAATATCTGAATTTTTTTAAATTTTTTTTCAAAAATTTTTAAAATTGTTTTTTTTTTATTTCAAACGATGAAGATGCGTTTCTAGAGTCACTACACTCCATATTCAGCCATCTTCAACACAAAAAGTTAGCAACAGTTAGTTTCTACAACAAAAAATTAGTAAAAACTTAACCAAGATTCCACAATTGTCCACTATTCCCTCCCCCCAACCAGAACGAAACATTGTCCTCAATGTTTTAAAGAAAATAAGTTGAGTTTAGAAGACATCACCTGGTTGGTGCAACACAAAAGAAAATATTTACAGGCGAAGAGTTAAATCTAATTTGTACTTCTTACTGCGGCTATTGTTACCATCATCATTTGAACGCTCCAACACAAAGCTCCAGGGGTCTGGCTCTGGTTTATAAGCTTGTAACATATCAAGTAGCTCATTAGCAGTGTGAACACAAATAAAAAGCTTTTTTGCACTGGAAGGAATAAAGTAGTTTTTTATTGCATGGTTAAGAAATGCGATAAAGCCATCATAAAAATTATTGACATTTAACAAACCGATGGGTTTCTAGTGAATGTGCAGTTGGGCCCAAGATGCCAGTGTGATAAGTGCCTCTAGTGTTGCAAGATCTCCTAGAAGGAAAATGAAAGCATCAGCATGATTAAGCATTTCAGTTATTCTTTCTTGCATACCTGAGACGACTAACTCTTCTCCAGTCGTTGAGTCAGACATACTGCCCAAAGGTTTTAGGACTCTAGGGATGATGCCTAACACTTCGCTTCCTCTGACAAAAGCAGCTTCTGAGACCAATTTGGATAACCCTCGGTTACCTCCTCCATACACCAAGTGTAATTTTCTCTCTGCTATGTTTCTACCAAGATCTATGGCTACATCAACGAACTCTTTATGTTTGCCATAAGTAAATCCAGAAAGTACACAAATGTTCTTGAATTGTCTATTGGGAATAGCTGCCATTGGGATATTTCTCAAAAACAATTTGTGAGTGCTTAACAAAAAGTCATATTTAAAATTCTTGGTGACAATGGATCACAACTGTGTATGAGGTGGCGGGTCAATGTCAAAAATGCGTAAAGCACATGGCTCGATAGTAAAAAAGCAAACAGTAAGAAAATTACAATAATGCACTGATAAAGCAACAGTGAAATAAAATAAAATAACAATAAAGTAAAAGGATATTTACAGGTAGTTGCGACTGTGGCTCACATCTTCCTCTGGTTTTACGTCCAGAAACGGCTTGAACGCCCTCTATGGGTCGAGGATAGGCTTCCCATCCAATTTTCTTATAAACTGGCAAACAGGGTCTTTTATAGTCAGATTCCCGAGACTATATCGTGCATGTTCTTTCTGGAATAATGGCCATAACTGGAGAATCTCTCCTTGCACATATCCACTGGGATGCGTTTCAAGAGACAAAAGGATATCATCCAATGACTCCTTATTCAAGCCATCCCTAATGAATTGAATTTTATCTTCCATGTTATCATATACCATTCCTAAAGAACATCGGTTTTTATTGCAATTCATTCTGGCACACTTATGACAAGCAACAGAAATTCTTCGAGCTCGTCGTTTTCTTGCATAGTTTCCTTTCCCACAACCAGGCATGTATGCAATAAATTTTGGAGGTAACTCACCTGCCAATCGTACTTTCGCTTCAATTAACCAACGGATGTCAGCAGGTATGTTATTTCTCATGAGCAGTCGCATGCGTTCGGACCGAGTTTTGTAGATCGTAAGGAGGACATTCTGAGGGAGTGAAGGGAATCGCTTGTGAAGCTTCGCTAGAATCTCGGTTCTCTCCATTCTTTCACCTCAGAATATCAGTTATTATGGGAAACTAAAGTAACCGACTTGATTGTCACGGAGTACCGTTATCCGCCACTTTATCGGGGTAACAAACTAAAGCACACAAACAGAAAAACAAATTAAAACACACAAGGAAAATCAAAATCGTCATCTTATTGAATTTACCTCAAGCTCCAACTGGATGTTGTAAACACCTCGCTCAATATTTCTGAGTTGGCTTTCTAAATCCTCAACATAGGCTACTAACTCTGGTGGTTGTAGAGCCCAAATGCGATGTGTTTTATAAGATTGAATCTGGCTTTTGAGATGAGTTTTGATATGTTGAAGTGGTTTAAGAATGTTCAGGAGGAACGATCTTCGTGTGGCACTCATTATTAACAGTGATAAAAGAAAAGTTAATGACAAAAGAAACACACTTATGCAAAAGTAAATTCAATTAGCAAAAGAATAAAAATAAAGAAAGAAAGAAAAATCAAACCACCGAAAAGAAAAAATCAATTCAAATCTGGTGGGTCACTCAAATTTATTTCGGTGTCTTCTCCATGTGGTTGGTACTCTAGATATGGCTTTAATCTTTGACCATTAACTTTAAATGTGACACCGTTCTTTGGGTCTTTAATTTTAATTGCCCCATGTGGAAAAACAGTATGAACAATAAATGGACCAGACCATCGAGAGCGTAACTTACCTGGGAATAGGTGCAAGCGAGAGTTGAATAAAAGTACTTTCTGACCTGGAGTGAAAGATTTTCTCATAATATGCTTATCATGGAAGACTTTCATTCGTTGCTTGTAAATTTTGGCATTTTCGTACGCGTCATTACGAATTTCTTCAAGTTCTGCCAATTGTAATCTTCTTTCTGAGCTGGCTTGATGCATGTCAAAATTGAATTTCTTGATAGCCCAATATGCACGATGCTCGAGTTCCACAGGTAGGTGGCAAGCTTTTCCATACACTAGCCTATAGGGTGACATCCCAATCGATGTCTTGAAAGCCGTTCGATAAGCCCATAATTCGTCATCAAGTCGTAATGACCAATCTTTTCTGTCCGGCCTCACCGTTTTTTCTAATATGTGCTTTATTTCTCAATTGGAGATCTCCACTTGGCCACTGGTTTGCGGATGATATGGGGTCGCCACTTTATGTGTGATTGAATACTTCGTCAAAAGAGCTTTGAATGCTTTATTACAAAAGTGGGCACCACCATCACTGATTATCGCTCGAGGGAATCCAAAGCGCGAAACAATGTTGCTTTTCAAAAACCCTATCACCACTTTGTGATCATTAGTTCTATATGGAATTGCTTCTACCCATTTCGATACGTAATCAACAGCTACCAATATGTATTGATGGCCAAAAGAAGGGGGAAAGGGTCCCATGAAGTCGATACCCCATACGTCAAAAATCTCAACCGCTAAAATTGGATTTAGTGGCATCATGTTCCTTCGTGTAATGCTCCCCATTCGTTGACACCTATCACATTAAGAACAGAACGTGTAAGCATCTCGAAATATAGTAGGCCAATAGAAACCACATTGTAAAACTTTAGTCGCTGTTTTCTTAGCACTGAAATGGCCTCCACAAGTTTGTTCATGGCAGAATGAAAGGATATTCTGAATTTCATTTTCTGGGACACATCGTCTGACAATTTGGTCTGCACAATATTTGAACAAATATGGGTCATCCCAAAAAAAATTCTTTATTTCTGCAAAGAATTTGACCTTGTCTTGCTTAGTCCAATGCTCTGGAAGTTTGCCTGTAACAAGATAATTAACTATATCAGCATACTAAAGTAAAACTTCCACACTCATTAATTGTCCATCTGGAAAGGACTCATTCAATGTTAGTGGCTCTGTAATTGTGTTAAAATGAAGACGAGAGAGATGGTCCGCCACAACATTTTCTGTGCCTTTCTTATCTTTGAATTCTAAGTCAAATTCCTGCAAAAGTAACACCCAACGAATTAGTCTAGCTTTTGCATCTTTCTTCGTGAGAAGATATTTCAAAGCAGCATGATCTGTGAACACAATTATTTTACAACCAATGAGATAAGATCGAAATTTTTCCAATGCAAACACTACTGCTAGCATTTCTTTTTCAGTAGTTGAATAGTTCAACTGTGCATCATTCAATGTCATACTAGCATAATAAATAACATGGGGAATTTGATCAACTCTTTGTCCTAATACTGCTCCTACTGCATAATCAGATGCATCACACATGAGCTCAAATGGTAAGCTCTAGTTTGGGGGCTGAATGATGGGTGATGTTGTCAACAATTGCTTTAATTTTTCAAAAGCCACAAGACATGAATCATTAAAGATAAAAGGTGCATCCTTAGCAAGTAAATTGCATAAAGGTCTAGAAACTTTGCTAAAATCTTTAATGAAATGTCTATAAAAACCAGCATGCCCAAGGAAAGATCTTACTTCTCTGACTGTTTTGGGTGGAGAAAGATTAGAAATGAGATCCACCTTGGCTTTGTCAACCTCAATACCTTTGCTCGAAATGATGTGACCGAGAACAATACCTTGTGTTACCATAAAATGACACTTCTCTCAATTTAAGACCAAGTTCTTTTTGATACATCTCTGCAGAACTAGTGTTAGATGACGTAAACATTGATCAAATGAATCACCAAAGACAGAAAAGTCATCCATAAAGACCTCAAGGAATCGTTCAACCATATCAGAAAAAATGCTTAACATGCATCGTTGAAATGTAGCAAGTGCATTACATAATCCAAATGGCATTCTCCTATATGCAAAAGTGCCAAAAGGGCAAGTGAAAGTGGTCTTCTCTTGATCTTTTGGTACTATGGGAATCTGATTATATCCTGAGTAGCCATCTAGAAAGCAATAAAATTCGTGACCTGCTAACCTATCAAGCATTTGATCGATGAATGATAAAGGAAAGTGGTCTTTACGTGTGACAGAATTCAACTTTCTATAATCAATGCATACGCGCCATCCTGTAGTTACTCTAGTGGGTATCAATTCATTATCTGCATTCGCAACTACAGTGACTCCTGACTTTTTGGGGACAACTTGAACAGGACTGACCCATGAACTATCAGAAATTGGGTAAATGATACCTGGGTCTAATAGCTTAAGGACTTCTGTTCTAACAACTTCTTTCATATTAGGATTCAACCAACGTTGCATTTCCCTATTAGATTTAGCATTTTCATCAAGGTGAATGTAATGCATGCAGTCCACTGGATTTATACCTTTTATGTCCGCTATGGTCCATCCTAATGCTCCTTTATGCTCTTTTAAAACATCCAATAACTTACCTTTTTGTTCGTTATTGAGGGATGATGAGATGATTACCGGCAGAGTACTTTCTTCCCCCAGGAATGCATATTCCAAAGTGTTGGGCAATGGTTTGAGCTCCAGTTTCGATGGTGATTCTGATGATGGAATGAGTTTCTTCTCTGATGGCGCTAGTTGTTCAACTCTTGGCTTCCATTTATTAGTGTCCATGGATGGTGCTGAGTCAAGTAGGGCGTTGACCTCATCGACCGATCTGTCAATATCAAAATTCAAACCAAAGTGAGTTAAACATGTTTGTAAAGGATCATCACTAAGGTTTGAAACAAAAGTATCATCAACTAGTGCTTCAATTAAATCCACATCAACAATTCCATCATCTGTGTTGTGAGGTTGTTTGGCAATATTGAAGATGTTCAGCTCCATAGTCATGTTGCCGAAGGACAACTGCATATTTCCAGTTCTGCATTGAATATGAGCATCCGCAGTTGCCAAGAAAGGTCGGCCTAGAATAATGGGAATGTGCTTCCTTGACTCCTGTATTGGTTGAGTGTCAATTACAATGAAATCAACAGGAAAATAAAACTTATCTACCTGGATAAGCACGTCCTCCACAATACCACGAGGTATTTTTGTGGACCGATCTGCGAGTTGTAACACCACTGGAGTTGGATGTAATTCTCCAAGTCCAAGTTTCATGAAAACAGAATAAGGCAACAAATTTACACTAGCTCCTAAACTACATGAGATAGTGGGGGAACCTGGATCTTTGCATTTTAAAGGAATTTTATGTTGGAGTATAGAACTAACGTTTTCTGTTAAAAATGCCTTCTTTTGAACATGAATATTTCTCTTTTTAGTACACAGATCTTTAAGAAACTTGGCATAAGATGGAACTTGTTTAATAGCATCAAGTAGTGGGATGTTAACACTTACCTGTTTGAAAATTTCGAGAATCTCACCTGTAGATTTTCCTTTCTTTCCTTTCGCTAACCTCTGAGGAAATGGAGCTTTTGGAACATATTCTCGTGGGTTGGTGTCTTCTTTTTCCTCCGGTGATGAGTCCTCAACGTTCACAGGTACAATTTGATTGTTTTTCGTTACTGGCATCTCCACTTTGTTGTCGACTTCTTTTCCTTTTTGCAAGGTCATGACAGCTTTGACCTCTCCATGCTGCTGTGGTGAACTGCTACTTGCTTCATGCACTCCTTTAGGGTTAGGCACTAGTTGACTTGGAAATTTACCTTTCTCAACAGTCATTGCCAAGGTCTGAACTGAAGAAGCAAGCTGTCCTACCATCTTCTCAAGGCTTGAAACTGATTGAGCTTGTGAGTTGAAGCCCGCTCTCAACTCGTTGCGTAGTTCATCAATGGTGCGGTTCTGTTGCTCAATCGTGGAATGAGTAACATTCCTGAGATTCTGGAATGAATCCTCCCATGGTCTGGGTTGAGAATAGTTCTGGTTCTGATTGAATGGTCTGAATGGGGGCTGAGAGGCTTGAGGATTTTGAGCAATTGGTTGCATTGGTGGAGCTGGAGCTGCTGGTCCATTTTGTTGGAATCCTTGAGACCATGAAAAATTGGGGTGGTCTCTCTATCCAGGGTTGTATGTGTTGGAGTATGGGTTATAATTCGATGGTTTTCTCATTACTCCTATGGCATTGGCTTGTTCTGAATATGAGTCATGGTCATGTGGCTCTGTTAATTTAGCAGTCAATAACGATGCTATTTGTCGAGAGAGACCTTCAATCATTGCTTTGACTTCTTTGATTTCCGAATTGGATTCGCCAATGTGAACCTTATTCACTCCCTTAATCCTTCTAGTATTCCTGAGTGACCGACTCCGTTGTTGGGAATTATCTGCTTGTCGCTGGAAGAATTCCCAAATCTCTTATGCACTTTTTGACATTAGCTCTCCTCCACTTATTCCCATTAGCCATTCTTGCACATTCGGCAATAATCCCTTCAAGAAGTATTGGCATTGATGCCATTTCTCGTACCCATGATGTGGACACTTCAAGAGTAGTCCATTGAATCGCTCCCATGTTTCGAAAAACTGCTCGTCGTCTTTCTGGGTAAACTCCGAGATTTCCCTGCGAATAGCATTTGTTTTATGAACTGGGAAATATTTATTCAAAAATTTTGTAACCATTTGTTCCCATGATGCAATACTATTAGCAGGTAATGTATTAAGCCATGAACGAGCTCTATCCTTCAAAGAAAATGGGAATAATCTAAGTTTTAAATCATCATCTGAAAAATTCTCATATTTAAATGTTTGGCAAATTGCGTGAAAATCATTCAAATGATTATATGGATCCTCATTTTCTAAGCCATAGAATGTGGGAAGACAATTTAGCACACTAGGTTTTAATTCAAAACTCCTAGCAGCTACATTTGGGTACCTAATACATGATGTGCTCAAGTTAGCTAAAGGACTAAAGTAATCCTTAAATGGCCTCTCTTGTGGAGCTTGTAAATCCATTTTGTTTTTAATGTTTTTGTGTGTGTGAAGTGTTTTCTCTAATTCAAGATCTATAGGTTCAAGATTGTGTAATAGTGACCTACGACCATGCATGCAAGAAATACAAGAATAAATGGAAAACAAACAAATAAAATAAAAATAAAAATAAGAGCAAAACAAATAAAAATAAAGAAGAAGGAGAAATTACGATACTAACCTTGTTGCGCTATTACAAACTTACTATAAAAACACAAGAACAAATACGTAAAATAAACTAACTAAAAATAAATTAATAAGATAAATACAAATGACAAAGAAGAAATAAAAATTAACTTGAAAATTAAATTACAGAATTTAAAGTAGAGAAAAAGAAAAGAAATACTAACCTCTAAGTGTAGATTCACTTTTTTTTTAAATACAAAAGAAAATTAAATGGAAATATTCACAAAAATTAATTCTATGAATTAAAATTACTTACCTCCCTGGCAACGGCGCCAAAAACTTGTTGTGCAAATTTTATTGAACTCGCAAGCGCACGAATCTATTGTAGTATAGATTAATGGTGCGAGTGTCGATCCCACGAGGAGGTGGATTTTAATTATTTATAGAATTAATTTAGTGAATGGGTGGTTGGATTTATGGTGGAAATGATTTGAAATATGTGAATAATATCGTACATGTGAACAATGTCATTTTTCCTTTTATACTCCTCCTAAGGTTTTCGACCGTCCTGAGTTCAAAAATGATACCCGTTTTACCATTTGATCTCTCGTTTATTGTGAAATAACTATGATACCCCTAAAATACATCAAATAATTAATTAAAATAAAACACACATAATTAAAGTACAAGAAATTTAAACACATAAAAGTAACGGTTGTTAGCAATACTTGATATATAAAATAACGATTTCTCCTTTATAAATATGCACTTTCTAACACTCAACAATATGCATGTTATATTTGATGAGTCTAACCTCTCATCTACGAAGAAAGTCACTATTGATGATAATGCAACAGAAGAACAACAAGAAGAAGCATCAAATGACAACCAAAAAGATTCACCTCATGAAATTCAAAAGGAACATCGTGAAGAAATAAATGCAGAGCAAAATAAAGGTACTTCTCAAATACTCCCCAAGGAGTGGAAGTATGTTTCTTCTCACCCTGAGGATGTAATTTTAAGAGATCTCTCACCAGGTGTTATAATTAGATCATCTTTTAGGAACACATGTGAGCATGCTGCATTTGTTTCTCAGATTGAACCAAAATTCTTTGCGGATGCAGAAAATAATGAATCTTGGATTATGACAATACAAGAGGAGTTGAATCAATTTGAGAGAAACAGTGTGTCGGAATTAGTTCGTAATTCGGAGCATCAATCCATTATAGGCACTAAATGGATATTTAGAAACAAAATGGATGAATCCGGCGTGGTTGTAAGAAATAAAGGTAGATTAGTGGCTTAAGGTTACAACCAAGAAGTGGGAATTGATTTTGATGAAACATTTGCACCTTTAGCTAGACTAGAATTCATTAGAATGCTCTTACCTTTTGCATGTTATAAAGATTTTATTTTATATCAAATGGATGTGATTAGTATTAAAAAATATCTAATTATCAAGCGATAATAATATTATATTAAAAATTGTCTAATTATTAAGCGATAATATTATTATTTTGTGCTTATGTTATAATTTATATTTGTGTTTATGCAATACATTAGGAATTATTTTGTATATTTTTATGTGTTTATTAGGTGAAATATTAATTTCATGTAATTCGAGGCTCCAAACATATAAACAGAAGTCAAATTTGGATTCCGGTGGTCCGAAAACCTTAAGATCAGTCAACATCAGCTTAAAATTAGGCTTGCATAAAATGAATTGACTTTTTTTGTTGATCGAACACTGATTGGATGATAAAATGAGCTTACAATATATATGAGTGCATGGGATAGCTGGCAATTTTGACTAAATCTCAACCGTTCATGATTCAATAACTATAATTGTGCCACATGGTAATGGTTGGTAAAGCAAGTTGTAGGATCCGAATCTTTGTATTTTGGTCGAACCGATCCACCCATTCACCCACCAAATCTCAACTATTCTTTGAGCAAATCGGACGAGTCAAACGATGCCACATGTGATGTTGACTTTTGAAGTTTGACCAGCCATTGGATCTTGATCTAAAGGTTGTGAGGAGTATATGCATGAAGCTTATAATGGACCGCAACACACTGAATTATGAATTTATTTTTCTACAAATAGAGCCTCATTTTATGTTTTTAATTATCTCTCTACAACTTTCTTCTACTCAAATTCTCTCTATCTCCCTGTAATCTTGATTATCAAGTGTGTTTTTAATATTTTGTATAATTATTTTTATAAGTAAAATTAATTTTATTTTTAATTTTAATTGTTTTTATTACTTTTAATTAAAAGTAATTCAATTTAAATATTTATTTTTATTTCATTATGCTCAACTAAATAATATTACTTAGGGGAAGGTGAAACTCTTAGGAAATAAGTATGATTTAATCAAATTCTATTTTTAATTTTATAAATTAAATTATTTTCTATTTAATTTCATACATATTTTATATTTTAAAATTTTGATTTATTGTAGACAAACAAATGAATTTGACACAATAAATTATTAATATCGTAATATAAGGTATGGTAAAATGGTATTTTGACTTATTGTAGACAAATTAAATTTTGGCACAATAAATACATAATCTATCATAAAATTAAAGGGAACATAATAATAATTTATATAATTAATCTTTTGGGCAATAAATCTAAAAAAAAGGCAAAAAGAATTTATTAAGTTTTATTTACTACTAAGAGTGGATCCACAACCCCAACTACTTCAATTTCATAATTTCATTTAAATTAATTTGTTTGTATTCAAGTTTAAATTTCAATTTTTAATTAAAATAAAATAAATAAATTAACTTTTTTCTCTGTGGATCGATCTCAGATTCACCGAGTTATAATACAACAAGACACTATTATACTTAGGAGTTAAAAATTACTTTTAAGTTGTATTAAGTTTTTGGCGTTGTTGCCGGAAAAAATTTTTATTTTGATTTATTTTTCCATTTTTGATTTTTCTCTTTGTGTAAATTTTCGTTTGCCTCCTTTTCTTTTTCTTAAATGCTCTTTTGTCCCCATATCTTTCATAATTCTCGTTTCACCTCAATAATTCTAGTTTCTAACTCAATCTTCTCATAATTACGTTCTGACCCCAACATCTTTCAGCCATTTCACTTTCATCCCAAATGGCCCATTCTAAACTTTTAAAAATTACGGTGTGATCGTAAAATTATAAATAATTAGCAATAAGATTTCTGAACGAAATTTCTCACAATAATCAAGATTTGGACTTATTTGAACACAATTTGTACTTAATTTGGAACGAACTAACTCTAACTACTAACTCTTAACTTATTAACTACTAACTACTAACTCCTAACTTTTATTTCATTTTTTATTTCAGTTATTTAATTTTCTGTATTTATTTTATTTCACATTTATTTATTTTTTTTATTGGTGGGTTCAACCACCATTTTTTTGCTTTGAATTTTAGTTATTTTATTATTTTGCATTTATTTTCATTTTTTGATTTATTGGTGGGTTCAACCACCATTTTTTTTCTTTTTCTTTCTTTCACATTTATTTTATATTTAATTTTATTGTTAATTGGTGGGCTCAACCACCAAAATTATTTTTTAATTTTAATTTTCTTTTGTACACTTATATTATTTGCATATTTATTTTTTATTTTTCAAATTTTAATTAGTCTTTAATTTTGTTATTAATTTGTGTGAATATTATCTTTGTGACATAACCATTACATGAGAAGTTGGTCTCGAACTTCAAGTGGCAAGTTAATTCGTAGATCTTAATCTCCTTCACCAATCATGGATGAGAGCCAAGACGAAAACTTTACGCACGAACCTAATCCTCAAATTGATCAGGTAGACAATAATTCTCAACATGGGCATGATCATAATCAACCAAGAACTCTGAGAGACTACATGAATCCAACCAGAACCGGAGCGCCATCATGTATAGTATTTTCTCCATAAGCATATCGATTCAACATTAAACCATATATTATTCAACTTTTACCAACATTTCATGGTTTAGAATTCGAGAATCCGTACTTGCATCTAAGAGATTTTGAGAAAGTTTGTAACACATACACAAACCAAAATTGTAGCATGAATATAATTAGGTTTAAACTTTTTCCTTTTTCATTAAAAGATAAAATTAAAACTTGGCTACAAAACCTTAGATCTGGATCAATAAGAACTTGGAATAACATGCAAGAACAATTTTTGAAAAAATTCTTCCACCTTATAGAACAAATTCTTTTAAAAGACAAATCATTTATTTCACTCAAAAAAATAGAGAAACATTATACCAATATTGGGATAAGTTTAAAGAGTTGCTTAACATTTGTCCACATCATGGTTTTGAAACTTGGCGATTGGTCACTTACTTTTACGAGGACTTAATACCCCAAAGTAGACAAGTTATTGAAATGATGTGTAATGGTGAATTTAGGGATAAAAATCCTAAGGATGCACTAGATTACCTTGACCAATTAACTGAAAAATGCACAACGTTGGGATACTGTTGGAACTTTTGAATTGACAAATAAACAACAACCATCTCCATCTAGTGGAGGAATCCATAACCTTAGGGAAGATCATGTTTACAAGCAAAATTTGCAACCCTAGTTAGGAAAGTTGAAGCTTTGGAGTATGAAAAGAGTAATCAAGAAAATCTGTTCAAGAAATTGCAAGTAACATATATAGTCCGAATGATCATTTCACTCAAGATTGTCCCACTCTGCTTGCACTTAAAGAATGCCATTAACACCTTTAATAAACCAAACTCATATTCATAGACTTATAATCCCGGTTGGAGAAATCATCCAAATTTCAATTGGAGGAATAATAATAATGCATAATCTTCACAAGCACCACCTCCATAAAATTTCCAAAATGCTCAGCCTTATGCACTATATGTTCCACCACCATGAAAAAATCTAAAAGACACAATGTATTCATTCATCAGAAAGCAAGATGTTATTAACAATCAAAATGCACAAACTTTTTTCTGATTTGAAAGATACTTTTGTTTAAATTACTCTGCACTCACAATTCAAGAAAAAGGAAAATTTTCAACCCAACCACAACCAAATCCTAAGATTCAACAAAATCCACCCACAGTCCAAGTCAAGTCAGTTTTAACCCTTTGTAGTGGTAAGGTTGTTGATAGACCTATGCCTAAACCTTGTGAAAATGATGAAAATTCAAAGGGTAAGGAAGGACTAAATGAACTTACACTTAGTGAAGAATAACTAGTGTTCCACTTGGACCAATATATCCACATGCATTGAATAAACCAAGGAAATCAAGCCACTCTTCTGAAATTCATGAAATCTTTAAGCAAGTGAAATTTAACATTCCTCTATTAGATGCAATCAAGTAGGTACCTTCATATGCCAAATTTTTAAAGGACTTGTGCACTATTAAGAGGAAATTGAAGGTAAGAAAGAGTGCTTTCATGGCCGAACAAGTAAGTACAATTATGTCTACTAATAATAAGTTGAAATATAAAGATCCTGGTTGTCCTACCATTTCTTGTATTATTGGTGGTCACTGAATTGAGCATGCTTTACTAGATCTTGGTGCTAGTGTTAATTCGCTTTCATATTCAGTTTATCTTCAACTTAATCTTGGTGAGTTAAAATCAACTTCAACTACACTTTTGCTTGCCGAAAGATCTATTAAAGTACCAAAAGGAATAGTGGAAGATCTTTTAGTATAAGTTGATAAATTCATATACCCTGTGGATTTTATTGTCTTAGAAACTGAACTTGTTGTGAATAATTACAAACCAATTCCTATAATTTTAGGTCGACCATTTTTAGCAACTACTAATGCTTTGATTAATTGTAGGAATGGTTTAATGAATTTATCTTTGGGGAATATGACTTTGGAATTGAATATTTTCAACATGTGCAGGCAACCTAATAAAGAAAATGAGAATGAAGATGATACTGATGAACAAAAGGAATTGCTTGGATCTTGTATTGAGGAAAATATTCAAAAAGGAGATTTTTCTGAACTTTCAAATGTTTGTTTAGTTAATTCAACTGAGTCAAATAAACAACTTGAACTTAATATTTCTAATATAAATTTGTTGCTTGATTCTGTGCAGACTTCACAAAATTATAATGACAAGCCAAAAATTGAGGAGCTTGGAAGTATTGAAAAGACATAACAACAAGAAACACCTAAACTAGAATTGAAACATTTGCCTGAAGGACTGAAATATGCTTTTCTTGGGGAAGAACAAACTTATCATGTTGTGATTCATCTATTTTAACAAGGGACCAAGAAGGTAAGTTACTAACTGTTCTTAAAAAGCATAAAAATACAATTGGATGGACTTTAAACGATATTAAAGGCATTAATCCCTTAATTTGCACACATAGAATTTATTAGGAATAAAATGCTAAAACATGTCAACAACCTCAAAGAAAATTAAATCCACACATGAAAGAGGTAGTAAAAAAAAAAGTCCTTAAATTGCTTGATGTGGGAATTATCTACCCTATTGCTGATAGTAAGTGGGTAAGTCCTACACAAGTAGTGCCTCAAAAATCTAGAATCACTGCTGTTAAAAATGAAAAAGGGTGAATTAATTCCAACACGAATAACATCTAGTTGGCACATGTGCATTGATTATAGAAAGTTAAATGAAGCCACTATAAAATATCATTTTCTATTACCATTCCTTGACCAAATCTTAGAAAGAGTAATAAGACATCCCTACTGTTGTTTTTAAATGGATATTCAGGTTATTATCAAATTTCTATAGCGCTTGAGGACCAAGAAAATACCACATTTACATGTCCCTTTGGAACATTTGCATTTAAAATAATGTCATTTGGGTCTTGTAATGCTCCTGCAACATTTTAAAGATGTATGTTAAGCATTTTCTATGACATGGTTGAATATTGTTTAAAGGTCTTTATGGATGATTTGACTTTATTTGGGAATTCTTTTGATAATTGCCTTGATAATTTGGGGAAAGTTTTAAAAAGATGTGTTGAAAAAGAACTCGTGTTGAATTGGGATAAATGTCGCTACATGGTTACTTCTGCAATTGTTTTGGGTTATGTTGTTTATGTTAAAGGAATTGAAGTTGACAAAGCAAAAATCAAAATCATATCTAAATTGCCACCACCAAAAACAATTAGAGATGTGCGATCTTTTTTAGGACATGCAAGATTTTATAAGAGGTTTATAAAAAACTTAAGTGCCATATCTAAACCACTTTGTAACCTCTTATTAAAATATTCACCATTTGAATGGAATAATCATTGCCAAAAATCTTTTAAGAAAATAATTTGTCTTTTAACATCTGCACCTATTATGCAATCTCCTGATTGGTCTTTACCCTTTGAATTAATGTGTGATGCGAGTGATTTTGTTGTTGGTGCTGTTTTAGGACAAAGAAAGAATGGTAAGTCTTTTGTGATTTATTATGCAAGTAAGACTTTGAATAGTGCTCAAATGAATTATTCTACAACTAAAAAAGAATTACTTGATATGGTATTTGCATTAAACAAATTCCGTTCATATTTGCTTGGCTCTAAATATGTGGTGTTTACTGACCATGCTGCTGTGAGATATTTGATGAGTAAACATGATGTCAAACCGAGATTAATTTGTTGGATTTTGCTACTTCAAGAATTTGACCTTACCATTGAAGATAAAAAGGGTGCAGAAAATGTCATTGTTGATCATCTATCAAGACTTACATCCGAATTTTGCACTAAAATAACATCCATCAATGATTCTTTCCCTGATTAATTTTTATTTTTTGTTACTTCAATGCCATGGTATGCTAACATTGTTAATTTCCTTATTACATGTAAAATACCTTTGCAATGGAATGCTCAAGAGAAGAAGAAATTTTTTGTTGAAGTAAAGAAATTTGATTGGGATGACCCTTATTTGTTCAAATATTGCCAGATCAAATTTTTTGGCAATGTATTCCTGATAATGAGGTAACTAGTGTCATTAATTTTTGTCATTTTGAAGCATGTGGTGGACACTTTTCGTCAAGAAAAACTACTACTAAAATTTTACAATGTAGATTTTATTGGCCTACCATATATTCAAATATACATATGAATTTTGCAAAACTTGTAAAAAAAAAGGTCAAAAATTGGGATCAATTACTAAAAGAAATATGATGCCTTTAAATCTCATACTTGAAATTAAAATATTTGACTATTAGGGAATTAATTTCATGGGTCCGTTTCCATCATCTTTTGGATTTGTATATATATTAGTTGCAGTTGATTATGTCTCAAAATGAATTGAAGCAATTTCTTGTCGAAATAATGATACTAAAACTTTTGTAAATTTTTAAGAGAAAACATTTAAGTCAATTTCGAATCTCTCGAGCCATTATCAGTGATGGAGTTAAGCATTTTTGTAATAAGTCATTTGAATCTTTAATGAAGAAATATGGAATTACACATAAAATTGCTATCCCTTATCATCCTCAAACAAATGGTCAAGTTGAATTAGCAAATAGGAAGATAAAACAAATTTTAGAAAAAACGGTTAACCCAAACCAAAACGATTAATCTCTTATAATTAATGATGCACTTTGGGCCAACCGTACTGCATTTAAAACATCATTAGGAATGTCACCCTATCGGTTAGTTTATGGTGAACCTTGTCATTTACCTGTTGAACTTGAATATAAATCACTTTGGGCTATTAAAGTTATTAATTCAAATTTGGATGATGCTGGTAATGTGCGAAAATTGCAATTGCATGAACTTGAGGAATTAAGGATGATGCATATGAAAATTCAAGAATTATTAAGGTAAGAACAAAAGCATTTCATGATAAAAGATTTTATCAAAAAACATTTGAAATTGGTGAAAAAGTGTTGCTTTATAATTCTCATCTTCATTTATTTCCAGGGAAATTAAAGTCAAAATAGAGTGGTCCATTTGTTGTAAAAAATATATATTCATATAAGGCCATAGAAATTGAGAATCCAAATAACGGTGTCACATTTAAAGTTAATGGTCAAAGATTGAAACCATATCTAGATCATCAATTTGTGACGAGGACACTGAAATTAATTTGGGTGACCCACTAGTTCTTAAAACCATATCTAGAACATCAATCTGTGATGAGGACACCGAAATTAATTTGGGTGACCCACTAGTTCTTAATTAAGTCTTTAATGGTTGATTTTTTTTTACTATATTTTGTCATTTCATTGTTTAATTTTTCCTCTCTTGATTGATGCACTGTACATATTTTTTTTAACATTATTTTTCTTATTTAAGCATGTTTGTTTGATAATTGTACTTTCTCTCATAAATTTTCAGTATACGTCATGGGTACTTCAATAAGAAAAATCTTGTTCACACATCTTAAAAGACATATACGAGCGAGATTTAATCTGAGAACAACAAATATTTTGAGTCTACACACTTTCAGAACAACAAACATTTTGCCAAATGGTTTCACCAAAGCTTCAGGACTCGTAAGGTACTCAATACATTTTATGTTTTATCGGATTGGATTAATACCCTTAATATTAGTCATAGAAACTTATTTCAATTGTTGAGAGATGTTGGTTGGATTAATGCACTTATGATTGAAGAGAATATGTATCCCGACTTCGTGAAAGTGTTTTACTCGAATATGGAAGTTTTCAAGAAGAACAAGACTCGAGTAATCACCAATGTCGGAGGAGTTTTGATTGATTTTGATGTTTCCTTGTTAAACTCTATCCTAGGATCATTCAATTTTGGTCTAGAAATTTATTCGCCTAGGAAATCTCCTAAACTTGATAGTTATGTTCATGTTGACGCTATTCGTAATATTTGTCGGCGTAATGATCTTTCTGTTGAAGATTGTACCATTCATTTCCGCACTCAGTGTCTTTGTCTTCAAACTCGCATTTTGCTCCATTTCATTCAGTCTATTATTCTTCCTAGATCAGGACATTTGTATGAGGTTTCCCACATGGGCGTTGCTTTGATTGATTGTATTTTTAGACGTTGTCCGGTTAACTTGGGATATACCATTAACTAAACTATGTTGACCATACCTGCCTTGATTACCCACTCCCATCCATATGGTCACTTTATTACCCAAATCCTTAAATATTTTGATGTACCGATTCAAGAACTGTCGTGTAGACCGTCTAAGGGTATCGGGGATGACACTATATTTAGCTTAGGTTTTGAGTGGAAAAATGACACTTGGATCAAATTCACTGAAAACAAGTTTACCTTTCTAGCTCTAAGTGATGATCGGCCACTTAATATTGTGGTTATAGTCGATCAGTTACCTATTTTTTCACTCTCATTTTGGGGCCAGCGTAGACACTGAGATCCTCTCGTGATTGCTTTAGCTCCAGGTGCCTCTGCATCCGCTACATCACCTCCACAGCCTCCTACCTCTAAAGAGGTTACTCTTCAGCAGCTTGTAGATGAGGTGAGGACACTCTTTGTGCAGCAAACCGAGTTTCATCAACAGCAGCAGCAGTTCGTTCATGGACAGCGCCTCCTCTTTGAGCACTTCGGCATTCCATATCCGTATCCTCCTCCTTCACCACCATCCTCACCACCTCGGTAGTCTCTTATGCTTGTATTTGGACACACCTAAATATCATTTACTACTTTATGTCCTCTTATTTTTCAACTATCTAGATGGTTATTATACTTTTAGATTATGTATTTGTTTTAGATGATATGGATTTGTTTTTATTGTTGTTATGGATTATATGGATTTCCTTATGCTTATGGATATTTTTTGAACTAATGTGCTTGTATTATGACTTTGATGATTAATAGGAGGAGCTTTTATTCTTTTTGATAATGAAGGGGGAGAATAATATAATATGCATTGTAAAAATATGTATGTCTATAGGGAGAGTCTTTTAAATAATTTTCAAATTAGTTATTTTAACCTTGCATTGATTAAGGGGGAGCTTTTCATAACTAGATTAAATTTTTTTATGTATGTTTTGTCATCATCAAAAAGGGAGAGATTGTTAGCCTATATAGTTATAAATATTGATTTTAAAGATAACAAACCATATGTGTTGATTAAACAAAGATTTATGTAGTGTGCTTTTATAATAAGAAAATGATTTTATGGAGTTAATTTGTTTTTCAAGTTGTGGACTAAAATGAAAGCATTTTACAAACTTTGATTTTAATAAATATTATTTTAAATTTCGGATTTGGACCTATATAAATATATTTAAATCTTTCTTGGACATTCTATAATTTCACATAGTTTGGGCGATATTCTAATTTTAGAAAGTTTTGGGATTGACAAAGCATTATTTAAAAATTCTGAAATTGGACTTATTTGAAAGCTTTCATAACTTTTGGGCTATAATATAGTTTTAAAAAGTTTTAGGGTCAAACTAAAATTTTAAAAAATATTTCACTATAGAAGTTACTGTAGCAAATGGCTAACCGGATATGGTAAGCGGCAATCCGAATTTTAGGTAGTAAGCTTTTGGAGCATAAACAGCTATCCGGATATCGTAAGCGGCATGCCGCATGTTCTGAAATTCAAAATTTTGTTGTAACTGTAACATAAAAGCGGCTCATACTATATAAACTCAAATCCAATTCATTTTCAATCTCTATAGCAAGCAAAAATAAAAAGCACACAAGATATCTTGAGCCCTCAATTCGCAAATCATAAAACATTGAATCATCTCTTGTTCTTCATTTTGAATATTTACTATTTGAGCGAGTTTTGTCGTAAATTTCATTTCTTCATCTTAATTGTAAGTGTTTGAGTGTGTGAGACACTTGAGTAAAGAGATTGGGAGATAATATCTTTGTTCTAAATGTTTATTGATACCTTAAAGTCAATTGTAAACGTTTAAAGCCTTGAAAGGCTTGGATAGTGAAACCCTCAAGCTTGGATCACTTGGAGGTGTGGATGTAGGCGGGGATTGCTGATGTTAGTAATATGCCCTAAAGGCCAATCGAATGGTGATTTGATTGTTTAGGGAATAATTGTATTTGAATAGCATTTTGATATTTATAAAATGGCAAAATTATCAATATTCATATATTAATTTAATGAATATAGTCCAAGAAGTAAAATAGTTAAGGAACACATTCTTGAGTATGTTGAGAATATGAAACGTGTATCCTTTGTACTATACTTCTAAAATAGTTCCTAGTGGTGGATTTATGATTGGACATTATAAATTCCTATAAACACTAGTATGTGTTATGACTCCTTATGGTATGTGATACTAAGATGGATGGTGAGTTTCATATCATTGACATGAGATGTCAAGTCAAACACATAGGTAATTGTTAAGAGAACGAGTTTATTGAACTTGACCGAATATAGTAAGCCATATGGTCGTGAGTGTTAATGGCTTATTATACATTGTAACAGACACTATGTTTAGTAATGGTCTTTAGACCTGAGGCATAACAGATATCTTATACATAGACATCTCTGATATGTGAATGCATAACGATTGATTCCTAATCACGGAAGAGATCTAGCAATAGCTGTCATGGTTGGCTATGTATGAAGACAAGTTGATGGCCAATATGGAATTCATCACTTTGTAATATACAAAAAGGATGTCCCTATGAGATAATATGAATTGGCATGAGAAATCCTTGGCCAAGGTGAAATATATTTGAAGGAGTTCAAATTATATTATCATGTCAAGTTCATTTATATTTATTTTGAGATAAAGAACAACTGCTTAACATAATAAACCATAAGCTGTGCTTTTCTCCGAGCATGGATGATGAAGAGACCAAGACATAGAGATACAATGGAATAGGTTCTATAGATCCAACAATTCTTGTTATTTGGATAGTCGTGATATACTGCTAGGTGTCACTCATGACTTGTAGAAACCTTATGATCAATATTGGTAAAGCGTATTACCAATGCATCTTAAGGTCATTAGGAAGGTTCTAATTGATGACTAAAGAGTTTAGCATCATTTAAAGAATAAAGAGTTATCATTAAAATAGTTCTACTACCTTAGAACTAAGAACCTAAAAGGTCACACACAATATAGAAATGAAAAAGGAGTTACTAGAAAATGAGAAGTTAGATTTCCTAATTTTAGGAAAATCAATATTTATATTATAATTCATTGAGAATGAATATAAATATAAATATATCTTAAATATGATTTAAGATAGAAATTTAGATGTTCCATAAATAGTTTAAGGAACAAATAAATTTCATAAATCCTCAATTAAACATTATGGAATGTCGAGCACGTAAAATGACCATTTTGGACATGTTCGAGTTCATATATGATTATGGACTTCTAGACCAATTTTGGGTTTAGAATTATGGGCTTTTATTGGATCCAATATGGATTAAGAGAAAGCATTAGAACATGTCACAAGAGAAGCCCACATTTAACCATTTGATGTGATCAAAATGAGGTTAAATAATTAATTCCGAAATTAATTAATATTAGCTATTTATTTATTTGATTAAATAGTTTATTGAAGTGATGAGATCAATTTCAATAAATAATGGCTAAGTGGGTGGGTCTAGCACATGATAATGTTTGGTGCCATTATTAGACATAATGGTGGCTTTATTTGGTGGAAGGAATCAACATGAGCTAGCATTCATGTTCCTTCATTATCTCTCTCATTTCTTAATGCAATTTCGAGATTCCAAATCCTCTGAACTCCTAGAACATTTCTAAGTGTGGAATGATTAGAGGCATCACAATTGGGGTGCTTAAAGGATCTCAGATCGTGGCAAAATAGAAGCTGTTCATGCAGAGCTGTTTTTCTGGACAGTGTTCGGAGCTTGCTGTTTTCAGTCATTTTCTCCCACTTCACGAAGTTGTTTTCGGAACTGCAAGTGAGGTAATTAAACTTCAATCTTTCCTCTTGATTTTAGTTTTTGAATGAAGTCGATCCGAGGTTTCTAGAGCTTCCCCATCTGTTTTAATTTTACTGCGCAAAAGTTGCGTTTTTAGGAACCTCGTGGACAAATGTTGTCCATCAGCTGAACCATGTAAAAATTTGTGTGTTTTTTTCTCTTCTCTTACTCATTTGTTATTGTGTCTTTGTTGAACTTATTGCTTTTGAATTTATTAAGGTATTAGATTGGATTGTTGTGTGGCTTTGTTAGGATAATTTTTAAAATACTAATTCATCCTCCTCTTAGATTGAACACTTGTATTTCATTGTCTAACAATTTGATTTGCACAACACTTGAACAGATAAGGGTCACCCCAAAAGAAATTCTTTATTTTGCAAAAAATTTAGCATTGTCTTGCTTGGTCCAATGCTCTGGAAGTTGACCTGTAACAAGGTAATTAACGATATCAGCATACCATGATAATACTTCCACACTTATTAATTATTCATCGGGAAATAAATCATTCAATGTTAATTGTTATCTTTAAATTTCAAGTCGAATTCCTGTAAAAGTAACACCGAACGAATTAGCCTAACTTTTGTATCTTTCTTTCTGAGGAGATATTTAAGAGAAGCGTGATCAGTAAACATAATTATTTTACAACCAATGAGATAAGATCGAAATTTCTCTAATGTAAACACTACTGCTAGTATTTTTTTTAGTAGTTGAATAGTTCAACTGTGCATCATTCAATGTCATACTAGCATACTAAATAACATGGAGAATTTGATCAACTCATTTCCTAATACTGCTCTTACTGCACAATCAGATACATCACATATAAGTGTAAATAGTAAGCTCTAGTTTGGGGTCTGAATGATGGGTGATGATGTCAACAACTGCTTTAGTTTTTGGGAAATTATCATTTGTATACCCTTAGTTTATTCCATTATCAAAAATACTACAACACTTTGAGGGTGTATCAATCGTCCACCCTCAGTTGACAAAATGTATCAACTGACCACCAAACCGTTAGTTGTCATTTAAGTATGATGACGTCAGAAGGGTAATTTAGTCTTTTCATATGATACAAGTGATCATTTAAGGGTATACAAGTGATAAACAGAGAACTTAAGGGTATACAAGTGATAATTTTCAAGGGTAAAATTGTCAATTCACTGTAACTCCGTTAATTTTCAAACAGTAGTTAACGGTTTGGTGGTCGGCTGATACATTTTTTCAACTAAGGGTGGACGATTGATACACCCTCAAAGTATTGTAGTATTTTTTATAACAGAGCAAATATAAGGTATATGAATGATAATTTCGCTTAGTTTTTCAAATGCCACAAGACATGAATCATCAAAGATAAAAGGTATATCTTTAGCAAGTAGATTGTATAAGGGTCTAGAAACTATGCTAAAATCCTTAGTGAAACGTCTATAAAAACCAGCATGCCCTAGGAAAGATCTTACTTATCTGACTATTTTAGGTGGAGGAAGATTAGAAATGAGATCCATCTTGGCTTTATCAACCTTAATACCTTTGCTCGAAATGATGTGACAAAAAACAATACCTTGTTTTACCATAAAATGACACTTTTCTCAATTTAAAATTAAGTTCTTCTCGATACATTTCTGCAAAACTAGTGTTAGATAATGTAAACATTGATGAAATGAATCACCAAAAATAGAAAAGTCATCCATAAAGACTTCAAGGAATCGTTCAACCATATCAGAAAAAATGTTTAACATGCATCGTTGCTTAACATGCTTGGGTATCTAGATTCGCATCAGCATGTACATGGACTAAATATTCCTTATTAATGCTAATTAAATCATGAGGGGGGAATCCAATCTCATGAACCACACTCTAATCAATATGGTGCTAAGGGTTTATCGTGTCAAATGATAATAAACTTGTACTAGGGAGCCGGTGAAACCAAGGTGGTATCTAGACAAGATTATTACTATTTATCAACGAAAAGTCTAAACATCCACAATAATTAAAGAAAAAGAGAAAGTAAATTTATCAAATAAAGTTCATGGCCATATTGAGACTTCATCTTCAACCCAAGCTTGAAAGAAAATTAGCTACTCATAATTGAATTAGGGTTAAAATGAAAATTTATTAAAATATGTAGAAAATACAAGATGGAGAATGAATTACAAAAAATGGAGCTCAAAAATGAATTTAGGGGTCCAAATTAGGGGGGAAGCCTCATTTTTATAGATACATTGAGTAAATTATGGCCATCGGATCAAAAACATTTCAGACGCTCAGGATTGTGCCATCATTGGTCAACAATACGCAGTTTGACCACATGGTTTGAACAGTGACGCGGTTTGGTTGTAAGTTATCCTATGTATATGCATATACCGTACGCATAATTTTTTGGTCCACTAATATGCTGCCACATCACTGATCAACAGTACATAAGAATTTTAGTCTAATAAAATCGTGACACCTCATCAGTCAATGCCATATTATCTGTTAATGTCACATCATCGATCCATCTATGTGAACAATGTCATTTTTCCTTTTATCTTTCTCCCAAGGTTTTCAACTGTCCTGAGTTCAAAAGTGATGTCTGTTTTGCTGTCTAAACTCTCGTTCATTGTAAAATAACCATGATGCCCCTAAAATACATAAAATACTTAATTAAAATAAAACACACATAATTATATTACAAGAGCCTAAAATACATAAAAGTAGAAGTGTTTGTAAGACTTGAAATGTAAAATGATGATTTTCTCCTTTATAAATATACATTCTCTGACACTCAACATAAAGCATGACAGTCATTATTTGACTAAGTCATTCACCATTACTTGTGAATTTATGGAAGCACTAACACTAATCTAGCTTGAAAGGATTCCTTATATATTTTTATAGAGTTGTCTGTGTACTCTAACACATAAATGCCCTCATAAAAAATGCCCAAGTTATGTCTACAACTTATTTAGATGTTGCCTTGTAAAGAACTTTTTCATGTTATAAGCGCAATATAATATATAAACAAGATGTCTTAATGGAGATTTTCCCATTAAAAATGCCTCATGGGCCTGAGACTTGTATGAGTGGGAATGAACATTCTATAAGAGCTACTAAATAATATTCCCCAAAACCTATATTCCAAATTAATGATATTTATGTGGGAATGTCCTCATGAATGCTTTTCTTATGAGATACCATCTCTAAAGGATAGTCACACAACCCATTATAGGTCAGAAAGCCACAAAAGGGGTACTCATTTATTGAAATTATGTGGATGCAATGGAAACTTATGAAATAAGGTCTAACAACTCAAGTTGTTGAGCAAAGATGTTTGCCTTGCAAGAATTTGAGAAGGAATGATCCAAGTCAAGCAAGAAAATCCTTAAAGTTATAAGAGATGAAATCTTATGAAGAAGGAAATAAGAGGAATAGGGTACACGTTAAAAGTCTCCCATTCTATTTCTTTAATAAAGTGTGACTTGTATTATTCTAGAAATCATGGCAAACAAAGGATCTATTTTCGAAAAAAGGAGACTGCATTAAGTAAAGTCACTAAGAGTTAAAATTTTCCTTATAAGGAGAATTTTAAGAGCATTCTTAGCTCAAGCTTATATAAAGTTTAGACAAAGGGGGCTAAAAATGATATTTTTTTAACACATATCTCCAAAATAAGTAAGTGTTTTATATTGAAATATTTTGCTTATTTTTAAAATAATTTTTGTCTAGACAATGTAAAATTACTTGTACTACTTTAGAAAGATTAGCATCATTGTCGTCATCGAAAAATTCCTTTCTATTAAATATTTTATTTCCATTGGTTAACATATATTCAAAATAAAACACTCATTAATATGAACCCCATCAAGAATTAACGCGACCTTGATCAATTTAGTTCCCAAGATCGAATCTAAACCAGGAATGGACTGGAAACTCAACCTAATGCTTATTGAAAGCACAAACCTTGATATGTGGAGACGCCATAATCAGCTATGAATGGTCTAATTGATAAGTCAAGAATTTGAACGTCATGAAATTAATCTCATCACTCATCTTATTTATTAATTTACATAAGTACTTATACAAAAAAAAGGAAAAAAAGGCTTAAAGCCACAGGTGAAAAGTCAATTCACTATTTTACACTCCATGTTATTATCTTTATCCTTTTTCCCATCAATATCATTTTTTTCTCATTATCGTCATTCTTCTTCCCATTATGATCATCTTATCTAAGTTAAGAAGTGGTTCAATCAAACTTAGGCCAATATGACTATAATAGATCAATTAACTCATAGGCAGTGTCGGCATGAACAAAGACTCTACCTACCGATAAAGGAAGAAAATCGTACAACACAACACCATCAAGGAAGAGTAGCAAAAGGCTATAGAAATTATTTTTATTTAGCAAACTAATAGGTTTTTTAGTTGACTTCACAAAACGAAGAAAGCATAAGCATAGTCATTTATTTCAAGAAGTCTTTCATATTTGTTAAGGATAATTTTGTTTTTACTTGCAATTGTCGCTTCTGCAACAAACCCTATAAATCCAAAGTCATTGTTTCCAAACATTAAACATATTTTTCTTTTGCTTAACACCCTTTTGAGATCTCTTGCAGTATTCATAAAATTTGAAATAATTCTAAAATCATTTCTAGAAAATATATAAATATTTTTAAGTTGTCGAGCTTGGAATTATGGCATTATGACTTTTGAATAAAATGTAGAGGTTTTAATGTTTGAATTAAACTCTTTGATAGGTTTGTATTGATAAATCATGCAACCCACTCTTTACATGTATACACAAATTGTTGATTATAATTTTACACCATTCTTCTAACATTTCAATAAAAGAAAGATTGCACATTTCATCATTGATAATCATTAAGAAATTATATGTTGCTTGTACGAAAGCTTTTTATGTGTATTCAATAGATTGAACCAAATTTTGATATTGTCGCAAGTTCAAGGAAGATACAAGGGTTTTTCACCATGCTTCTTTAAGAATTGTACAAATGATAGTACAACGCAATGTCTACTCCAAGCACAAATATGATTTGGAACAATATCACAATTTAGCTTTAAACATACCAATTTTTTTTTAGTGAGATTTCTTTCAAGTAGGTAATTTGATTGTGTAATCTATTCCCCTATGACCACACATCTCACATAATTTAAGGGGGCTAATATTACTACTAAAAAAATTGATGTGAGGTTCAAAGGCTCAGTCCAACTCATAAGTTCTCATTATTGTTTAGGCTCAAAACCACTATTCAACAAAATAACAACCATAGCCAAAGTTGTAATAGGGGTTGATTTAAACCATATCAATGCCTAAATATACTTTTGGGCTTTGCTTACTAGAACATATAGCAAAATTAGGCAAACTACCTGAATTTTCACTCAAGCCCAACTTTATTTCAACCAAGAAGAAGCCTTCTGACATATGGCCTAGTGAAATTCTCCCCCCATAAACTAGATATTTTACACTTAAATACTTTACTTAAAATATCAAACACAAATATAATTTTTATATATTTGTACATCTTTTAGGCTTTATTTTATAAAAAAAAGTGTGCAGATATGGGAATTTATATGGTCAAGGGAATGGAGGAAACACATCCACACTAAGCCTAGCCTTGTTTAACAATTGCTTGAGTTGTACCTCTTACTAGGGGCGGGTATCGGATCAGATTTGGATTGGCCACCAAATTTGATCTGATTGAACTTAAAAAAATAATTTAAATATTTTAATAAGTAAAAGTTAAAAAAAAAATAATCTACCCTAAATTCCCAAATAAAAAAAGAGTTTGAAATACAAGTGTGCAACCCAAGAGGGGGGGTGAATTGGAATTTTAAAACTTATCCTAGCAAATCCACACAACAATTTAATCTAATGCCTTAATCAAATCAAAACAACAAATTCAATCAAGCACAATATTAAAAGAGTAAGGGGAAGAGAAAAACGAACACAATGATTTTTATGTGGTTCGGCTATCCCCGCCTACGTCCACGCCTCCAAGCTCACCCGCTTGAGGATTTCACTATCCAAGCCTTTCCAAGGCTTCAAGCTTTTACAATTGACTTCAAGGTGTCAATGAACCTTTACAACAAGAGATTATATCCCCAATCTCTTTAACCCAAGTGTTTCCCACACTTGTAATCTCACAATTTGAGAAATGAAAAATACAACACTTAATCTCTCTTTAAGAGTGGATATACAAATTGAAGAACAATGATGATACAACAAATGATTTACGAAATGGAAGCTCAATATATGTTGTGTGATCTTGTTTTTCCTTGCTTGAATTGCCAAAAATGAATTGGCTTTGAGTTTATATAGTTTGAGCTCAAAAACTAGCCGTTATGCATTTGTCTGCCCGAAAACGGTTAGAGGTTAACTATAAACGGTTAACCGTTTGCGCTGGTCAAAGTTACCGTTGGGCTAAATTTCAAATAAACGGTTAACCGTTTTCTGTAAACGGTTCACCGTTAATTTCCAGTAACCTGCAAAACAAATTTCACTTAACCTTTCTCAATAAACGGCTAGAGGTTAAAATAAACGGTTAACCGTTTTCAGTAAACGGTTCACCGTTTTGTTCCAGAATCATCATTTTAACAAAACTGGACAAAACAAGCTTTCTGGACGTTATTGGTTAACCGTTAAAAAATAAACAGTTAGCCGTTTTGCTACAGTGACTGCTACAGTGAAATTATTTTCCAAATTCGCAGTTTGACCCCAAAACTTTATCAAACTATAGTATGGCCCAAAAAGATAGAAAACTTTGCAAATGGGTCCAGTTTCAGAAATTAAAAAATAAACGGTTAGCCGTTTTGCTACAGTGACTGCGACAGTGAAATTATTTTCCAAATTCGCAGTTTGACCCCAAAACGTTATCAAACTATAGTATGGCCCAAAAAGATAGAAAACTTTGCAAATGGGTCCAGTTTCAGAAATTCTAAAAATTACTTTATTAACTCAAAACTTTCTGAAATTATGAAATGACCCTAAATAGTTTATTGTTTCGCACAAAGGTCATTTTCAACATAATACCCATATTTTCAAAGTTCTCAAAACCTTTCACTTTAGTCCAAAATATTCATAACTTATAATATGACCCAAAACATATAAATAGATTCAAATAGGTCCAAATCCGAAATTGAGAAACAATATCAAAGGATTTAAAACACATTTATTTTAGTTCAAAACACTTTGATTTTATAGTCTCATTTTCTTATAATAAAAACACAATTCATAAATCTTTGTTTAATCAATACATGTGATTTGTTATCATCAAAATCAATATATATAGCTAAATAAGCTAACAATCTCCCCCTTTTTGATGATGACAAAATACATTACAAAGATTTAATCTATTTATGAAAAGCTCCCCCTTAATCAATGTAAGGTTAAAAATTTATTTAAAAATAAAATAATTTGAGCTTAAAAGATTAACCATTCTTAATCTTGTTTCTTATCATCAAAATCAACATTATGAAAATATATATGTTAACAATCTCCCCCTTTTTGATGATGACAAACATTTCATGTATTTAAAGAATGATTCCATAAATTGCTCCATTTAAAAATAATCTTCTCTTACAATTTGCCAATTTGCTAAATTAACATATTTAAATACATGGATTTTCTCCCCCTCATCATCAAAAAGAAAACTTAATTGGCAAAGAAAAAGAGTAGTGAGGTTTTATAAATTTAAATACATGTATTTTTCTCCCCCTTCATCATTAAAAAGAAAACTTTAAAGGAAAATAATAAAAATAACAAATTTATTACTCATGTTTGTCCAAGTAGAAATTTCAACACATTCTCCCTCTTTGGACAACAAAAAAAAATCCAAAATGCATATTATCCAAAATCATATTAGATGCTCCCCCTAAATATATGGCCAATTTAAAAAATTTAACCAAAGTGAAACATATTACATGCTCCCCCTAAATATATGGCCAATTTAAAAATTTAACCAAAATAATCTTATCCAAAAGCATATAATATTTGTCTCCCCTAAAAAAAATAGTTCGATAAAGATATTACCGATTTTGGACGAGCAAAAATTTCGGCAGAATCTCTCCTTAAAAAATGAGTAAACCATTTATTCACATGAGAGAAAAACACTTCCAAAAAGGTTTGTCAACAACTCCATCATCAACCCAACAACACCATGAACAAAGCAACACTTCAATATTTAATAATCCACAAGTTTTATCAAGCAACACACATAATCCACAATTGAAAAAAGATAAAAAATAATAATTCGATTAAGCTATTACCCATTTTGTGCGAACAAAAATTTCGAAAAAGTCTCCCCTTCAAAATGAACAAATTCTCAATTGCACAACATGGTTAAAAAGATATAAGCTCTAATAACTCCATCAATTCATCAAGCAATGCACATATAAGCATTAATCATCAAAACCAATATGAATTCCCCCAACACTTGTAACAATTAAATCCGAGGATTCTATAATCATATATCAACCATTAAAAGAATGCTAAAAATGCATGTGATTTCCCTCAATTTACATCATTAAAAAGATTTATTACTTTGTCTCTCCCTTTGGACAATAAAAATATTCAAAAAGCATATTATCCACAATAGAAAAAGTAATAAGCTAAGCAAGGGAATGCAAAAGTCATAAGAGCATAATGTCAACAATTCAAGCTCCATAATTACCAATCATATTTTATAAATCAAGACAACTCAACTCATCAAAGATTTAATGTGACATTTCAATATAGCTTACACTCACAAATGCGCCAATATCTCAATAATCATGTATTTCTCTTCCTTTTGATATCATTTAAAGCAAGTAATGCATATTCAACAATACATCGATAAAGTACAAAAATATGCATTCATTCACTAATCATAGATTGCATAAGATCAAAACTTCATATATATAATGCAATCATCAATGCACATTCTTTATCATCAAAACTTAAGTAAAGCATAACTACATTAGTTTTACAATATTCAAATATAAAAAATCCAAAAGATAATTAATTCAAACAAATAATCCATCCATCAAGCATACAATCATGAAGCATATACAAAACTTAATAAAATGCAGAAAGGTCAAGTTCGGAATAAAAACTGTATTGATTGAGCCAGAAGTAATGTTCAAACTATATACCATTGGAAAGATAATTAAGTTAGCTTTCCAATAAATTTTACAAAACTGGATTTGGAGTTCTCTAGAAGGAGTTATGACCAATTCATTGCAGCTTGTGCAGACTAGGATTTTCAAAGACTTCTTTGTTTTCCAAACAATTTTAAAACCATTTTAATGCATAGATCAATATAATTAACATCCAATCATAAAACTCAAATTTATAACATATTCATCATGCATATTCATCACAATTATGAGATATAATAACACTTTATAGTTCGAATTATAAACAATTAAGACATGATTAATTCAAAAATACAATTTATTCATCATGCATATATTTTTCGCAATAATTAAACATATAAGCATCCAAAAGTTAATAAATCAAACACACCACTTATCCATCATGCTTGAACACTTCATAAACATTAACATCAAACAAAATCATCATGTATATATTTTTCTCAATCATGAAACATATATGCACTGAAAGATTAATAAGCATATCACTCATTCCTCATGCTTAGGCATTATATAATCATCAAAATCAAACAAATTCATCATGATGAATTGACATGTTATCATCATATATATTTATCCATGCATCATGATAAACCACTCAATGTTCAACACAATGATAATCATGTAAACATACAAGCATGCTTTCACAAATGCAAGCTACTATTCATTTATCATGATCCATTCAACAAAACTAATATGGCAAGAATTGTTACCAAAATAATTAAATCATCTTGCCTCATCTTTTTCTCCTAGATCATGCTTAAATGATTATCCTCACAAGCTTCATCAAGGAACTCTCCACCATTCCTTGTTTGTGGTACCTACACAAAAATATTCAAGTTGTGTGCTTTGGTACCCAAATATTCTTGGGTCCTTGAGTGTTAGATTTAATTCCTTTTGGAACCCAAATACATTTCACTCCATAATATACTTTTCTTTTAATAGGACAATCAAGCTTCATGTGACCATTTTGATTGCAATAATGACAAACAATCTTATGATAACTTGTGGAGGTAGCCTTAACAAAATAATTCTTATAATATTTTTGTTTCAAGTAAGGCTTATACCCAAGTCCTCCTTTATCAAAAACACATTTTTGTGAGTTAAGCATATTATCCAACATCTTTTACCCATTTGTAAATTTCAAGACAATCTCATTTAACTCATTACTCTTTTTCTTGAGCATTTCATTTTTCTTTTTCAAATCATCTACATGTGACTCTAAATGCTCATGTGAAGTACTTTGTTTACATGTGAATGATGCAATTCTATCATGTAACATTTCATTATCCAATTCTAATTTTTTAATCTTTTCATTTAATGAAACATTAGATTTTTGCAAAGCATCTTTTTTATTTTTCAAGCCATCTACATATGATTCTAGATGCTCATGTGAAGTGCTAAGTTTCTCATTTGATAATGCAACTCTATCATGCAATGTTTTATTCTCTAATTCTAGGTATGTAATCTTTGCATTTAAAGATTCATTTTCATTCTTAAGCTTTGTCATTTCCTTTTTAAGACATACATTCTTTTTACCAATCTTCATCAACTCATTATGCAAATCTTCAAAGGCATCATACAATTCATCATAAGTAGGATCACTTACCTCATTAAGCTCATCATCCGATTCATCTCCAATTGCCATGAGAGCCAAATTCGACACTTCATGAAATTCCTCCTTGTTTGTAGTCTTCTCATACACAATTTCGAGTTTTCTCCAAATTTCATAAGCATTAGAACAATTTGAAACTCTATGAAATTCTTTTTTTATCTAAGGCACAAAATAAAGCATTCTTAGCCTTGGAATTTAAAGACAAATTTTTCTTATCCAACTCACTTAAAACATTTTTTCTAGGAATGAGTAAATCATTACAAACTATTTCCCATATTTCATAATCTAAGGCTTGTAAATAAATTCTCATCCTAGTTTTCCAATAAGAAAAATCATTACCATCAAAGAAGGGTGGTCTAGTGATAGATTGGCCTTCCATGGTGATTGAACTAATTTGGGTTGCTACGAATCTTTAACTCTAGACGATTAAGTCTACACAAGAGCACCTCGCTCTGATACCAAATGAAATACAAGTGTGCAACCCAAGAGGGGGGGTGAATTGGAATTTTAAAACTTATCCTAGCAAATCCACACAACAATTTAATCTAATGCCTTAATCAAATCAAAACAACAAATTCAATCAAGCACAATATTAAAAGAGTAAGGGGAAGAGAAAAACGAACACAATGATTTTTACGTGGTTCGGCTATCCCCGCCTACGTCCACGCCTCCAAGCTCACCCGCTTGAGGATTTCACTATCCAAGCCTTTCCAAGGCTTCAAGCTTTTACAATTGACTTCAAGGTGTCAATGAACCTTTACAACAAGAGATTATATCCCCAATCTCTTTAACCCAAGTGTTTCCCACACTTGTAATCTCACAATTTGAGAAATGAAAAATACAACACTTAATCTCTCTTTAAGAGTGGATATACAAATTGAAGAACAATGATGATACAACAAATGATTTACGAAATGGAAGCTCAATATATGTTGTGTGATCTTGTTTTTCCTTGCTTGAATTGCCAAAAATGAATTGGCTTTGAGTTTATATAGTTTGAGCTCAAAAACTAGCCGTTATGCATTTGTCTGCCCGAAAACGGTTAGAGGTTAACTATAAACGGTTAACCGTTTGCGCTGGTCAAAGTTACCGTTGGGCTAAATTTCAAATAAACGGTTAACCGTTTTCTGTAAACGGTTAACCGTTTTCTGTAAACGGTTCACCGTTAATTTCCAGTAACCTGCAAAACAAATTTCACTTAACCTTTCTCAATAAACGGCTAGAGGTTAAAATAAACGGTTAACCGTTTTCAGTAAACGGTTCACCGTTTTGTTCCAGAATCATCATTTTAACAAAACTGGACAAAACAAGCTTTCTGGACGTTATCGGTTAACCGTTAAAAAATAAACGGTTAGCCGTTTTGCTACAGTGACTGCTACAGTGAAATTATTTTCCAAATTCGCAGTTTGACCCCAAAACTTTATCAAACTATAGTATGGCCCAAAAAGATAGAAAACTTTGCAAATGGGTCCAGTTTCAGAAATTCTAAAAATTACTTTATTAACTCAAAACTTTCTAAAATTATGAAATGACCCCAAATAGTTTATTGTTTCGCACAAAGGTCCTTTTCAACATAATACCCATATTTTCAAAGTTCTCAAAACCTTTCACTTTAGTCCAAAATATTCATAACTTATAATATGACCCAAAACATATAAATAGATTCAAATAGGTCCAAATCCGAAATTGAGAAACAATATCAAAGGATTTAAAACACATTTATTTTAATTCAAAACACTTTGATTTTATAGTCTCATTTTCTTATAATAAAAACACAATTCATAAATCTTTGTTTAATCAATACATGTGATTTGTTATCATCAAAATCAATATATATAGCTAAATAAGCTAACAGAGTTGCAGCCACCCACGCAGGCAAAAATCCAGCCAACTATCCATCCCACCCATCGACTTTCGCGACCGCTGGGCAAAGGCATGCAAATGATACCCTCCTCCAAACGCTAATGAAGTTGCAAGTGACAGCAACCAATTGAAGATGACAGTAAGAACTACCTCTTAAGAGCAACTAATCGAAGATGCTAATGGCTCTCTCATACAACTCCCATCTTCTTTCTTCCTCAACGAGTTAGCTAACCAATTATTTAATCTCATTACACTTATTGATAAAATCAACAAATGAAGCTCATAATTGCTTTCTTTGTTACATATGTAAGACCCTCAATTATTCAAATCAAATAGGCCTCCCAGACCTTTGTTTTCCTCTGTTAAGTTATCTCCCTTAACCTTTGCTTTCCTCCGTGAACTCTTTCTCCTTAGCCTTATTCGGTATGTATTTTCCTTTTCGCAACTGAAGTGGGATTTTTCTTTCTTTTCGTTGAGAGGAATAATTTGGTGGTATGGATTATTTTGAAGCAAAACTTTATGTTGATTTTGTGGAATAATTCGGGGTTCTTTGATTTTCACTAAAGGGAGATATAAAAGGCTTATTTTCTCAACAGAAAAAAGTAGAAGCCACTTTATACAGATCAGAGAAAAAGATTTTTCTCTCCATTGTTGAAAGAAAAATTTTCTCGTGCTAGTTGCTTTGGTAGTGATAAAGGCGCCCACACGTCAAGTGCAGATCGAACCTGAGTCATAACCTGGAAGATCATTGGTGCCAGTTTGTGATCTAACAAGCGTGGTGGTGACGGATCGTGATCTAACAGGAGTGGTGGTTGCGAATCGTAATCTAGGAGCCTAAATCACTTTAGCGAAAAAAACCAACTCCGATTTTCAAGTTACGATTTCTAGATTACATATTCTTATATATTATATGAGAGTGGTCCTTAAAAAGGTTTTATAAAAATTTAAAAACCTAATTTTTCCCCAACAGCTGTCTGTTGTCATCTTTAGTTCTTCTTCTGCTTATGTGTTTTTAATCTTTATCTTACGAGTTGGTGCTAGGTTTTTGCATTTTTTTCCTTTACATGTTCATCAGAATCCAAATTCTAATTTCAAATTATTAATCCGATCCGAATCTGAGTATTCTCAAAATTTTCATCTTATCTGAATTATTCAGATAAGATTTAAAGTCGGATTGAATTCAGATGATTTTCTTTTCAATTCAAATTATCTGAAATCTTATCGGATTCATCCGAATTCGAAATTACCCACCCCTACCTCTTACAAGCTACGATGTGCTGATGACACCAAATGATGTCTCTCTCGCTTTACCATTATCACTGCAATAAATTTTTGCCCATATAACCATGCTTTGCCTAGTGATAATGGTGGTTCGTGCAATCCTCTTCGCTAACACTTTGACATGGCTGAGCTTTTTGGTTTAAATTGCACAATATCGCATTGGAATTATCCTCGTTGCCTTTTAAAGGTACTCAAAACTCAACCACACAAAAAAAAAAAAATTACAATGGTTCCATGAGTAATGCTAGGATCCTATAAGTTGAGTTTTAGTTAATTAACTCAGCCACATCAGGTTCATTATAAACCATATATAAATAAAGTATCACATCCGTTGGGACTAAGAATGGTAATGGGGCCGAATTCGCCCCCATATCTAAAAGTTCTTTTTGGTTTTTAATTCTGAAATATTTTATTTTAAAAAATAATAATTTAGTGTATGATTACAATTAAAACTTTAAAAGCATGATAATTTTGGCAAGTTTTGAATTTTCCATTAGTATGGTTACGGACCAACCAAAACTAAAATTTGCTAATTTACCCAGCAAACAATTTCCACCTAGTTAAAATAATAATAATAATAATAAAAAACTAGTTTGCCGATAAAAAACCATAACCCTATTAGAACAACCTTAACAATGGCTTATTTGAGGGTTGAGATGAATAATACTAGTACCAGCAAAAGATAAAGATGATGCTTTGATTATTGGGAAGCAAAATATAATTGTTATTTCAAAAAAAAAAACATTGGCCGACATATAACACAACGATACATGAGCTTATTTCACATGTAAAGGTTAGCAAAGAATAGGGGCTATGAAATTGGTAAGGAATTGGAGCTGTAAAGGTCGGCATTAAACTTGGGCTCTGAGAATGTGAGAGATGTGAGAAGTGTGATAAAAGAAAATTACAAAATTAGGTGTAATTTTTAGTAATAATATATTATTAATATTTTTGTTTAATTTTATTTTCTTAAATTTGGTGAATTTAAATATATTGTTGGCTCAAGTTCGAGAACCAGATAAAATCCCCAAACTCAAATCCAAAATTTCTTCGGGTTTGTTTTTAAGACTTTCTTGGAGCGCATATTCGACTTGAATTCACCAAAAGCCCGAGGGTCAAAGGCCCCCAGGGAATGTTGCCATAGTTATTTTGGACTCAAATACTAAAATCCCTAGCATTATTAATTATTTATTCTTCTAATTTTTTTAGTTTATCAATAAATTATTTTGTATTATAGTTATGGGTTCTCGAATTAACTCGAAGTAAAAAAGTGATACAAACCCTGCTAAGAACTAACGCGACTCTAATCAATTTAGTCTCTAAGATCGCTTCTAAATCTAAAATTGAACGAAACCGCAACCCAATACTTAATGAAGCACAAACCTTGGTATGTGAAGATGCCACAATCAGTTATGGATGATCTGATTGATAGTTTGAGAGCTTGAGCGCCACGAAAATTTGATATGTTCAAAGAGTTTGTTTAAGAACAAAAAGAATTAACTCTCTCACCAATTATATCAAAATTTATCTATCTCAATTTGTTAGATGTGAGTACATTATTTACAGATGGTTACAAGAATTTTTAGAAATAAATCATAAACCAAAATCAAATTGAAGTCCCAATATAAAGCAAATAAGAAAGGAATTTAAATCAAATCATAATTCTAACCTAAAGCAAATAGAAAAGAATATAAATCAAATCATAATCACAATCTAAAGCAAATAGGAAAGAATCTAAATCAAATCAGAATCCTAATCAACTTAAATAAATGCCTTACATCAATTAAAATGGAAACTAGACAATCAAAAGAGAAATAACTGATTTTTTTTTTGTCACTGGCCTCCTCAAGAAACGAGAAAGTATTCGAAAATAGTGCATTTTCCAAACAAGAAAATATCCAAAAAGGAAAGTAATATATTTTCCTGCCGTAATGTGCAAGCCAACTTCCTAATTTTATATAAGTGATTATTTAGAAACTTCAAGAGCCTAAATCACACATTTACTGGTCTAAATATAATGTGCGAACCTCTACAAATTTGATTGAGCTCAAGTTGCTTGAATAAACCAATTAAGGGCTTCTTTGAATTTCTTTGCACGAGCTCTTGTGACGGGTCCAACGGGAACTTGAATAAAATCTAAATATGACTCATCCCACGTGCTTGTGATAGTTTTATCATGAATTTCATCAAAAAGCTAGCTAGCTCATGTTGTCCAAGTTTTCGCTAACTTAAATTAAATCTTAAGAATGTGGGATAATGTCCTAACATTCCCATTACCTACTCATTACATATTACTCTTTTTGTCTCATTTTCTATTATGTGGAAGGATAGTGTGGACTCTACTCATGGTTGAGTTGGCTATTGCACTATAAAACAAAGCTTAATTCAAACTCAAAAACTAATGTAAGATTTGAAAGTTGTTCGAATCTTATGTGTACACTTAGTTAGTTTCAGGTTCAATCTTTGAAAACATAGAACAATGTACTAAATAATTTTTTTACTTGAATTTTATGTGCTAATTTGTGTTGGTGATCTTTGAACAGGGTACCTTCTGTTAAGAAAATAGGAATAAGATTTTCAATAATCAGTTACTCGTACTTCAGTGTGGCTTTGATCACTAACATCGCTGGTGAAGGGGAAGTTCTTATAGTATCAATCAAAGGGTCAAAAGCAAGATGGCAAGCAATGTGAAGAAACAAGGGAAAAACTAGCAAAGCAATTCTTATCTCAATCAAAGCCTATTGTTTTAAGTCGCCACCAGTAACAATAGAATTATGACAAGCATGACCATGGTACCTTCTAATTGGCAGCTTGAACAGACCTTTGAAGGTGGCCAATTTTAAAGAATCTCTTTTATTAAATATTTTATTATTTTTCAAACAAAGAATTGTATTAAATGCAAAGATGGGTTACGAAAATTTGTATAATGCCTTCTATAATTTATATTTGTTAGGAAGAGTATGTACTTTATAGGTAGAAGTCTTGAAATATTGAGGTGACTAAAAATAGCACCTGCTAGGCTTTTTATATAAATATAGCTTTCATAAATATAATTCTCTTATTATATTTTTTTACTTCTATTTTCAAATTTGACAAGCCAATTAGGAGCTACATGTGGATTAATTAAGTACTCATATTATATAAGGAAATTTAAATCTAGCATTATCAAATGTGTTTATAAAGTCATTCATCTGTTGAACTTGAAACCCAAAGCCGGAACTCTAAAAGGGTTATTTTTACATACCTCCCCTAGGGTTTTATGTGCTTGTAGTTTAATAGAATGTATTAGGGTACTTTTACAAAACTACCCTACTATTAGTACAAAGTTATAAATAACATCAATACAAAAGGCTACGATCATAAAAGCTTATCTAAAATTTAAAAGAAAAAACCTAAAAACTTAATTGTAGCAACATTAGTAGGGGCGAAGTACCTACTGCATCACTTCATTACTCAGTCCAATTATTATCCATTATGTAATGTTTGAAAATAACACTTCTCTTCAAAAAAGTGTAAATATTATGCAAAAATATTTACACTTTCACAGAACACTCACCTCTCGGCAGCAACTATTTGGAACAACCATGTATTATTGAGCTTGAGGATCAAGATTTATCACCATTTTGAACTTACCCAGAATGAGACAAGCTTGAGTGGTGGTAGTAAACTACCAACAAGTGAGTGCAAACAACAATCTGGTTTAGCAATTGGTATTAGAGCTTTGAAGAAGTTAGTCTCTATTAACACTGTTGCATGTAATTTATACCTTCGGTTTTCTTCATTTTGGGTATAGAAAATTAGAAATCTAGTGCTACCATGTTGTGGATCCTTGCTATAAAGGATTATGAGTTTCAATGTATGTTGAATTAGTAGAAAAATCATGATGATGGTTATTATCCTATGATGAATCAACTATGCAAAATTGTTCATAGCTTAATAAAAGAATACATCTTCCACCGGAGGCACAATTGCTTCCTTTGTGATGGGGACCATTGGGTGCGAGACTGCCCAAAGAACAAGGCCTTCAACGCCATGTTTAGTGAGACTGGGGAGAAGCAACCGGAGGCACCACCAGCGGATGCTGCCAATATAGGCTGTCTCTAACTCTTCAATGCACTAAATGCCAAGCCAATTCCAGCGAAGATGCAAGACAAGTCGCTCATGCACGTTGAGGCTACGATCAACGGAAAGCGACCCCAAGCCTTGATTGACACGGGAGCATCCCACAACTTCGTCAAGGTGGATGAAGCCAAGCGGCTTGGACTCAAGGTTGAGAAATCAGATGGTTGGCTCAAGACGGTGAATTCGGAGGCCAAACCACTTAGCGGGGTAGCGCAAGATGTGGAGCTACACTTAGGCCCTTGGTGAGGTAAGGCCAATTTCTCGGTTGTACCTTTGGATGATTTTACGCTTGTTTTGGCCATGGAATTTTTGCGACAATTCAATGCGGTGCCACTTCCGAGGTACAACTCAATGTGTATCCTAGAGGGAGCCCCATGCTTGGTCTTGACCGCGAGTAAGGTCACACCACCAGGCCAACTTTCTGCCATGCAAATCAGCAAAGGTTGGAAGCGGCATAAGGACACATTTCTCGCCACCATTCATAAGGTCGGTGACAGGAAGGACACTACAGCCATGGAGCCTATACCGGAGGCGGCAGGCCAAGCCTTGAGGCATATGAGGATGTGATGCCACCAGAGTTACCAAAGTGATTGCCGCCACGAAGGGAAGTAGACCATAAGATTGAGCTGGAGTATAAGCCCGAAAAGGCTTAATTTGGTAGTGGACGCCTTGAGTCAGAAGGTTGAGCTTACTGCCATGAGTCGAATACAAGGAGAGCTTCTTGCACTCATCAAGGAGGGAATGGAGCATGATCCTTTGGCCAAGCAACTGGTTTCTCTCGTGGAATAGGGGAAATCGAAGAGGTTTTGGGTCGAAGATGGCCTTTCATACACCAAGGGACGGCATGTCTATATTCCGAAGTGGGGAAACTTGCGGCGAAACTTGATCAAGGAGTATCATGATACGAAGTGGGCTGGACACCCGGGACAAAGGCGGACACAGGCATTGCTTGAGTCGACATACTATTGGCCTCAGATGCGGGATGAAGTGGAGTAGTTCGTGCGGACTGGCTTAGTGTGCCAGTAGGACAAAACGGAGAAACAATGTCCCGCGGGATTGCTTGAGCCATTGCCCACTCCGGATCGACCATGAGAGAGTATATCGATGGATTTCATCACTTGTCTTCCAAAATCGGAGGGGTTTGCGACTATTGTTGTAGTGGTGGACAAATTCTCAAAATATGCCACTTTCATTCCTACCCCGAAGGAGTGCACAACGGAGGACACAACCAAGTTTTTCTTTAGGCACATGGTGAAGTATTGGGGACTTTTGAAATCCATCATTAGCGACCAGGACAACTAGTTTACGGGGAGGTTTTGGACAGAGTTGTTCAAGCTTATGGGGTTGGCATTGCACTTTTCTACGAGCTTTCATCCATAAACCGACAGGCAAACAGAAAGGGTGAATGCCTTGTTAGAGCTGTACTTGCAGCATTTTGTGAGTGCCAACCAGCATGATTGGGTAAAGTTGCTGGACGTGGTCCAATTTTCCTACAACTTGTAGCGGAGCGAGGCTACATCGAAGAGCCCTTTAGAGGTAATCATGGGCCAGCAGCCGCTTACGCCACACACGCTCATCACGAGCTATACCGGGAGGTGTCCTGTAGCATATAAAGTGGCTAAGTCGTGGCATGAGCAAATGAACATAGCACGGGCACACCTCGACAAAGCAACCAAGCGGATGAAGAAATGGGCAGACAGCAAGCATAGACACTTGGAATTCAACGTGTGGGACATGGTGCTAGTCAAGATCATTCTAGCCCAGTACAAGTCTACATGTTCGCTGCACAAGGGCCTCATCTGAAAATACGAGGGGCCATTTCCCATCATTAAGAGGGTCGGCAATGTGTCGTACAAGCTAGAGTTACCATCTTGGTGAAAACTCCATCCGGTCTTCCACGTAAGTTCCTTGAAGCCATTCCATGGGGATACAGAAGATCCGAAAAGGCAAGAATCCAAGCGCCCTCCACTCGGCAACACAAAGGTATATGACAAAGAAGTGGAGGCCATTTTGGTTGACCGTGTGGTTTGGAAGAAACGTTTTCTGCCATGCGAAGTGTACTTTGTCAAATGGAAGGAACTACCCGAGAGCGAAGCAAGTTGGGAGCCCACAAATGATTTGTGGCAGTTCCAAGATAAGATCAAAGTCTTCCCAAGTGAGTCGACGAGGATGTCTTCGGAATAGGTTGGGAAGAATGTCATGGCCCAAGCTTCCATATGGCCTGGCCCATGGAGAATTCTAGAGGCATGGAGACTTGTGTAGAGTATGTAGATATTTCCTTTGTAATTAATGTGTTTAGGTGGTAGTTATAATAACTCTAGACACTCTCTAGATGTTTCTTTGTACTCTATAAATAGGAGAGGGCCTCAATTGGCCAAATCAATCACAAGCAATATACAATTCCAGCACACATAGTTTTGTAAGCATTTTATCGAGCAATGTAAGTTCTTTCCTCCCATCATTTGAGAGTTAGAGTGAATTCTCATTCCGTTGTTCGAATCCAGCAATAGATTTGGGTGTAAGCCTGACTTAGGTCCAAGAGAGAGCGTATTTGGTGCCTTAAGGCCGCACGGCTTAGTGTGGGAACAAACCGGGCTGTGACACCTTGCGTAGCTGGTAAAGATGATAATGGATATTTAGGTCTCTGTGATGGGTGTTTGTTCATTTATTTCATAATATAAGAGAGCAAATAGTGCTGGTATCGTCGCATATTGCAAGTTGTAGCCACTATTTAGATTTTAATAAAGTATATAAATGCATACATTTGTAATATTTATGTAATTAGGAATGAATTATATAAGCTTTTGTTATTGAAGTCACAAGCTGTGTCTGTGTAATGGCATTTTTTTTGTTACATGGCTGTTGAAGCTAATAAGTCATTTTTGGGTTTCTGTGATGGTTGTTTCTTCACTTGTTTCATTATACTTACTGTAAGATGCAAAATTATGTTGGTATTGTCATTTATTTTGTAAGGTGCAGCCACTGTAGATGTTACTCATAAAAGATAGTTTTTGTCAAGGCGCAGTTAATGATTTAGTTGTCAATATGACTAGCGTTTAAGGTTTATAATTTATTTGATGTATATTCATTTCTTATTGAACATTTCTGCTTATATTGAAAGTATAGTTAATGTACAGGTTAGGCTATTAAAGGTGAGAGTTCAGTTAATGCACAAGTTTTGAGGTTGCTCAATTTTAGTCTCATATAAGATATCAGTTGTATAATACCATAAATGCATTTATGATATGAGTAAACGTAATTCTTTTTTTTAAGTACATTGTTGACTGTCTTAATTCTAAATAGATGTCTATGTAATTTTTTTTCCAGCTATATATACATAGATATAAAGGTTGTTGTAGGAAGTGACGTACTCACTGTTGCAGGAGGTGACCTACTCACTGTTGCATTAGTGATACCAGAGCAGTCCAACTTGAAGAAGTTGTGGACTAATATCAAGGATTTGTGCTTTCATTAGCCTATTAAGCACACCACTACAGTCGGCTTTGAAGTTATGTTACCTTAGGAGACAAGTTATGCCACTTTGAAGACAGAATCTGATTTCTAAGATACATTCAACAAGCTAAGGGAGAAGAAATATAGTTGGGCGATACTAAATTAGATGAGTTGACAAAAGATAGAGGCAATAGAACTTTGCCTGGAGAAAAAAAAAATATGAAGGTGAAAGTCTAGATGCACAATTTGAAGTTCCATTAGCACCTGAACCAGAGGTTGATTGGTTTGACTTTACTGAGCAGGAGCAGTTTGCTCTCCTAATTTGAATGATAAAAGCCATATTGTTGAGTCTTCAACAGCAGCTGATGTTATACAATATTCATATGAAAGCATGGCAACAGTTCTGTCACCTGTTGAAGAACCTGAACCTGAAAAAATGAAAAGGATATGCGAGATTAGCAGTGAAGAAGACTTTAATCAATTTAAAATTGATGAGCTTGATAATGCATTATATGTCTATTAGTCTGGAGATGATAGCAGTACTGAATCAAGTTACAGTAATGGTGAGGATGCTTAAAAAGCTTGTTATAAATATAAAGCAAACTCAAATGGTTTTAAGTTTGCAACTGATGGTAAGGGATTACACTTTAGCTTGGTTAGCTATTTAAGAATAAGGATGAATTCAGGAATATTGTCAAAGTAATTACAATCAAGAATGGCTTCAAACTTGAAAGAGTGAAGAAAGAAAAGTCGAGAGTCACATTTAAGTGTGCTGTTGAGGGTTGTACTTGGAGGATACAAGTAAGTCCTAACTGGAATAAGAGGCACTTTCAAATCAAGAAACATTGTTTAGAACACACTTGTGTAAGAAACAATGAGAATTATGAGGCTATCTCAACCTGGATAACTATGGTCCCTTAATCCATTTAGAGCTAACACTGAGCTACCAATTGATGTGCTTAGATCAAAGCTCTTTAGAAAATATGGGATAACATTTTGAAATCAGTGGCTGAACAAGGCAAAGAACAAATGTTTAGAGCATTTAAGCTAAGATCATAAAGTAAGCTATATGAAACTGTTCAGGTATATGCATGCAATTATTATTTTGAATCCTAAATTGATAGAATAACATGCTCTATATGTGATCAATGGGCCACAATAAGAGGGCTTGTAAAGAGCCTGTGAGGTCTTTGAATATCAACAAACTTGAAATGAAGAGAAGATCTTCGAATGTCAGTTCGTATGTTTTCTCATATTTTAATCTTATCATTCTCAAATTTTTTTGTCTATAATACAAATCAATTTATGTGTGTGTGTGTATGTGTGTAGAAAAGCATGAGATGATCTACGCCAATACATCGTGATGATAGATATGTTTCAAGGTCTGCACCTGCTGGAAATGTGGTCTCAACTTAATCCAATCTCATTGGACCCAATATCTTTTTTACTATTTATTGTATTTTGTGAAAATTTTAGTTTATAGTGATATATAAGAAGAAAATAAAGGTCTTATTAGATTCTTTAATTGATGAAAGGACAAGTTTTCATCATTTTACTTTTCATATTGGCAATATAGGTTTTATTACTTTTCATCATTTTTACGGTCAACAAACAAAAGTACTAACAATAGGGAAGATCTCTAAACGTACCTTGATACATTCTTTTAACTGTAAATACGTGAAATCTCATGATAGATATATAAAAATAACCCCACTCTAAAATAATTGTTCTTTGTCATTGCTAAACATTGACTTAAAAACTCTTTTCAAATAAATTGAGTCAAATGCACGGATCCAAAGATTTGTAATACTACAAATCAAAATAAGTTTTAATGAATTAAACCAAAATAAAGCAAATGTTGAAAGACATTGGTTAGCACCAATCAAACACCTACCGCATCTGGCTTCTAAAATGTTAGCGTGACACACGAGCAACAATTTTCGGTAAAACACATCACTTAAGTGCTACGTTAATTAGGTAATTTTGCCTGTATCTTTAATTGAAAACATTGAAAAACCCCACAATTTGGTAACATCATTACATTTACATTATTTTATATTAAATACAAATATTAGTCAAAAACGTTATGCCCATGTATTCTCTTAGTTTCTCATTTAAAGACGTACATTCTCTATTTCCATTATATAGATTCCTTAATTAGTTAGCTTGTTTACAATCAACCTTTCAAGGACAACTACTATTTCTAATGATGGTGGACACATTATCTTCCCATTTTTCGAATCAAAGATATAAGTTGTCTCTCGATATAAAATTAAAATTTTCTTTTAAATATTTAAAAAATAAATCTGATGACCTGGTCTATCATGCACCAAAAATTTTAAATTATACCACCATGAAACTTTATGTAAAAGGTTCCAGTACACATCTTACTGCCAATATTACATTGGAAGGGTAGCCTTGAAGATGGGATCGAATTGGTCATATTAATAAATTCTGCATTTAATTTAGAAAGCCTAAATGATAGGCAGCCAAATGTTATTATGCCATATAAAGTCAAATTAAAAATTTTTCCATTGCGTCGTTTCATTTTTATATGCTTTAGTTCTTCTCTGTTTCTCTCAGTATCTAACGATACAGTGGAGGCTTTCTTATAAGAAGTAAAACAAACAAGCAGCATAATCCCTATAATTTTTTTTTCTTTTTATTTTAATAATTAAAAAGGTAGTTTTGTTTACATTTCAGATTCTCTCAGAATCGTACTCTTGAGGCTAATTGATATTTCTTTTAAACTAATTTAGCAGATCTAGGGTTTTTCAATCTGAAACTCTCGTAAATCGCAATTCAATTCCACTTATCTATTTTGTTGAATTGATTGTGCCATCGTCATTTTTACAGTTCAGCTTGTTCGGCTGCTGGTTGATTTGCTGAAATTTTTTGACAAATTATGATTTAAAATAATGTAAGTATGCGTGTACGCGTATACGTACAGTTTTTGTATATGTATGCTTATAAATTATGTATTTATATTTATATATTTTGGTTCTGTGTAGATCGGGATCAAAGTGGAAGAGAGGCGAAGAAGAAGATGAGTGAAGGGCAGAAGTTCCAGTTAGGAACAGTTGGGGCATTGAGTTTGTCGGTGATTTCATCAGTGTCTATTGTGATTTGCAACAAGGCGCTTATTAGCTCACTTGGTTTCACTTTTGGTATTTTTTTTTTTTTAAAAATTGGTTCTTTAATTCTATTGCTGTTAGATCTAATTCTAACCTGACGCCTTAAATTATGTGATTGATGGGAAATTACTAAGTGCTAGCTTTTTAAGAGTCTAGGTTACTGAATATCAGTGAAGATTGATTGTATGATCCTAGAGGAATAATAATGGCTAAGCTTTATGGATTCCAATGTGGTGGTGGGTTGGTACAATTTTTTAGCGATGTTTTTTGTTGGCTCTTCCTTTCCAAGAATCTTATAATTTATTGGCTTGCGAGAGGATAATGATGTCTAGTACTTTGTGGTTACAATATATTTCAGAGGGATGATGCTCTGATATATTTGTATAAAGTGTTAAAATGATTTGGATTATATAGCTCCTTTTTGTTTTTTATTCAGTTCATGACAGCCCTATATATTGTGACATGCCCACTCATTGCTTTGAAAACATAGTTGAAGTAAATTCATTATACTTGTGGCAATTTTGAAGATCATGTTGGTGGCTTGCTTTTGTATTTACATGGACAGCTTGTTTCCCTCTTGTAAATCTCTTCATTAGTTAATTCTAAGCATATTGTTCCTTTAAATAAAAAGAGGACAAAACAATCATTATGATCATTCTTGTTTTACTTTGCCGCATTAAATATTGCTTGATCATTTATTCGAATTCCTTCTGAAATGCAGCCACAACTTTGACAAGCTGGCATCTTCTTGTTACTTTTTGTTCGCTTCATGTGGCATTATGGATGAAATTATTTGAGCACAAGCCTTTTGATCCAAGAGCTGTAATGGGATTTGGGGTATTGAATGGGATATCTATTGGGCTGTTGAATCTTAGCTTGGGTTTCAATTCTGTTGGTTTCTACCAGGTAAAATTCCATTCTTCAAGTTTTTACCTGTGATCTAGAATCTTTTGTTGGCTAGAGTGGACCAGTTTATCATCTAGCTGTTATTTAACTTAATAACTTTTCCAGGAGAACTTCAGTACTCCACTGTGTTGAAGAATACACAAAATCATAATAAAAGATATTTTATTTTAGATGTTATGTTCTATCTTCTCTGTTCAATAAATATGCTTGTGTGTGTTTTATTTTCCTCTTTTTGAAAATAAATATATGCTATGTACTTTGATGTGTTTTAAATTATCAAAAAGCAGGTGTTGCATTTAACTACATATGTTTCTTTAGATACATACTAGGATCTTGCTGCATCTTAGATATTGCTATTAGATATTGCCATTTACATTCTGCCCGAAACTTTGGAACTAACACTGTAGTCTAGTATTTTAAAATCTTTATAAAGAGATTTGGTTTTCTGATTCCTTTTCCTTGTTTATATTTCATTTTAGATGACGAAACTTGCAATCATCCCCTGCACCATTCTTTTGGAGACTCTTTTCTTCAGGAAGAAATTCAGGTCAGTTTTGATCTCACTGCTTCATTAGTATGATAAAATGTAGTTATTCCTTTGTTCTTCTTGTGTCATTCTACAAGAAAGTTTGGTACCGTGCTCCCTTAATTGTTTCAGATTTGGTGTTAGGGACAATTTCTTTATTGGCCAGAAAATAATACCCAATGCTCAAAAAGGCATTTGCTTAGAGTAGACCGTTGAATCTTGGATTAAGCATTTGCTTGGTTTGGTTCTCTGTTAGACCTTTTACAAGTAAGGCTTTGATCAGTTGAGCTTTTACAAGTTGAGTCTTAAGAAAAAAATTGTTGCCTGTTTGATTTTAATTATGGCTTTTTGTAGTGAAAAGTAACTGTAGTGACTTTAAATATAAGTTTGGTTGAGTAAAGTAGGCTATGTTATGAAAATTTATGATGGAATTTGTGAAATAGTGTAAGGGGTTTTTCGGAATTTTAGCATTTAAAGTTTGAGCATCTCCCACTAGACATGGAAATTTTTTTTCAGCCCCCAATCTCTGAAAGTTATTCTTTAGTTGCAACCAGTCACCTAAAAATAATTTAAAAGAGTTTTCAATAGAAAAAGGAAAGTTGTGTTCACTTGGTGGAGAGTCAGACCAAACAAGCTTTTAGAGAGTAAAGACGCTTTCAAGAGAAGCAAGCATTTATATTGGTCATCGAATCTAGTATGTTTGGAAGATAGTTTCCTTGATTTTGCTATCTTGAAATATCATTAGGTTGAGATCTTATGGTTGTTTTAGTCATTTCATTGTTGTGGAATATGCTTGTGTGATTTCTTGGAACTTCTCTCTTTTCCTCTTTTTCAATTGTCTTTAGATATTCCGGATTGTGTTTGTCTTTTAAACCTCGGTCATTATTACTTTCACACTTTTCACCTTTGGACCGTTTGCGCTTTCTTTCATACCAATCTTATATTGTAGCATTATTTTTCCTTCTCTTTTCTTGCCTAAGCTGTTGCATTGTTTGTATTAAATTTCTTATACAGCCTGAAGTTTATCTATGCTTTTTGTATTTACTTGTGGCCATATTTGGTTAAGTGATCTTCTCTTTTTGTTTTCTATCTTCTCTTTTCATGTATAATTGATCCACTTGCAGCTTTGTACTAATACTTATTTTAATAATTGCAGTAGGAATATCCAACTTTCATTAGTCATCCTTCTTGTGGGTGTGGGAATTGCAACTGTAACTGATCTTCAGCTCAATGTTTTGGGTTCTGTCTTGTCGCTGCTTGCAGTTCTTACAACTTGTGTTGCTCAGATTGTATCCTCAGCTAAAGTTAGCTTTGCTATAAATTTTCCTGTTTTGTGCCTTCTACTTGTTATTTCCAAATAAGTTTTTAACGTTGATCCAGTGGGACCAGATGTTCTTTCATGGCCAGAATTCCTTTGCAAATATAAGCCTTAACCAGTTACTTTCAGATGACCAATACCATCCAGAAGAAGTTCAAAGTTTCTTCAACCCAACTGCTGTATCAGTCGTGCCCCTATCAGGCTTTAACTTTGTTCATCATTGGCCCATTTCTAGATGGGCTTTTGACAAATAAAAATGTTTTTGCATTCAAATACTCCCCTTACGTGCTGGTAAAATGACTTTCCACCTTATTTTTCTTTTGTCCTTTGCAACTGATCTTTATTCTTTTCATAATAACTATTTTGTGTATCATCATGATTGCAGTTCTTCATTGTACTATCGTGCTTGATATCTGTTTCTGTAAACTTCAGCACGTTTTTGGTAATTGGAAAGACATCTCCAGTCACATATCAGGTCCTAGGACATCTGAAAACATGCTTGGTTCTAGCATTTGGCTATGTTCTTCTTCATGATCCATTCAGCTGGCGCAACATTTTGGGTATCCTGATTGCCGTAATTGGGATGGTACTTTATTCGTATTGTTGCAGTCTTGAGAGCCAGCAGAAGGCTAGTGAAACACCATCTCAACTGCCCCAGGTAGTTGTATAAGTTCTCTTTTGCTTATTTCTATGCATTTTTTTCCCATAATCCAAATAAAAAGTAATGAAAATACTGAATCTTGTCTTCTTCTGAAATGGAATCAGGTGAAGGAAGGTGAAACTGATCCTTTAATCAATGCAGAAAAAGGAACCGGCGATGGCGTTGCCAAAGCTCCAGCGTGGAATTCAAACAAGGACCTACATGCTTGAAACTTGTCAATCATTATTCATTCACTTTTGATAAAATTCTGTAATCTGTCCCAGTGATGAAGATGTTGCTGGTAAGAGTCACCATGTACTTCGATAGCAGTAGATTGGGTGTTTGGAGATTTCAACGCCAATCATATAGTAGGTCCCAGAGACATAACGAGATGCCATTTTATATAGCAATTTTGGATTATGAGTTATGAATGAATCAGGCATGAAATAGGATAATATACGAGAAGCTGATTTGTTAAGTGTATACTGTGTCACTATATACTGAAAGAAAAGTTTCATAATTGTTATTTCAGTTTAATAGTATGGATTTCATTCAATACAACTGGGCTAATGAAAACCTGTGGTCTTGTACGGATGTACCTATCTCTCCTTAATATCTCAGCATTGAGACTACTGCCGGTACAAGAGATTTAAGAGTATGACTGGCGGCTATACTGTAATAGGCAGTTGAATGAGCCACGTGGCTGCTTGACAGTTGGCAACTGCCTTAGGTTTTTTGAGAAGGTTGGCTTAATAGAATCACAAATTAATAAATAAATAATACTGATGCGAGCAAAAATGTTTTGTTGGAGAAGCAGCTGCGTTTTACTATGCTAGCGTTGTACGTACTTTGTTAAGTGTGACCTTAGAATCATCTTTTTTGAAAGGTATTGTAAATGGAGAGTTAATCAGTTGTCTTTCATTTGAGGAGGCCATTCGACGAGTTGCGAATTGACTTGTCAATTCGACGTGATTACCTCACAAAAGAATAATACGAATTAGTGAGTATAAATTATCAAATTTGATATGATTATTTAATAAGTTGTATTTGGATGGTTTTTTTTCATGTAAGGTTAAGATTAATGTTGCTGAAACCAATGACGTGATTATATTTTTTATTCTAAATTTAAATATTATATATAATTCTCTCTTTTGTTTTTATTTTCTTGAAAGGATGAACATATACACAAGTGTTTGATTTATAAAATTTTGTATAAATTTAGAACTTCAATAAAGAAAATGTGTGTAAAATATTCTTAGACATGGATATTTTATAATATCCATAAATTATATATGTTTGTGTGTGTGTGTGTCTCTCTCTCTCTATACGCGCGCACACACACACACTAAGCAGGTTATTAGGTAACCCTTCAATATTTTGACTTGATTGTTAAATGGGTCGTGTTTGAGTTGACCTGAATTTGACACAATACAAAATTGATATGGCATGTACATGATTCGATAACCTATTTTGCCAGCTCTATTTATATGGTTGCGTTTATTAGAACTCCAAGAATTTAATATAGAGGGAGCTTTGTACAAGAAAAATGATATTGTCACAATAATGAGAAGACCATTTAGCACAAAGCCACAAGGCTGGCAAAACCCCAGATTGGGTCCGAGTAACGTAATGCCTGGACCTGGCCCAAATGCAATTTTTAGATGCCCGGGCCGGGTTTTAATCCGGGTACCCAAATTTTTTATTTTTTATTTTTTAGAAATTTTATAAGTTTTAAATTTATATTCAATAAAATTTGATATGAAAATATAAACTTTAAGTGTTTAAAACTTTATATATGTGTAATAAATGAGTCACATAAATATAAATATTTAAAATAATATATATTTTATAATATTTTTTTAATAAAATTCAGATTCTGGGCCGGGCTCTTAGTTTATCAAGTGATGCTAAAGACCGACTCGATTTCATACTCAGCTCACAATGCTTAGGTCTAGACCAAACAGGTATTTTTGCCACCCCTACAAAGTCATGCATTTTGTCAAAACTAAATTGCAAAAAATTCTTCAATATTAAAAAATTGTTCATTTATACCCTCATGAAATGGCATTAAAGCCAAGTTGTTTGTTCAAAAATTTTAAAAAATTACTTATATAAATTTGTACTCGAATGGGGATTATATCAATTTGTACTATCAATATAACAAGTCACGTATTAGATTATTTCAAAATCAAAAATAAAAATAGATAGAACATTTATTAATTTAATGGAGATGAAATATATGATTTAATATTAGATTATGATAATATAACAAATAATATAATAAGGCATATACAGTATTGTTTATTAGAACAATTAGATTTAGATATTAAACAATTAGTGCAACTGTATCTATCATAAAATCATAAATTTAGAGTTGGAGAACTCATAATAATAAAAAATAAATATTTAAATGTTCCACTACGTCGAGATGTGAGGTGCAGGTGGTGATGATCGCCCCCGGGCATGCGCTAGCACCCTTGACAGGCACTCTAGGACCTGCCAAGAATATCAATCCATTGACGAATATTGATGAACTTGTAATCAATTATAATAGATTTTTATCTATTAAGTAAAGGGATGAATATAATTGGAATAATAAAAGAATTAGAAGTAAATAAATACAATTCTTCGTATAATAGATTAATAGGATATAAAGATCAATTAATGTATACTCTTATCTTATACAAAAGAGATTAGAAAAGGATAATATTCCTAAAGATATAATAAGTATTACATGTTAAAGTATCTTATAGAATCTAAAGAGATGTCTGGAAGATGGTACAATGAATAAATTATTCGAACTAGTAGTAATTTAACAAAATATAGAAACCAATAGGACGTCACCTTCTAACTATAGGCAAAGAGAATTTGCTTTTAAAAGATTTCAACCCTTTGCTCTATGTGGAGAAATAATCAATTAAATTATATTTCGTTATATTTATTAAACAAATTAGGAAATTCAAATTAATCGATAAATGCAAGTAGAACCTCTATAAATTAATATGTTTTGGACCATGTAAAATCTATTAATTGAAAAAGACATTAATTAATCAATAAATTAATAACTTATTAATTTACAGAGCTATTACAATTCAATTAATATATGTTTAATAATTAAACATTCAATGCATTTTTCCAATATTGAATATGAATTAAAGTATACATTCAATTAACCAAAATAATAAATGCATTGTACCCGTCTACTTAATTAAATAATATTCATGTTACATTAACTTAAGAAAAATTCTATAATAAAAATTACGGCATCAATATTGTGAGAAATATAAATACTATAAATTATACATAAAACAAGTAAATGTAAAATAAAACTAGTAAATTCATACAAGATTATTAATTATTTATGAAATTAACATTGTTTCTATAGAATTTTAGTGAAAAATATTTTATCCATTTACAAAAAAAAATCTTTAATTAAACAAAGAAAAAATTACTTATTAATTAAACCAAAAAATTATTTTGGAAAAAAAGTGGAATAAGTTTTACTGAATTTGGTTTAATCATAAATTCCATATTTATTCCAGGGCATTTGTATACTGATTTTGTTTTGTTTACTAATATATAGTACATCAATTTATTAGTTTTATATTAATTTACTTGTTTTATCTTCCATTTACAAATTTTATGTTTATTTTACACTTAATATCGATTTACAAGTTTTATGTTATATTTACAAGTTTTTGTTTTATTTACTAATAATACACTAATTTATCAATTTTATATTAATTTACTCATTTTACCTTCCATTTACAAATCTTATTAAAATTTATTTTTTATTTTACAGTTAATATTGGTTTACAAGTTTTATGTTTCATTTACATAATTTAGGTTTAATCACGGCATTGATGCCGTAAATTTAATCATAGCATTATAGAAACTTAATTAAATATATTCAATGAATTAGATTAAAAATAATTTAATTAATTTATATTCAATATATCTAACTAATCATTTAACCCAAAAAAATTCTATGTACTTAATTAAATAGTATTCATGTTAATTAACTTAATTAAATCTGTTCAATGAATTCGATTTAAAACAATCTTTATATAAACAAACATTAAGTCTTCTTTTATTTCATATTAATTTATTATTTGAATGGGACCACATAGTTATATAATATTTTTTTAAAAATATTACCTTATTATTTTATCAAAATTATAAATTTAGTCTATTGGTAAAAATTTATTATATAATAGAGATTATAAAATTATTGAGTATTAATTTATTCAGGTTCTACTATATAGAAAGTACAAGTGACATATTAGAAATTGATAATTTTAATGATGAAAATATAAACCTAATTAAAAGATTAAGAGATCAAATTAGTAAATAACTTGATCAAGTTAAACAATTAATAAAAGATTTCAATATTGAGGATCATGGTGTTTTAAACAAGAAATCACGAATACTATGAGCAAAAATTTAATAGATGGAAAACTAAATAAGTAAGAAATTCAATTAAATAAAATTGAAAAAATTGTTTGAGTAACTTGGTGATAAATTTGCTACAAATATACATGGAAAAATTCATAACTACAGAAGAAAATTTAAAAGGAAAAACAATTCTTTAGAACTAACAAAAGATATTACAAGAAAAACAAATATAAGAAATAGTTTTTAAACAAGAATAAATTCAAAGGAAAAGATAAAGATAACTCACCCAAAAAGTGTAAATGTTGTTTAAAAATGAATATCCTAAGAAAAGAAAGCAAACATTAAAATATTTGAAGGTGTCAATGAATTATAATTAATCATTGGTAGTGAAGATATTAGAAAAAATGATAGCATAACCTACCTTTCGATTGAAAATTGCGAGGCCCCTTCGTATGCCAAAAATAGGCCGTGGGCACAGCCGCGCCCTAAAACGAGTGCCTGAAGGTCGGGGCGCCAACCCCCCCCCAGCGGAAAAATGCTCAAAAAACAGGTGGGCTATAGCCTTGGGGGGTGCTATAACTGAGACCTTATTCGTGGCATATACTCCTCTGTCCAGAGGAAAAAGGCTAAAAAAACGGGTGGGCTATAGCCTTGGGGCGTGGGGGGCGTGGGGCTGGCAAAGTTCGTCCGCTGAACTTGGAATGAGGCGAGACTTTGCGAGGCCTCTCCGCGTGCCAAAAATAGGTCGCGGCTGTAATAATAATATATGCATGTATTTCTATTTGTATGTATGCATCCTAAGAGATAAGGATAAGAGTGTATGAGTGTGGTGTGAGTTGTAAAGTAGATTCCTTAGAGATAAGGATCTATAGTTTGTAATAGTAGTTCCCTTGTGCCTATAAAAGGGAGCTCTTGGTTTGAGTAGAGGCATCGAATCTTAGAGTGCAATCTTGTATTGTAAATCTCTCATTCCTCTTAATGAAGTAACCTGCCACTGTTTTCTTGTAAACACAAAATTGGTATCAGAGCTATATTTCCCAAAAGGAAACCCCTGGGTGAACGACAATAATAGGCTCTGTGGTTGCAGAAATAGCTCGGATCCTCCACATCAGAAAATTATTGGCCACTGATCTATCTATCTCCAATTTTCATTTCCTAAAATCTATAGAGTCTATTTCATAAGGCGTGGCGCCCCTTTTTGAAGGCCAGGAGAGCTGTGTTTAGGGCTTATCACCGAAAAAAACCCTCTGAACCATTTTAGCCATGGAAACCCAAAATAGCAATAGATGTGGAAACTAACCAATTTCTGATCAACCATCTACTTCAGCCATTAGAGTCTCAACAGAATCTTCACCCTCTATAAATTTCCATTTTGAATCCCAAGAGGATGAAAACAGTGAAAGAGCAGTTCCGTCCTTTAGACTTGATCCACTAGATCCATATAGATACTACCATATCAATCTCACCTTAAGTTCTCTTCGTGCCATAATCCCTATTAGACAACCCAAACTCACAACTATCTACAAATCTTCTGAAATTACTGTCCAGTCCATCTCTTCTAGTTCCAAAGAAACATATCTCCCTATAATCTCTATTAATGAGATTACAAGATATATGATGTAGGGATACAAGGGTCTACACCTTGGAGCCATCCAACTAGGAATACAACCACTATTCCTAACTGGGAAAGATGTTACCTGTTTCATAGCCATTCTAGATACTAGATGGCAAACATTTGAGAAATCCCTGATTACTGCTATTGAAGCAAGACTCAACCAGGGCCATGTTGTACTCTAGGTAGAACCAAACTTCACCCTTAACATAAACAAACCATCCCTCTCAGAAGCCATCAAAGTCTTGATGCAGGTTAATGGTCTAACCATGAAGCCTGATGAGTCTACCTTAGCAATACATCACTCCATGAACTATAAAGTTCAAACACACATGTTCTCTATGATCAATACAGGCAAGCCTATTACCAGATTTCTTGCTGGTGATGGCAGGGTCTTTTAGCCAAGAACTTATAGGTAAAATCAACTCGTTTTTCCACCACAATGGATCAATGAGTATGAAAAGAACAACAGGCCTCAACAGATCCATGAAGTCCCAAAAATTAGCAGACTGCAGGAAGGAAGGGTGTCAGTCTCTTTTCCTACTGAGACTAAAGCTCTCTACCCATGTGAAAAATGCCAGCTTGAAGGCAAGCATCCATCCTTGTGCACACATATGCCAAGGAGAACCACCTCTTGCAGAATCATGGGACCAATCAACATGATCACCACTCCAGACCTTGACAATGAATTTGTTAAGGACATCCCTGAAAGAATGTATACTACCAAATGGGTAATTCAGAAAACAACTCCAACTGAATTTGGCCCAATTAAAAAAGCAGTCAACTGGTCAAATATCAATATTGTGGAACAAAACCAAGTTTTGGGAGACATCATGGTCACCCAACAGCAGATTCTTGCTGATCTGGCTGTTATTAAAAAACAGCTCAAAAAGTCCAGAAAACAGCACAAAGTGACTACTTGGCAAATCTCTCAACAACATGAAGAAGCATCCAGGTCGATCAACATGATTGTAATGACTAGAGTAGCAGATGAAGACAAAGTAGAGAGAACCAGATAGTGCTTCAAAAAGAAAGTGTCCAGATATTGGAAGAGCAAACCTATAAAACCATGGCACATCTGGGAAGAAAATGCATCTAGCAATTGCCAGAAAGCATTTTGGAGAAACTATGCTCCTCCTCTTCAATATCCATGGCCCCAAAAGGCAACAAGATGGGATGATGACACTACCACAGATGATGACTCTAGTATCTCTTTCAATGATACTACAGAGATCCCTCATATTCTTATTCTCATACAGCGGGCCAATCCTCCAAATCCATTTTATGTGGATACCTGGGCAAGGTTTACAGCCTTAAAACTAACACCAGGCCAAACGTCTGATCCTACCAGATAGGAACAAACACAGCATCTTTCAGGAACAACACAATTCACAGCCCTTAAATTCACTAATCAGCCTGCAGCTTTTGAGGAACAATCCTCCCATTCAGCTGAACAAACCGCTGAACGTGCCCCACATATAGATGAAGTTTCCCAAGGAAAAGAATGGGAGACCAGAGTAAACTTCGGGCACTCCACAACTGGAAAAACATTCTGGAACATTGACGGAATGAAGCCAAAGGAAAGGTTGGCTTATTTTGAAAAAATGATAGCCTGGTATGATGGTGAATGCCAGCGAGCCCCTCAGTTGTCTAGAAGTGGGGCTACTTTATGACTAATAGCAAGATTTGTTGGATCTCTAAAAAGATGATGGGGTCGAAAGCTCACCAGAGCTCAGAAAGAATTTTTCCTGAGCAGAGACGATCCATACAGAAGCCTGGTAGAAAATCTGTCTTTAGATTTTCTGGGCTAATATACTAGGGAAGAAGAGGTTGCTAAAATGCAATTTCTGCAAAACAAGTGTTGTAATGTCAGGAAAATGGAAGAGTACTATTTAGAACAAGAAAGGTTTTATTACATCTTCGACAAACAGTCAGACACCATTCACAAGACATTCGTACTCAACATGCCAGGACTAGTTGCTGAGATGATGGAAGCAAAATTCAAAGCTGATGTAGTCACAGACTTAACTCAATACAGTCTTGCACAGCTCTACCAAATATCAATGGAACTCATTCAGAGCAATTGCAGATCCCAAGATCTTAGGAGACACATGAAGTAGATTGAGAAATCCTCTCTGCAAAAATTATGTAATGAAGAACCAAACAAATTTGGTAGCTCTCATACAGATAAAATGTGCACCTGCAACACCAACAGACAGAAAAAACCTTAGAAGCCCTGGAAGCCTTATAAAGGAATAAAGTACTGTTTTATTTAAAAAAATGAAAGCGGAAAAAAGGCTCAGGCAGATGCTTTATCTGTGGTAAAAAGGCCACTATGCTAGACAATGTAAATCCGAGAAGAAGCTTCCTGCGAAACTTCTCCAACTGATCCAACAGGAAGATTTTGATGATGACATTTATACTTGGTCTGATACTCCAATGGGTTCTGTCTACACATTAGATGAATATCCTCCTTCAAATACTGAGGATAGTGATTCCACTTCCTGTACTAGTCATGGCTGTCCATGATAAACTGGCAATGCAGCCATCCTCTCTCTTCAGACCACATATCAAGATCATCCTCAACCCTACAGAGGATACTCAGGTAGCACTCACTGCTCTTATTGATACGGGAGTAATGTGCTCATTCATCCAAGAAGCCTGTGTTCCAAAAAGCTTTTATGTTCCTACAAAGGTTTCTTTCGGATCTGTTAGTGGCAGAGATTTCTATAGCAAAAATATTACTCAGCCAATTAAAATCCAACCATTCATGCTCCGGCATGGGTTGCCTTCGACTATTCTGGCGAAGATATCCTGTTAGGCACAGACTTTCTCAGTCTCCTTGCCCCTTTTGCCTTTTTTCCTGAAGGTTTCTCCTACACCATTCGAAATCATCTGGATGGTACTAGTCATACTTTTTAAGTTCCTTGGGTTGAAAAGCAATCTATTTTTTGGGGACGGTGGAAAAGTACCAAACTACCCTATCCATAAATATGAACCCTAAATCAAGGAACTCTTGGAGTGCTGTATAGAAATACCAAACCAGTTCTAGACTAGAGAACAATATTTCATGTCCTTACCATATAAAGATGGATGGACCATGCCTCACCAGACAGCCTCTCACCCAGGCATGTCACATGACGAAGAACTATGCAAATCAGAGATCCAAAGCTTAATGGATCTGAAGCTTATCAGGCCCTCTAAGTCTCATTGGGTCAGCCCAGCATTCTATGTCAATAAGCATTCAGAACAGGTCCGTGGAAAGAAGTGATTGGTGATGGATTACAGAAAATTGAATGATTGCTTGCAAGACATAAGGTACCCCATTCCACGGAGGACACACCTTTTAAAACGCATCACTGGAGCAAAAGTCTTCTCAAAGTTTGACATAAAGTCAGGCTTTTGGCAAATTGGAATTAAAGAAGAAGACAGACACAAGATAGCGTTTGTGGTCCCCTATGGGTACTACGAGTGGAACGTAATGCCTTTTGGCTTAAAGAATACACCGTCAAAATTCTAGAACATAATGGATGAGATGTATAAATCCATCTTAGGATTTTGCCTTATCTACATCGATGATGCACTCATCTTCAATAACAGTGAAGAAGAACATGTTGAACACCTGTCCCACTTTAAGGCACTAACTTACAAACACGGGTTAGCTTTCTCAGAACCGAAAATGCAGATAGGCTTTGATGAAGTAGATTTCTTGAGATTACACATCAAACAGGGATTCGTTATTCCTTAACCACAAATTACTGAAAAGATAGCGCAATTCCCGGACCAGTTGTCAACCAGAAAGAAAATCTAGCAATTCATCGGAATAATTAATTATGCAGCAGACCATGTGCAAGATTTATCTAAAATGACGAGTCAGATTTCCAAGCACCTAAAGAAGGGTGCCCCACATGGTTGGAAGAGGCATCAAAAGCTGTGAAAGAATTAAAACAAAAGTGCCAGTCACTTTCACCTTTAAAGATTCCTGACAAGTGACAGCTCATCTTACAAGCAGATGCTAGTGACCATTATTGGAGAGCTCTGTTGATAGAAGAATCCGAGGGAAACAAGAGAGTCTGTAGCTATAAATCTGGCCAGTTCAATGATGCTCAAAGGCACTACCCCTCTTCTAAGAAAGAAGTCCTTACAGTTGTCAAGGGAATAAAGAAATTTCAATTCTTTCTCTCACTCACTACTTTTATAATCGAAACTGATTATAAGTATCTCCAAGGACTGCTCAGAAGAAAAGAAAGAGAAATTTCAAACCCATAACTAGCTCGGTGGTCTGAGTCTCTTTTCAGATTCAAGTTTGAAGTCAGGCACATCAAGGGAGAATCCAATACTGTTGCAAATTTTCTCTCCCGACCTATCAATATGATCAAGAGAAAGAGCCTTTCAAGAAGATGGAAAGAAGGCAGCTCTAGTGCCCACGAAGCTAGAGCACATTTCCTTAAAGACCTTAATCCTTTCATTGCTTGGCTTCCCTCTGAAGTCCAAGAAGATATTTTTAAAAAGGTCATCACCCATAAAAGAGATCCAGAAGACCAGACTCTCGCATGGCGAGTCTAGCAACTCATGGCCATGCAGGAACATATACCTGCTCTCAATGAAAGAAGAAAGAGAGCATTCCATCCTCATCCAAATCCAGATCAAATGGATAAAACCATCTTCAAAGTTGGATGCAACTTCCACTATATAATAGACGAAAACACCAACTGGGTTCACTATGTCATCTGTGACATAACCCTACAAGCCTATTATATTACGTGGCACTGGCTTAACATCTATCCGATGGCCATATTGTTCGAACTTAACCAGATCCACACTAGCAGAAGATATGGCAAGGGACGATGGTTTGATCGGATGTTTGCCCCCATTTTTAAAGACATCCTAATCCCGAAACTTATTAATGGATATCACATCACTCACTCTACTATAGTGATCGTGAAACTCACAGATCTTTGGGAAATATACAAGCAGCCCTTAGTACAGGTGATCCAGGATGATCACTCCCATGATAATGGAGACTCCATGTGGATAGGCTACTGGAATGCCAGAAAGGCATTAGTTGAAGTATATGGAACCATTCATATGTACAATACTCACAGTCCAGTATCCCCTCAAGTCTGCACTACGCCGGATCTATTCTACAGAAAGGAGATCATGAATCTCAAGCTCCATAGAGAAGAAGAAGAAGTCGTGGAAATGCAACAAGTCGTGGAAATGCATCACAAGTATAACGACTACTTTACTCACCAGAGTAGACCAACAGAAGTCACCTACCTGGATGCTCTAGATGTTGACAGGTGGAGAAATGAGCTTGAAGATTTGGCTCATTGGTTAGGACTTGAAGAATGGCCCCAACCAGAGCAAGACCCACAGGTTGACAATATTGAAGATCCCATATGGCCAACTATAGAAGCAGATATAGATGCAGCGTCAAAAGAACGATGGAACCACCAGTCAGGACGAAGCACACCGACAAGTGGAAACTCAGGACTACAGCGGAAGCATAGTGGACCCTACAGTGGAAGCGATGGTGATAATAATATTTGCATGTATTTGTATTCGTATGTATGTTAGTAATATGCCCTAAAGGCCAATCGAATGGTGATTTGATTGTTTAGGGAATGATTGTATTTGAATAGCATTTTGATATTTATAAAATGGCAAAGTTATCAATATTCATATATTAATTTAATGAATATAGTCCAAGAAGTAAAATAGTTAAGGAACACATTCTCGAGTATGTCGAGAATATGAAACGTGTATCCTTTGTACTATACTTCTAAAATAGTTCCTAGTGGTGGATTTATGATTGGACATTATAAATTCCTATAAACACTAGTATGTGTTATGACTCCTTATGGTATGTGATACTAAGATGGATGGTGAGTTTCATATCATTGACATGAGATGTCAAGTCAAACACATAGGTACTTGTTAAGAGAACGAGTTTACTGAACTTGACTGAATATAGTAAGCCATATGGTCGTGAGTGTTAATGGCTTATTATACATTGTAACAGACACTATGTTTAGTAATGGTCTTTAGACCTGAGGCATAACAGATGTCTTATACATAGACATCTCTGATATGTAAATGCATAACGATTGATTCCTAATCACGGAAGAGATCTAGCAATAGCTGTCATGGTTGGCTATGTATGAAGACAAGTTGATGGCCAATATGGAATTCATCACTTTGTAATATACAAAAAGGATGTCCCTATGAGATAATATGAATTGGCATGAGAAATCCTTGGCCAAGGTGAAATACATTTGAAGGAGTTCAAATTATATTATCATGCCAAGTTCATTTATATTTATTTTGAGATAAAGCACAACTGCTTAACATAATAAACCATAAGCTGTGCTTTTCTCTGGACATGGATGATGAAGAGACCAAGACATAGAGATACAATGGAATAGGTTCTATAGATCCAACAATTCTTGTTATTTGGATAGTCGTGATATACTGCTAGGTGTCACTCATGACTTGTAGAAACCTTATGATCAATATTGGTAAAGCGTATTACCAATGCATCTTAAGGTCATTAGAAAGGTTCTAATTGATGACTAAAGAGTTTAGCATCATTTAATGAATAAAGAGTTATCATTAAAATAGTTCTACTACCTTATAACTAAGAACCTAAAAGGTCACACACAATATAGAAATGAAAAAGGAGTTACTAGAAAATGAGAAGTTAGATTTCCTAATTTTAGGAAAATCAATATTTATATTATAATTTATTGAGAATGAATATAAATATAAATATATCTTAAATATGATTTAAGATAGAAATTTAGATGTTCCATAAATAGTTTAAGGAACAAAATAAATTTCATAAATCCTCAATTAAACATTATGGAATGTCGAGCACGTAAAATGACCATTTTGGACATGTTCGGGTTCATATATGATTATGGACTTCTAGACCAATTTTGGGTTTAGAATTATGGGCTTTTATTGGATCCAATATGGATTAAGAGAAAGCATTAGAACATGTCACAAGAGAAGCCCACATCTAACCATTTGATGTGATCAAAATGGGGTTAAATGATTAATTCCGAAATTAATTAATATTAGCTATTTATTTATTTAATTAAATAGTTTATTGAAGTGATGAGATAAATTTCAATAAATAATGGCTAAGTGGGTGGGTCTAGCACATGATAATGTTTGGTGCCATTATTAGACATAATGGTGGCTTTATTTGGTGGAAGGAATCAACATGAGCTAGCATTCATGTTCCTTCATTATCTCTCTCATTTCTTAATGAAATTTCGAGATTCCAAATCCTCTGAACTCCTAGAAAATTTCTAAGTTTGGACTGATTAGAGGCATCACAATTGGGGTGCTTAAAGGATCTCAGATCGTGGCAAAACAGAAGCTGTTCGTGCAGAGCTGTATTTTCTGGACAGTGTTCGGAGCTTGCTGTTTTCAGTCGTTTTCTCCTACTTCACGAAGTATTTTCTGAAACTGCAAGTGAGGTAACTAAACTTCAATCTTTCCTCTTGATTTTAGTTTTTGAATGAAGTCGATCCGAGGTTTCTAGAGCTTCCGCCATCTGTTTTAATTTTACTGCGCAAAAGTTGCGTTATTAGGAACCTCATGGACAAATGTTGTCCTTCAATGTATGCATCCTAAGAGATAAGGATAAGAGTATGTAAGTGTGGTGTGAGTTGTAAAGTAGATTCCTTACAGATAAGGATCTACAATTTGTAATAGTAGTTCCTTTGTGCCTATAAAACAGAGCTCTTGGTTTGAGTAAAGGCATCGAGTCTTAGAGTGCAATCTTGTATTATAAATCTCTCATTCCTCTTAATGAAGTAGCCTTCCACTGTTTTCTTGTAATCAAAATGAGTATATATATATGTGTTAGAAATCTTTATCAATATGAAGAATTAGAAAGATAATGTTCTTTTAATAAGAATTAATCTTTGCTAAAAACAAAATACCTTAAAATTAATAAATAGGGATTGGAAACCTCTATGACAACAGTTAATAAGTTAGCACAAGAAATTGTTAACATGACTAAGAGAAGAAATGTACGTACTTTAATGCCAGTATAAAAAAGAAGAACCAATTGATATTAGACACACCAAAGAAATATAAATATACTTTTATTATTAAAATTGGACAGGAGAAAAAAATCAGTAAAATGAAATCTAGTAATAGATCTAAAATTAGATATATTCACATTGTAAGAATCTAGATTATAATAAAAAGCTCATTTTAGAGAAGGAATAGATAGTGCAGTTAATATAATTGTACTAGATAACAGAATAAATGATCAAAAGCATGAATTCCTTAGAATAATAAAAGGGATATAAAAAATTAATATTAAAGATATATCCCAAATATTCAATAAGTCTGAAAGAGAAAAATACAAAAGAGACTTCAAGTTATAATTTTAAATATCTTGATATAATGCATGGCAGATCATACCCATATAGCATTATATATGCTATTGAATATACATTGACAAATTCGAGTAATAGCAAAATGTTTGCCAACAAAGAACTTATAGAAATTGATAAATTGTTTTAATAAAGTTGAAGAAAATACAATCTCTAGATATTTTAAGGTAAATATATTTACTAGAGGAATGAAAGATGGATTTGAGTAAGCAACTTACTTTGATTGCGGAAGTATTACTAAGACTATAGAATACACACTGGAAGAAAAAATCATTTTAGGGAGTAAATAATTCTCTATACGTAGAAAGGAACCATAATTAAATAGAACGGGAAGTTTCTACTAGATGTAGCCAACTTGTCATACCACCATTATTTTAAATATTGGCAATAGTTAGAAAAAATAATCAAAATTTAAAAATCAAAATTGAGTATAATGATGAAAAGTCATGGCATGAGACTTTACATCTAAATATAGGAGCTGCAAAATCTTATGTTCAATGCCAAAATGATTAAAACTTTTGAAACAAGAATTCTAATATAAGGACATAGTGAACTCCTTTTCTCTTCTTTTGGTTTAAGCTTATGTAATGCAGAAGTGAGTTATGAATTGTCTATCTTAATCTCTTTCCTCAGACATTGGCACTTTTAAGTGACTATGGCGGGAGAGAAGATCCATGTATCCGAATTGGTGATATAATAGACCTAGTGCTCAAAATGGTCAGTTGAGACATCTTGCCTTCTGTTTCTAATAAATCCGGAAGTCTCTCGCTTCCATTTTCTTAATGAGGAACATGGACTACAACTTTTACAATCTTCACTCAATGGTGGTGGGCTATGTTATTGCATTCTTTTCTAAGGAAATCTTCTATTTAATTATCTTTTTCAAATTAAGTCTTGTAAATAAAAATTAGAAAGAATTATCTTTTCCCCTATCCTTTAGCTCTTTTCTTATATTCTCTCTTTAAATATCAAATCAAAAACTTTTTTTCAAGAAACTCATGAAAAATAAAAAAAGAAAATATTTGCAACTCATACATAATTCATTAGATTCTTTAATAATAATGCAATTTAGCCCATATACTTAAAACATTTATTTGTGCATAAAAACAGTGTCAGTTGATCATATTTTGAAAAGAATTCTAAATTGTTAATCTCTACATCCACCACTAAATAATATAGTCCAATGTACATTTATTAATATGTCTCCTTGTTCAAAAGAGTAGCACTTTATATTTCAAAATTTTTATCCCAAAAGTCCATTTTTAATGATGTGGTATTCATCAATTAGAAAGTGAAATAATATAATTAATTCACTTGAATTTGTAAAGAATTATCAATCACTTAATTAACGGCAAATCACATTCTACATTATTTGACAAAAGTTTGAGATGCTTATCATTATTCTGATTAAAAGTATCCGCATAGAAAACACTTCTCCATCAACATCAATCCATCTGTTACATGTCTCTCACCATTTCATTCAAACTTTTATTACAAGGTCTAGTAAGCCTAAACTCATCAAAGAACTCAAAAACACAAATTTCTACATCAAATGTAGTTATTTAAGATTTTTTATTTTCTTTTTATTTTTTATGACAAAAAAAATTGTTCAAAAAAAATAGAGTATAAAGATGAGAAAATCGAGTACTCGAGTTAGTTGAATATGATGTAGAGTAAATTAAGTATGAAATAGAGAAAGTCGATTATCAAGTTGAGAAAATCAGCTATAAAGTCGAGTATAAAGTTTAATAATTCAAAATTCTAATGAATAATGTTTTTAGTATATTTTAGTGTTTTTATGTATATTTATGTAAAATTAAATAGTCAACTAATTTAAGGTACATATTTGGAAACTTGGTATGATTAAGGCATATCTAGTGCAATTCTCTATAGAATATCCAAACTAACCTACATAATCAACATTCTTTTGTCAGTCACAACATCCTTTTATCAATGGCTAATCATTAACTTGCGCATATTAATCCAACACACGTGTACATCAAGTGCACGTTAAGAAATTGAATCAACCTTGCATTAAGAAATCAAAAAGACCTTCCAAAATCCAATCCCTTATTTTGAGTTTTTTTATTTTCATATGACAAAATGATTTTCACTTTGCATAAATTTTGGCCAATTTCAAAATTTATGCGGCAACTACTAATTTTCAAATCAAAATGAGTAGGAATAGAAATGGGGGAGGGGATATGGTGTATTTATAGGATTTCTTAAAGCTAATGGATGGCTAGAATTTTGCCACCATAACTCATGATCAATGGTTGAGATTATCGTTTATAAATACCTTACTAAATTCTAGAATTATTAACTCTCTCTACAAACTTCTCTTACATCATCACTTATGTCATTACTTTTGTCATTTCTTATGTTATCTTTACTTAGAATTAAATATTTTATATTATTATTATTATTTTAATACTTAAGGGGGCTTATTTGCTTAAAACAAATTCTATTATATTTAAGTGAGAAAATTGTACCTTACACCCTCAATACAACAAACAAGTCATTCATCCCAAAGAGAAAAATTAAACATAAAGAATGTCTAATGAAAGACTTGATATGCATCACAATGTAGTAGTCATCTTTATTAGGAACTCTTTGATCTATAATCCTCCTTACATGCCAATTTACTTCTTTATACCTTAAAAAATGCACTCTAATATTCCACATAATCTAATCTAATTAATTTGTAGACAAATCTCTAATAAAAGGAATAAATAAATTACAATATTATTGACTTAATAATGCCAATAATAAAAACCCTAATAATCTCCCCCTCTGGCATCCTAACAGGCAAAACACAAACTAACAAATTTTCTAGTCTTCAAATGGCATGTGCAGTAGCAAGATAAATCAGGAGCAAAAACCTACACATAGATTACAAAAACATACAAACAAGTAACCAAAGCACAAATCATAACAAATAAATGCTCATGTGTAAGATTCAATTGAGAATAGCTAACTCTCCCTTAAGATAAAGAATCTCATATTAATATATTTAGAGGGCAATTATATTTGCCATTAGTGCAAGGCAGTTGCTAAAAAAAGGATGCTCAGCTTATTTAGCTCATGTGATAGATACAAAAGCTCGAGAATTGACATTGGAGGATATTGCAGTAGTCAAAAAATTGCCAGATGTATTTCCAAATGAACTTCATGGGATGCCACCTAATAGGGAAGTTGCGTTTTCTATTGACTTAGTCCCAGGAACATCTCGTATATCTATAGCACTGTATAAGATGGCTCTAGCAGAGTTGAAGGAACTAAAAGTTAAATTGTAAGAGTTGGTGGAGAAAGAGTTTATTAGACCTAGTGTGTCCTCGTGGGGAGCTCCAGTTTTGTTGATTATAAATTAAAATAAGTTATTTATACAAACTATAAGAAACATAATTAAAATCAATAGTAATCCTATAAATCTATTTACTTTACTTGTAATCAAAATAAAATGTACAAACAACATATTTTTGCAAACATACAAGATTAAAAATTATCTTAAAATGATAAAATAAAAGTTTGTACACAACACAAGATAATTATAAAATAATAAATACTATAATAATTATAATATAATAACCAAGAAAATAAATTTTGCTAAATAATCTAAGTAATCCTTTGTCTGATACAATAGCATTTACAAATACCCTTTTTCTATCTTTCTCTTTTAAAGGCTTTTTTTGTTTTATTCTCATAAGCTTCTAGTTCTTTTGCTTTTTTTTTCTTTCTCTTTCTTTGCCTTTGCTTTTTCTTTTTTTTTTCTTTTCCTATTTTTTCTTTCTCATTCTTTTCCTTTTCTTTTCTTTTGTTTTTTTCGTTCTTTTTCTTTTCCTTTGTTTTTTTTCCCTTTCTTTTTCTTATAAGTTCCCTTGCGGGAGAGTTGTGTGGCTTTGATTTACTGGGTCTTTGAGATCTTGGCTTTTTTTGCATGCCTCAATAGCTGGCCCTTGTTAAGAATATGAATATTTTTTTGTGCTTGTACAACTGTTTTTTGGTGGTGGAATCGACACCTGCGGCAGCGAGGATGAGGTCACATATGTCGTGGAAGATGATGGTTGTAGACATTTGCTTCTTATTATGGACATATTCTCCTTTCTTTGTCTTCTTCTGTTGGGAAAGGGACTACTATAAGTAGCTGCAAATTAAGCGAAAACAAAATTCTTTCCTTCTTTATGTAATTAAAATAGGATGTGTACAACAAATAAATAGGCAGAAAAATAAACCAACACAATCCAAAATAAAAACCAACCACAAGAGACATATATTTTTACATGGAAAATCTAAAGCGGGAAAAATCACGGGACCGTAGTCTGATAAAATCTTCCACTATTTTAATAGGGTTATAGTATAAATTCTTCTCTAGATAATACTAGAGGCTACCAACATCAAGGATCTTTATATTTTTGGCTTATAGTAACAACCTAATAATTATCTCTCTAACAAGTGAGTATCTAAAATAATAGTCGACGAGAGGATAAAATAAAAATTAGGGATACTGGGATTGTCGAGGGCGATGACAGAAACTTGTCCTTAAAATTTAAGAGAAAACAGAGGTAATTTCACCTTCTAATCGCCCAATTAAAAATTAAAACCTTACACTAAATTGTAATAACCAGCCACTGTCTACTCTCTCTCTCTCATCTTTTTCTTCTCCACTTGTCCTTTTTTTTTTTGGCGGTCATGAAACTAGGGTTGTCACTTGCCTTTTAAAGACAAATTACATGGTAATTTTCATCTACGTCCAAAACTTAATATTAATTACACATTAAGCAAGCTATTTTGGATTTTGAGCTTTTGGGCCTCCAAATGAGATGGACCCAACAAATCTCACCCTCCAGATCATTTGAGGGGCATCACTAAGCTCCCTTTCTGCATGCAGTTTTTCAGTTTCTCCTTTAGTAATGACTTTGTCATCATATCTAACCAATTCTTTATTGTGTGTGTCTTCTGTTGAGTGTTAGAAACTGCATATTTATAAAAGAGAAAATCGTTATTTTACTTATCAAGTATTGCTAACAACCCTTACTTTTATGTGTTTAAGTTTCTTATACTTTAATTATGTGTATTTTATTTTAATGAAGTATTTTATGTATTTTAGGGGGCATCATAGTCACTTCACAATAAACGAGAGATCAAATGGCAAAACGGACATCATTTTTTAACTCAGGACGGTCGAAAACCTTAGGAGTAGTATAAAAGAAAAAATGACACTGTTCACATGTACGGTACTATTCACATGTACGGGTACTGTTGGAGTTACTGTACAAATAGTGGCTGATGACGTGGCGAAATCCTGAGCGTCCAAACTGTTTTTAATCCGATGGCCATGATTTACTCGATGTAACTATAAAAAGAGGGCCCCCTCTAATTTGGCACCTCTGAATCCATTTTTGGGGTTCATTTTTTGTAATTCTCTCTCTATCTTGTACTTTCTACGTATTTGAATAAATTCCCATTTTGCCCCTAGTTCAACTATGAGTGGCTAATTTTCTTTCAAGCTTGGGTTGAAGGTGAAGTCTCAACATGTGTCATGGCTTGATTTGGTAAATTTATTTTCTCTTCCCCTCTAGTTTTTGTGGATGTTTTGACTTCTCGTCGACAAATAATACTAATTTTGTCTAGTACTGCCCTGGTTTCACCGGCACCCTAGTATAAGATTATTATTATTTGGCACGATAAGCCCTTAGCACCATATTTATTAGAGCGTGGTTCATGAGGTGTGGATTCCCCCCTCATGATTTAATTGGTATTAATAAGGAATATTTAGCCCATGATGCATATTGATACGGATCCAAATACCCAAGTACGTCATTTAATAGATTTACACTTCAATTTATTCTTGCCATTTTAATTTCAATTTCAGAATTTATTCTCGCCATTTTAATTTAAGTTTTAGCATATTCTAAATTATTTCCACCACAAATCCAACCACCCATTTACAGAATTAATTCTATAAATAATTAAAATCCACCTCCTCGTGGGATCGACACTCGCACCATTAAGCTATACTACAACATATTCGTGCGCTTGCGAGTTCAATAAAATTTGCACAACAAGTTTTTGGCACCGTTGCCGGGGAGGTAAGTAATTTTAATTCATAGAATTAATTTTTTTGAATATTTCCATTTAATTTTCTTTTGTATTTAAAAAAAAAGAAAAAAAAGTGAATCTACACTTAGAGGTTAGTATTTCTTTTCTTTTTCTCTACTTTAAATTCTGTAATTTAATTTTCAAGTTATTTTTTATTTCTTCTTTGTCATTTTTATTTATCTTATTAATTTATTTTTAGTTAGTTTATTTCACGTATTTGTTCTTGTGTTTTTATAGTAAGTTTGTAATAGCGCAACAAGGTTAGTATCGTAATTTTTCCTTCTTCTTTATTTTTATTTGTTTTTCTCTTATTTTTATGTTTATTTTATTTGTTTTGTTTTCCATTTATTCTTGTATTTCTTGCATGCATGGTCGTAGGTCATTATTACCCAATCTTGAACCTATAGACCTTGAATTAGAGAAAACACTTCGCACACACATTAAAAATAAAATGGATTTACAAGCACCACAGGAGAGGCCATTTAAGAACTACTTTAGTCCTTTAGCTAATTTGAGCACATCTTGCATAAGATACCCAAATGTAGCGGCTAGGAGTTTTGAATTAAAACCTAGTGTGCTAAATTGTCTTCCCACATTCTATGGCTTAGAAAATGAGGACCCATATAATCATTTGAATGATTTTCATGCTATTTGTCAAACATTTAAATATGAGAATTTTTCAGATGATGATGTAAAACTTAGATTATTCCCATTTTCTTTTAAGGATAGAGCTCGTTCATGGCTTAATACATTACTTGCTAATAGTATTGCATCATGGGAACAAATGGTTACAAAATTTTTAAATAAATATTTCCCAGCTCATAAAACAAACGCTATTCGCAGGGAAATCTCGGAGTTTACCTAGAGAGATGACGAACAGTTTTTCGAAACATGGGAGCAATTCAATGGGCTAATCTTGAAGTGTCCACATCATGGGTACGAGAAATGACATCAATGCCAATACTTTTTGGAGAGATTATTACCGAATGTGCAAGAATGGCTAATGGCAACAAGTGGAGGAGAGCTAATGTCAAAAAGTGCATCAGAGATTTGGGAATTCTTCCAGCGACAAGCAGATAATTCCCAACAACGGAGTCGATCACTCAGGAGTACTAGAAGGATTAAGGGAGTAAATGAGGTTCAAATTGGCGAGTCAACTTCAGGAATCAAAGAAGTCAAGGAGATGGTTGAAAGTCTCTCTCGACAAACAGCGTCGTTATCAACTGCTAAATCAACAGAGCCACATGACCTTGACTCATTCTCAGATCAAGCCAATGCCATAGGTGTAATGAGAAAACCATTGAATTACAACCCATACTCCAACACATATAACCCTAGATGGAGAGACCACCCCAATTTTTCATGGTCTCAAGGATTCCAACAGAATGGACCAGCAACTCCAGCTCCGCCAATGCAACAAATTCCTCAAAATCCTCAAGCCTCTCAGCCACCATTCAGACCATTCAATCAGAACCAAAACTATTCTCAACCCAGACCGTGGGAAGATTCATTCCAGAATCTCAGGAATGTTACTCACTCCACGATTGAGCAACAGAACCGCACCATTGATGGACTACGAAACGAGTTAAGAGCGGGCTTCAACTCACAAGCCCAATCAGTTTCAAGCCTGGAAAAGATGGTGGGACAGCTTGCTTCCTCAGTTCAGACCTTGGCAATGACCGTTGAGAAAGGAAAATTTCCAAGTCAACCAGTGCCTAACCCTAAAGGAGTGCATGAAACAAGTACCAGTTCACCACAGCAGCATGGAGAGGTCAAAGCCGTCATGACCTTGCGAAAAGGAAAAGAAGTCGACAACAAAGTGGAGATGCCGGTGACGAAAGAAAACCAAATTGTACCTGTGAATGTTGAGGACTTATCACCGGAGGAGAAAGAAGACAATAACCCACGAGAATATGTTCCAAAAGCTCCATTTCCTCAGAGGTTAGGGAAAAAGGGAAAATCCACAGGTGAGGTTCTCGAAATCTTCAAACAGGTAAGTGTCAACATCCCTTTACTTGATGCTATAAAGCAAGTTCTATCTTATGCCAAGTTTCTTAAAGATATGTGTACTAAAAAGATAAATATGCATGTTCAAAAGAAGGCATTTTTAACAGAAAACATTAGTTCTATACTCCAACATAAAATTCCACTAAAATGCAAAGACCCAGGCTCCTCCACTATTTCATGTAGCATAGGGAACCACACAATTGAGAATGCTTTGCTGGATTTAGGAGCTAGTGTAAATTTGTTGCCTTACTTAGTTTTCGTGAAACTCGGATTGGGAGAATTACACCCAACCCCAGTGGTGTTACAACTTGTAGATCAGTCCACGAAAATACCTCGTGGTATTGTGGAAGACGTGCTTATCCAGGTAGACAAATTTTATTTTCCTGTTGATTTCATTGTAATTGACACTCAACCAATATAGGATTCAAGGAAGCACATCCCCATTATTCTAGGCCGACCTTTCTTGGCAACTGCGGATGCTCACATTCAATGCAGAACTGGAAATATGCAGTTGTCCTTTGACAACATGACTATGGAGTTGAACATCTTCAACATTGCCAAACAACCTCACAACACAGATGATGAAATTATTGATGTGGATTTAATTGAAGCACTAGTTGATGATACTTTTGTTTCAAACCTTAGTGATGATCCTTTACAAACATGTTTAACTCACTTTGGTTTGAATTTTGATATTGACAGATCGGTCGATGAGGTCAACGCCCTACTTGACTCAGCACCATCTGTGGACACTAATAAATAGAAGCCAAGAGTTGAACAACTAGCACCATCAGAGAAAAAACTCATTCCATCATCAGAATTACCACCGAAACTCAAGCTCAAACCATTGCCCAACACTTTGGAATATGCATTTTTGGGGGAAGAAAGTACTCTGTCGGTAATCATCTCATCATCCCTAGATGACGAACAAAAAGGTAAGTTGTTCGATGTTTTAAAAGAGTATAAAGGAGTATTAGGATGGACCATAGCGGACATAAAAGGTATAAATCCAGTAGACTGCATGCATTACATTCACCTTGATGAAAATGCTAAATCTACTAGGGAAATGCAACGTCGGTTAAATCCTAATATGAAAGAAGTGGTTAGAATATAAATCCTTAAGCTATTAGACGCAGGTATCATTTACCCAATTTCTGATAGTTCATGGGTCAGTCCTGTACAAGTTGTCCCCAAAAAGTCAGGAGTCACTATAGTTACCAATGCTGATAATGAATTGATACCAACTAGAGTAACTACAAGATGGCGTGTATGCATTGATTATAGAAAGTTGAATTCTGTCACACGTAAAGACCATTTTCCTTTACCATTCATCGATCAAATGCTTGATAGGTTAGCAGGTCACGAATTTTATTGCTTTCTAGATGGCTACTCAGGATATAATCAGATTCCCATAGCACCAAAAGATCAAGAGAAAACCACTTTCACTTGCCCTTTTGGCACTTTTGCATATAGGAGGATGTCATTTGGATTATGTAATGCACCTGCTACATTTCAACGATGCATGTTAAGCATTTTTTTTGATATGGTTGAACGATTCCTTGAGGTCTTTATGGATGATTTTTCTGTCTTTGGAGATTCATTTGATCAATGTTTATGTCATCTAACACTAGTTCTGCAGAGATGTATCGAAAAGAACTTGATCTTAAATTGGGAGAAGTGCCATTTTATGGTAACACAAGGTATTGTTCTCGGTCACATCATTTCGAGCAAAGGTATTGAGGTTGACAAAGCCAAGGTGGATCTCATTTCTAATCTTCCTCCACCCAAAACAGTCAGAGAAGTAAGATCTTTCCTTGGGCATGCTGATTTTTATAGACGTTTCATTAAAGATTTTAGCAAAGTTTCTAGACCCTTATGCAATTTACTTGCTAAGGATGCACCTTTTATCTTTAATGATTCATGTCTTGTGGCTTTTGAAAAATTAAAGCAATTGTTGACAACATCGCCCATCATTCAGCCCCCAAATTGGAGCTTACCATTTGAGCTCATGTGTGATGCATCTGATTATGCAGTTGGAGCAGTATTAGGACAAAGAGTTGATCGAATTCCCCATGTTATTTATTATGCTAGTATGACATTGAATGATGCACAGTTGAACTATTCAACTACTGAAAAAGAAATGCTAGCAGTAGTTTTTGCATTGGAAAAATTTCGATCTTATCTCATTGGTTGTAAAATAATTGTATTCATTGATCATGCTGCTCTTAAATATCTTCTTACAAAGAAAGATGCAAAAGCTAGACTAATCCGTTGGGTGTTACTTTTGCAGGAATTTGACTTGGAATTCAAAGATAAGAAAGGCACAGAAAATGTTGTGGCAGACCATCTCTCTCGTCTTCATTTTGACACAATTACAGAGCTATTAATATTGAATGAGTCCTTTCCAGATGAACAATTAATGAGTGTAGAAATTTTACCTTGGTATGCTGATATTGTTAATTATCTTGTTACAGGTAAACTTCCAGAGCATTGGACCAAGCAAGACAAGGCCAAATTCTTTGCAGAAATAAAGAATTTCTTTTGGGATGACCCATATTTGTTCAAGTATTGTGCAGATCAAATTATCAGACGATGTGTCCCAGAAAGTGAAATTCACAATATCCTTTCATTCTGCCATGAACAAGCTTGTGGAGGCCATTCAGTGCTAAGAAAACAGCGACTAAAGTTCTACAATGTGGTTTCTATTGGCCTACTATATTTCGAGATGCTTACACATTCTGTTCTTCATGTGATAGGTGTCAACGAATGGGGAGCATTACGCGAAAGAACATGATGCCACTAAATCCAATTTTAGTGGTTGAGATTTTTGACGTATGGGTAATCGACTTCATGGGATCCTTTCCCCCTTCTTTTGGTCATCAATTCATACTGGTTGTTGTTGACTATGTATCAAAATGGGTAGAAGCGATTCCATGCAGAACTAATGATCACAAAGTGGTGATAGGGTTTTTGAAAAGCAACATTGTTTCGCGCTTTGGATTCCCTCGAGCGATAATCAGTGATGGTGGTGCCTACTTTTGTAATAAAGCATTCAAAGCTCTTTTGACAAAGTATTCAATCACACATAAAGTGGCAACCCCATATCATCCGCAAACCAGTGGCCAAGTGGAGATCTCCAATCGAGAAATAAAGCACATATTAGAAAAGACGGTGAGGCCAGACAGAAAAGATTGGTCATTAAGACTTGATGATGCATTATGGGCATATCGAACGGCTTTCAAGACTCCGATTGGGATGTCACCCTACAGGCTAGTATATGGAAAAGCTTGCCACCTACCTGTGGAACTCGAGCATCGTGCATATTGGGCCATCAAGAAATTCAACTTTGACATACAGCAAGCCAGTTCAGAAAGAATATTACAACTGGCAGAACTTGAAGAAATTCACAATGATGCATATGAAAATGCCAAGATTTACAAGCAACGAATAAAAGTCTTCCATGACAAGCATATTATGAGAAAATCTTTCACTCCAGGTCAGAAAGTACTTTTATTCAACTCTCGCTTGCACCTATTCCCAGGTAAGTTACACTCTCGATGGTTTGGTCCATTTATTGTTCATACTGTTTTTCCACATGGGCAATTGAAATTAAGGACCCAAAGAACGGTGTCACATTTAAAGTTAATGGTCAAAGATTAAAGCAATATCTAGAGTACCAACCACATGGAGAAGACACCGAAATAAATTTGAGTGACCCACCAGATTTGAATTGATTTTTTCTTTTCAGTGGTTTGATTTTTCTTTCTTTCTTTCTTTTTATTCTTTTGCTAATTGAATTTATTTTTGCATAAGTGTGTTTCTTTTGTCATTAAGTTTTCTTTTACCATTGTTAATAATGAGTGCCACACGAAGATCGTTCCTCCTGAACATTCTTAAACCACTTCAACGTATCAAAACTCATCTCAAAAGCCAGATTCAATCTTGTAAAACACATCGCATTTGAGCTCTACAACCACCAGAGTTAGTAGCCTATGTTGAGGATTTAGAAAGCCAACTCAAAAATATTGAGCGAGGTGTTTACAACATCTAGTTGGAGCTTGAGGTAAATTCAATAAGAGGACGATTTTAATTTTCCTTGTGTTTTTTAATTTGTTTTTCTGTTTGTGTGCTTTAGTTTGTTACCCCGGTGAAATGGCGGATAACGGTACTCCGTGACAATCAAGTCGGTTACTTCAGTTTCCCATAATAACTGATATTTTGAGGCGAAGGTATGGACAGATCCGAGATTCTAGCAAAGCTTCACAAGCGATTCCCTTCACTTCCTCATAATGCCCTTCTTACGATCTACAAAGCTCGGTCCGAACGCATACGATTGCTTATGAGGAATAACATACCTGCTGACATCTGTTGGTTAATCAAGGCAAAAGTACGATTGGCAGGTGAGTTACCTCCAAAATTTATTGCATACATGCCTGGTTGTGGTAAAGGAAATTATGCAAGAAAACGACGAGCTCGAAGAATTTCTATTGTTTGTCATAAGTGTGCCAGAATGAATTGCAATATAAACCCATGTTCTTTAGTATTTGAGTCAAAGATGGCTGAATATAAAGTGTAGTGCCTCTAGAAATGCATCTTCTTAAGTAAAAAAAAAATTTGTTTTCTATCATTTTCTAATTAATTTTTCTGCATCATTTTCACATTTCTGCATGCATATTTTCTTTTTACGTTTAGAATAGGTTGGGGGGTAGGGTGTTGTTAAAAAAAATTGTGATTTGTTTTAACATTGGGTGACATGATAATTTCAAATTTTAGTATTTGTATTATCTTTAGTCTGAAGTGATGTTACACTATGTTTGCTACTCTACATGTTGATGTTGGAGACAAAAATGAGTTGCTTGAAGGAATGAACATGTCATAATAAATACCAAGTGAGTTTTTGAGTCTATCATTTTTCTTGGAGAGTAACCTTTTTTTCCATTATTTATACAGCTTAGTAGTTTATTATTGTATATACGATCTCTAGATTTCTTTTGAGTTAACCCTAAAAAAAATGAAAAAAAAAGAAAAGAAAAAAAATGTGTGTTGCTACATTTGGAGGCCCATTTAATTAGTAGATATGGAAGATTATTTAGAGCCCTAAAAGATGAAGGAAAGTCATCTTTGACCCGTTTGAGCCTTTCTAGCCATCCCTTTTATCATATATCCATAGTTAACCCTTTTGAGCCTTTAAAAAAATCAAAAAAAATTTTCTTTGTCAACTTATCATCTTGACCCACTCCAATTTGGAGTATTACCTAATATCTTACAAAATCCATCACCTATTTATGTTTGAGAAAAATGTAAATAAACATTTTATAGTGAAGTTATGCCTAGTTCGAAAAAAAAAACAGAAAAAAAATTGTTGCTTCAAAAAAAAAATTTTGTTTCAAAAGAAAAAAATAATAATAGGTGAAATCCACCTTGCAACTTTCAAAAAAAAAATCCTCTGTATTTTTCTCAAACATATACTTTATTTTTCCTATTTCCCTTCTTTGTTAACCATGTCTTTAGCCTACGTTACGTCCTAATAAAAGTCCTTCTTGATTTTAGGGAACTATAGTCTGAAGTAGAAGCTAGTTATATGGGATAAAAAGATTTAGAGATGCATAAAAAATAAAAATAAAATAAATAAATAAATTGGGTTAACTATCATTTTTATTTGACTTGAGATCGTATTATTTCTAAGCTAAGGGCATATTTCTTTTTAGTGAGAGCATGTGAGATCACTTCTTTATTATTTTCTTTCAATTACCATTCATTGGAGTGACTATTTTTATTTGGGTTTAATTTCTTTGTGAGAATGTCACTACTTCCAGTGAGATTTTGGGGTTTGACATGTCATTCTTGAAGGTAGCTACGACAAAGTCTACTGGGCTGATTCATGTGGATGGTTGATGTGGGTGTGATATTTCTTTAGACTTGAGATAATGCTTATACTTTTACTTTATTGTTATCATTAATCTGATTGAATAAACAAGAGTGTTTAAAAAAAAATTTTTGAATTTTGTTTTCGCTTTAATTGCTAGGGACTAGCAACAAGCTGGTTGGGGGGTGTGTTGAGTGTTATAAAGTGCATATTTATAAAGGAGAAAATCGTTATTTTACTTATCAAGTATTGCTAACAACCCTTACTTTTATGTGTTTAAGTTTCTTATACTTTAATTATGTGTATTTTATTTTAATGAAGTATTTTATGTATTTTAGGGGGCATCATAGTCATTTCACAATAAACGAGAGATCAAATGGCAAAACGGACATCATTTTTTAACTCAGGACGGTCGAAAACCTTAGGAGGAGTATAAAAGAAAAAATGACATTGTTCACATGTAGGGTACTATTCACATGTACGGGTACTGTTGACGTTACTATACAAATAGTGGCTGTTGACTGTACTGTGCAAATAATGGCTAATGACGTGGCGAAATCCTGAGCGTCCAAACTGTTTTTAATCCGATGGCCATGATTTATTCGATGTAACTATAAAAAGAGGACCTCGCCCCCTAATTTGGCACCTCTGAATCCATTTTTGGGGTTCATTTTTTGTAATTCTCTCTCTATCTTGTACTTTCTACGTATTTGAATAAATTCCCATTTTGCCCCTAGTTCAACTATGAGTGGCTAATTTTCTTTCAAGCTTGGGTTGAAGGTGAAGTCTCAACATGTGTCATGGCTTGATTTGGTAAATTTATTTTCTCTTCCCCTCTAGTTTCTGTGGATGTTTTGACTTCTCGTCGACAAATAATACTAATTTTGTCTAGTACTGCCCTGGTTTCACCGGCACCCTAGTATAAGATTATTATTATTTGGCACGATAAGCCCTTAGCACCATATTTATTAGAGCGTGGTTCATGAGGTGTGGATTCCCCCCTCATGATTTAATTGGTATTAATAAGGAATATTTAGCCCATGATGCATATTGATATGGATCCAGATACCCAAGTACGTCATTTAATAGATTTACACTTCAATTTATTCTTGCCATTTTAATTTCAATTTCAGAATTTATTCTCGCCATTTTAATTTAAGTTTTAGCATATTCTAAATTATTTCCACCACAAATACAACCACCCATTTACAAAATTAATTCTATAAATAATTAAAATCCACCTCCTCGTGGGATCGACACTCGCACCATTAAGCTATACTACAACATATTCGTGAGCTTGCGAGTTCAATAAAATTTGCACAACATCTTCTCAAGTTACAATTGTTTTTTCTCGAGCATGTCTCGTATCTAATAATACCTCACATCAATATACTTGGATTTCAAATGGTATGTCGAATTCTTTGCCAAGTGAATGGCACTATAACTGTCACAGTACACAATAAAGTTATCTTACTTCACACTTAATTCGTGTAGGAAATTCTCCATCCGCATGGTTTCTTTTTACAACTTTCAGTGATTGCAATATATTCTGCTTCAGTGGTAGACAAGACAACACATTGCTGAAGTCTAGACTACAATGAGACTACTCTTCCTACAAAAATGAGTAAATATCCTGATAGAAATTTTATTGAATCAATATCTTCTGTCCTGCATCCATGCACACTTGTAACATAGGTTTGTCATCACCAAAACATAAACATGCATTGGAAGTGTCTTCGAGATATATGATAATCCACTTTACTACTGTCCAATGTTTTTTACCCGAATTGGAGAGAAACCGACTAACTACACCAACTGCATGAGCAATATCTAGTCTTGTATAAACTATGGCGTACATCATACTACCAACGATTGAAGCGTAAGGAACTCCTCTAATCTCTTACTTCTTTTTCTCACTTATAGGACAATGCTTAAACTAAAGTTGAAATGGCTGCAAGTGGAGAACAAACAAATAGATTTTGCCTTACTCATGTTAAATCTTTCAAGAACCCTTTCAACATATGCTTCTTGAGATAACTATAACTTCCCTGATTTTCTATTGCCGGAAATCTTCATGCTAAGAATTTATTTTGTTGGTCCCAAGACCTTCATTGCAAAAGATTTGCTAAGCTCTCTTCAGATTGTTAATCTTATTAGCATCCTAACTAACAATTAACATGTCATTCACATAAAGTAAAAGAAAGATGAAATCATTACACCAAACTTTTTCACAAAAACATAATGGTTGCACATTATCTTGTTAAAATCATGATGCTCCATGAAAGAATCAAACTTCGTGTACCACTGTCTTGGTGCCTATTTCAGCCTACACAAACTTTTCTTCAACTTGCACACAAGCTCTTATTTTTCTTTGACACTGAATCTTTAAGGTTGCTCCATATATATTTCCTCCTCTAAGTCACTGTGAAAGAAAGTCGTCTTTACATCAAGTTATTCAGTCTCCAAATTCAAGGTGGCTGCTAATCCTAGAACAACTCAGATAGAAAATATTTTCACAGTAGGAGAAAATATTTCTTCAAAATCAATACTTATCTTCTAACGGAAACCCTTCATAACCAATCTAGCCTTGTACCGTTGTTATGAGTTATTTTTAATCTTAAACCTGTATACTCATTTGTTCTGCAGTGCCCTTTTTCCCTTATACAGCTTCACTAAGTCATAAGTGTGGTTCTCATTGAAGAATTTCATCTTCTCTTGTATGGCTTTAACCCATTTATTTTTATACTGGTGAGACATGGCTTCTTCAAACATTTTGGTGCCCCTCTATATGTAAGTATCACATTCATGTAGAGGATATCTAGTAGAAAATCGTCATTCTCTAGTGGATCTTCTCAATTTTAGATCAACTGATGGTGTTAGTGGTTCTAGAGGTGCCTGGTCAACTAGTTCCAAGCAAATATCTCCTCTACCCACAATCTTAGATGTCCCCTCATTTCTCATTTGAACATGGCCATAATCACCATTAACATAGGATGTGAAGTAATCACCATATGCAGCAACATGAAATGAATCACGCGAATTAATCACCCAATCACTGGTATGGCAAGTGAGATTTACCTAGCTCTCATAATAAATAATATCCAAATTATCATCAACTATGGCTGCAATATTCTCTTTGTTATTTTTCTGAGCATCACCTTTTTCTTTCGTTTGTTCTCTTTTCCACAATCTGCACTCCCTTTTAACGTGACCCATTTTCTGCCAATGAAAGCACTTCATATGTCTTCTTTGGGACTTAGATTTGGGGTTATCGTTGTTTTGCTGGCAGAAATTTCTACTTTGGCTTCTCCCCCGCCTTTCTTGCTTTTTTGAAACAAATGCATCTAACTCAAAGGAAACTGCTTCAACACTTTTTCTTCTAGATTCTTCATTTCGCAACCTATTTGTAACCATATCCAAGGTCAATTTCTTGTTTGGCGCTGAATTATTCACTGACACCACTAATGTCTCCCTATTGTCAGGTAAAAAACTAAACAACGACAATGCTTGTAACTCATCATCTAAAATATTTTTCATTATAGTCAACTAATCGACAAAGCCCTGAAATTCACTAGTGTGTTTAGTCATACCGCGCCCCTCCTTATATTTTAAGTTAACAAGCCTTTTTATTAAATTGGCTTTATTCTGTGTTATCAGCTGTTCATAAATTGTTTTCGATTTCCTCCAAAGAGCATTAGCCTTGGATTCCTTCGCCATATGGTGGTACACACTTTGATCAATCCCTGACCTAATAGTACCTATGGTTTTTTGGTTTAATTGAGCTCATTTCTTATCATCTAAATCGGTGGGTGTAGTTCATTTCTTATCATCTAAACCGACGGGTGTAGCTTATTTCTTATCATCTAAACTGGCGGGTGTAGCTTCTTCGACTTCAATGGGTTCATGTAAGTCTTTCATATATAGAAAATCTTCCATCCTAGACTTCTAAATACTATAATTCCATGACTTTAATTTAATCATGTATGCCGATGACTCCTCCATGTCAACTACACAAGTAATAAAACACATTATCTGATGCTCTGAAACCACTATGTTAGGAAAGGAACTACCACAAGCAGCTGAAGATTAAGTAGAAATAAAACTCTTCCCCTATTTGCGTGATTAAAATAGAATGTGTGCCAAATAAATAGGCAGAAAAATAAATCAACACAATCTAAAGCAAAAACCAATCACAAGAAACACATAATTTTTGCGTGAAAAATCGAAAGTAGGAAAAATCACGGGATCGTAGTCCAATAAAATCTTCCACTATTTTAATAGGGTTACAATACAAATTCTCCTCTAGATATTATTAGAGGCTACCAACATAAAGAATATCAATATTTTTAACTTACAATAACAACCTAATAATTATTTCTCTAACAAGTAGTTAACAAGAGGATAAAATAAAAATCAAAACCAATAAAATTATAAAGGGCAATGCCATAAACTTACTCGCAAAATTTGGGAGAAAATAGAGTTTATTTCATCTTCAGATCACCCAATCAAAAATAAAAAATCTTGATTTAAATTGTAATAACCAACTATTGTCTTCTCTCTCGTCTTTTTCTTTTTTCGATCATGAGCAAAGGAGGGCTGTCCCTTGCTTTTTTTCAAGGCAAATTACATGATAATTTTCATTCAAATTCAAAATTTAATGTTAATTGCACATCACAAGCCATTTTAAACTTTGGGCTTTTGGGCCCCTAAATGAGATGGACCCAACATCTTCAGATTTCTTTTTCCTTTTTTTATTCTAATGCAATAACTCGTAATTACAACACCCCCACAAGTTAATTGTTTGCGGCATTTGGTGTATTACAATGGTAATTTTATGTGGTCTTACACAAAGTTAATTTTGGCCAAATATAGTGTTATATTTAGGATTATAATGTGGTGTAATATTCGGTAACAAACACACCATTTAATTACTACAAGTAACAGCGATACTCTTCACATGATTAGCTAGTACTTTAATAATAACCCGATAAATCACGTTACACAAACTAATTGGCTCGAATTCTATTACCTTCGTATAACTCTTCAGTCTTCACCTTCGGAATCAGCATTACTACGATATATGATTCAAAAGTGAAAAATCAGCTCCCCCATTCAAAATAGCCAAACAAGTATTGACAACCTGTTTTCCAAGGATACACCAATGATCTTAAAAAAAAAAGCCCGTTAGAAACCATCTAGACCAGGTGCCTTACTAGGGAGCATCTGCATATAATCACCCTTCACATCTTTGTCAATAAATTTTGCTGTCAGTTCCCTGTTCATATCGTCTGTAACTTTAGCATGTGAAAAGGACAAAACAGTCTCCCTCTTATTCGGTACGGGAACTAGGTGATGAAAAAAGTAAAGAAAAACATTCCCCCACAATCTCGTCAATACCACCAATCAAAGTAACCCAATTACCCTTATGATTCGATAATCCTCTAATGTTACTTTTCTTCTACAAGCAATGCATAGTTATGGGTGAAAAACGTGTATTCCTATCACCTTTCTTAAGCCAAGAAACTTAAGCCTGCCACTGCCAATATTGTTCCTCTTCATGCAATAAGCCATATATCTCAGTTTCCAAATGCCGTAAATTGCTCCCATCTAAAAAAAAACTCCCTTGATTCTGGACATCTGATATCTCTACAATCTTTGCACCCACTCTTTTATGCTCTAACAGTACAGTTAACATTTTTATTGAAAAGGACATACTTGATCTTCAACCTTATCAGCAGATTCCTTCTAACGGTCCACAATAATATCCCGACACTGAGCATAATATTTCCAATAAACTTTACAGTGAAAACAAGGTTTACATGAAGGCCGCTGCATATTCATCATAGAAGTTTTACAGGATAGCATTATAGAGCAATAATTCGAGCACTAGCTGAATAAATCAGATATAATAGAGAATAGCCGCAAATTCTTCCAACTGCGACTACAAAGAAATCGATCCAACTGCTCTTGCACAAAAAAAACCAGCCAATTCACTTATTACTCCTAGTATACGAATACCCTGACAATCCATGTCTGTTAGGTCACATTGTCACAGGACATCCTGAAAATTTTCTTTCATCTCAACATTCCGTGGCAATCCCGCAAGTTTCTCTTCCTCTCATTAAAGTCACACCTAATTACCTAAGGTAAAGATAACAAAGAATACAAATATTTAATAAGCCCTTAGATGCCCATATATACCAATAAGTCTCCACCACAAACCACGTTCTATTCTAATAATCCCATCAATATGGTGCACACCATATGAATTCACAATCTAAGCCTTATCCTTCCAAAGCAAAGCCAAACTACCCCTAAAACCAATCCTATCAACAGCTAGACAATTTTCATACCCTAACTTCCTACTAACATAATTCATCTTCGCTACCACTATAAGGCCTAACATCACAAAGAATTTTACGCAGAGCACAAGATGTCGAAGTTCTGGGAGAAGAAGATGGATGTTTTCTACAACTGAAGTTCTGGGTTTTGGAAAAATTGGGTTATTGGCGGGATTTTTCTTGTGGTGGGAAGGATGTTTCAATCAAAACGATGTCTCAGGTAGTAGCTTAGTATGTTATGAGTGCATTTCACTTATGAGTTTGTGAGATGATCTTCAGTGGAGTTATTCAGTTTTTCGGTGAGGGTCTGATGATAACAAGTGGCAGATTCACTGGATGGGCTGGGATAGCATGGGCAGAGCTGAAAAATAGGGTGAATGTGGTTTCAGGTTTTAGTGTGTTTCAACCATGCTACGTTGGCAAAACAAGGATGGCGCTTGCTTATCCATGATGAGGCACTTGTTTCAGGGGTTTTAAAGAGCTAGATATTTTCAAAGGTGGTTTTTAGGCAAATATTAGTAGCAATCCTCCTTTAACTTGATGGAATATGTTGATGCCGAAATTCAGATGAGTTGATCAGATCTCAGATCCATGCAGCATCATTAAATTTGTTTGGTGGGAAGCTAATGATTAATTAGCACCATTAGCAGATTTCTATGAGCAGATGTTCTGTGAGCAGACAACCCATGAGCAGATAACCCATGAGCAGACAATCCATGAGTAGAGAACCCGAGAGCAAACGATCCATGAGCAGATAACCCATGAGCAGACGATCCATGAGCAGAGAGCCCATGAGCAGACGATCCATGAGCAGAGAACCTGTGAGTCTGTGAACACAATTAACAGTCAGGAGGTGCCGGAAGTTTTTCCGGCGAGAACCCTCTAACGCTCAAGTCAGCGATTCGGGTCTTACTTGGAAAAACTCATACCACAACTCATGTGGTTTAACTATGATTGCTTTAAACAAAAAGCTTTTAAGTAAATTTAAAGGAAAAGAATATGAAATAATCAATCTTAAAGAAATTACAGGCGAAAGAGAAATTTCTCAGTGGTAGAGAGAGAAAAATGTACAATGGTTTCAGTTTCTTAGAGAGAGAAAGAGAGAGAGAGCTAAAAAAGTCCCCTTTCCTTTCCCTTCCTAGAGTTATTATAGGAAACTATAGCGGTTTTCATCCACTCTCTTAGAATTATTAAGAAAACTACTAATTTTCAGCCCACTAAGAACATGGTCCCTAATATTTCGGAGAAAATGTTTTGACTGAATCGTGCTTTTTGGTAACTTCTTGGTCGAGGTGACCAATAACATCCTGGCCGAGGTGACCAATAATATCTTAGTCGAGGTGATGTGCTCGAGGTCACCATATATTATTCTGGTCAAGGTAACCAATAATATCCTGGTCGAGGTGATCTTCGAGGTCACCAAATATTATTCTGGTCGAGGTGACCACATATTATTCTGGTCGAGGTGACCACATATTATTCTGGTCGAGGTGACCACATATTATTCTGGTCGAGGTGACCAATAATATCCAGGTCGAGGTGACCAATAATATCCTGGTCGAGGTTCTCTACTCGAGGTGACCACATATTATTCTGGTCGAGGTGACCAATAATATCCTGGTCGAGGTGATGTGCTCGAGGTCACCATATATCATTCTGGTCAAGGTGACCAATAATATCCTGATCGTGGTAATCTGCTCAAGGTGACCACACATTATTCTGGTCGACGTAACCAATAATATTCTGGTCGTGGTGATCTGCTGGAGGTGACCACATATTATTTTGGTCGAGGTGATCTGCTCAACCATTTGCTCACTTTTACTCTGGAGGAGAGCACGATAATGTATGACCAAACACCTTTATCTTGGTCACCCTATTTCAGTCCCTAAACAGAATATTTTTTTGGGACAAGAGTTGTTACAACTGGGGATTCGGTAGTGCCTGGTGTCAGGGAAACATATTCCTATTTATCATGATAATAGGGTGCCTAGAGCAACGACGTTCTGAACTGTTTCTTCGACTTTATTGGGGGAGGATGCAAGGGTTACTCTTTTGATAGAGGATGAGAATAATTGGAATATGGTTATATTACGGGAGCATTTCTTGCCTGGATATTCAGAACATTCTAAAAGAATAAGCTGCGTCCTCAACATTATCCTGATTGGACTATGTGGCATTACGACCGTTGTGGGGAATATTATGTGAAGAGTGGGTATCATATTGCGAGGACATTAAAGGATTTGTCTTGCGCTGCACCTTCATGTGGAGTTACTAGGCACAGGGGTTCTCTCCGGAAATTAGCTGTACCATCTAAGTTGAAAATTTTCCTTTGGCGTGCACATGTAGGATTGGGAGTAGAAAAGAGTGGTTGCTAATTTACGTTGTAGATTGTTGAGAAGTTGGTGAGTCCATCTTGCATGCTTTGTTTGTATGCTTAACAGCCCAACTTGCAATGGATGTGTGGAAATGTACATCATTTGCTATTTTAGGCTTAAATGGTCAGTTCGCGTACCTGTGAGATATGCGGACTACGTCAACTCTTGTTCTACTGAGCTTCAACTTTCTGTTTTAATAATGCGGAGGTTTTGAGAAGAGAATAAAACTTTGCATAAAGATAAGAGTAGCAACCCCGGCTTGTGTCGTTGCTAGGGCTCTCAAGGGATTTGGGATTGCATGTGTAAGACAGGTTCCTAGTGGCGATAAGGAGTGAGAAGTATTACTTGTGTCGCTACAATTTGTTTCCTTGCGTCGTTACAATTTGCTTGTTCTAAAAATTGTATTACCAGAGAAGTATTCACAATCAGAAAGTCATTTTGAGTTATTTCCTTATTTAATGAGAATGATTTTTTTTTTTAAAAAAAGCAACAGATTACACCATCTTTACTACATAAAGATGAAAAACTACATAAGTTTACACTCCAAATTTTCTACTGCTTCATCAGAACGTACCACAAAAGCACCCCCAAATTTTCTACTACTTTGTAAGAATATACCACAAATAATTAAGAGGGATCAAACTAGCAACAAAAAGATAACTTCAGAAATTTTCAACAGTTATCTTATTGGAAATTTTCCACAAATATCTTATTCAATATTGGTTCCTTCTCCACACAATTTTGATGTTACCCATCATGTTAGAATCACAAACCTAAGTAAGAAATGAACTAACTAGTAAAACAAGCAATTTGAAGAAACAATTTCACCAATCAGCTAAAACCAACTTTTTGGCTGCAGATTTCAATAAGCAAAATCAGATTATTAATTTTGCAATAAATAATTAAGTCAAGGCAAGACATTCAACTATCGGTAAAACTTAAGCAAAACAGAACAACAACAATTTTACTTCAATCACTCCATCAAAATTCTCTAGGGTTTTGATTCAAACTTTTGACAGTAAGCAGTTCTCTGATGCATGACAACAAAACACAAAACTAACATAAAAGTTTGCAGTGCTCTAATTAAACAGACCCACATATCTGATACCACCACATAAAAATCTCAAAAGCCTCAAAGGACCAGAAGCACTGACAACAGAAAGCTTTCAAGCACGAGCAGCAGCTGGAGCTCCAGCTGGACCACCAGCACGTGGGCCTTGACCAAGAGCACCACCAGCCTTTGGGACATCATCCTATTGACAACATAAAAGTGACAGGAAGTCAAGCGGATGAGCAACATAGGAAAGTAGAAAGAGAAGACTAGTACTACAATTAGTAAATCTCCAAACGTGAAACAATGATGATTACAACAATTCCAGATAAATTGATAAAATAATATCAAAGAATTCAATAACTCTTTAAATTTTAAAAATGCTAAACATAAAAACACTATCACTTATTGAATGTTCTATTTTTTTTTCTTTTCACATCTTTGCCAGTAACATATCAACATCTCATTGACAATACAGAGGAGGAAAAAAGAGTAGTGGTAATGTGAGCTGTCCCTTTAGGGCAACATTATTGTATGGGAAATAATCTTTAGTTTATTAACCCATTCAATACTCATTTTATTAAATTGTCTGATGAAAAGGATGTGATAATAAACAGAGTAATAGAAGGCAAATAAGATTTGAGTTTTACTCAAAAAAACTAATCTTCATACGAGCAAAGATATCACAACTTTTTCATTATCCATTCTAGGACCACAATTTCACAGTAAACTGATGCTAAGCCTAAATGAACCACTTTTTACACCTTACTCCCGTAACAATGTTTGTCCTAAATCGCATGAATCATATTAAAATACAAATCAACCCAAGTTTAGAAATAAAATGAATAAATAATCTAAATAATCAAATTAAATCTGTTACAAGAGTGGTAATGTGAGCTGTCCCTTTAGGGCAACATTATTGTATGGGAAATAATCTTTAGTTTATTAACCCATTCAATACTCATTTTATTAAATTGTCTGATGAAAAGGATGTGATAATAAACAGAGTAATAGAAGGCAAATAAGATTTGAGTTTTACTCAAAAAAACTAATCTTCATACGAGCAAAGATATCACAACTTTTTCATTATCCATTCTAGGACCACAATTTCACAGTAAACTGATGCTAAGCCTAAATGAACCACTTTTTACACCTTACTCCCGTAACAATGTTTGTCCTAAATCGCATGAATCATATTAAAATACAAATCAACCCAAGTTTAGAAATAAAATGAATAAATAATCTAAATAATCAAATTAAATCTGTTACAAGAATAGACCCAGCACTACTGATTCTAAAGGAATCAGTTATGGAGAATTAGTCTTAGAAAAATACATTGACAAAATTATTCGAAAATTTTAGGAGCTTTATTTCCTTCGAATTTTCATGCAACTAGTATAAAACGCACCTTTTATGTTTTCAAAACCACCGGAAAGCAACTAAATAAAATGACAACTAAGTTATTATATGAGATGAAATTTAGCAAACATACCCTGCGCCTGAAGCGTTGCGGAGGCTCACGGATCCTCCTGTTAGTACGTGAACGAACTCTCACCACATGAGAGTGGATCGCACACGAGACGCAGTACTGCATCTTAGCATATAACTTAGGAAGAGTGTAACCTTCAAGCAATCAAATTGAAATCGAAATCTCAACAGAGACAAAGTGCAAATTGATAATAAAAAAATAAAAAATTGAATGGAAATACGAAGAGATTAGCTTTTAATTTTATACCGTCATAAACACACGCCTCCTGAACATCCCTAACAGCAGCTTGCTCAACAATGTTCCTCACCAAAAACCTCTTAATCGCCTTGTCCTTTTTAATATAAATAAATAAATTAGAGAATTTTTAGACGAAATTTTTTTTCCTGCATTTTTCCTCTGGAAGCATACAGAAAAAAGTACCTTAGGGCAGCATTTGCCGCAGTTAGAGCAGCGGATGAACTTGACGTGGCCACGGCCGTGCTTGTTCCTTCCTCCGTTCCTCCGCTTGAACGTCATCTTGTTGTTGCTTTTGTTGCGCCGCTACTGCTTCTTGTTTCAGAGGGTCAGGGTTTGTTCGGAGAACATTGAAACAAGTGTGTGTTTATATATATACACACACACACCCGCCTTACTTTACTAGGGTTTGCTGATACCCGAACGGGTCGGGTAGGCCCGGGTCGGGTTGACTTAAGCCGTTTGTTACTATGGATACGGACTTCCCCTTTTGTAAAAATATTTTTAAAAGCTAAATTATAAAAAAATAATGAAAACTAAATTATATATTAAACAAAGTCTAAATCATAGTGTTACATTTAATAGTTAACTTTTGGTATTTTGATATTCTTTATTATTTCAAACATTTTCAAATGCTAATATAGTCATTGATTAGACCACATTCATTAAAGTTATTTTTATTTCTTCTGCATGCATTACAAATATTCATCATATCATAATCTAATTCATTATTGAAGAGAAGAGTAATTTATAAAATAATAATAATTTAATTCTTTATTTTTTATTTTTTTAAATTCTTTGTGTCTGGAAGCAAAAGTGAATTTAAGCCCAAATATATTTTTTGTAAACCGGCTAAAAAGGCTTGGATTTATGTTATCAAAATAAACAAGTTTTTCCTCATTTTGCTACAATATTTATTACCAAAAAAAATATTTTTTTTAACTATTATTTGTAATGAATATTTTTCATTTTTATTCATTTTGTTTCTCTTTTTATCTTATCTAATTGGGTTATGGGCTCAATATTTGGGTTTACAAATAGGATAAAGTTGGAGTGGCTTTGCTTGTCAAATGCTAAACACATCGAGATTAGCTTCGTGTGCTGTAAGTTGTACTGTCCCGGTGGGCCAGGAGCTGAATGTAGTTCTTTCGTTAAGAACAAATGTAAATAAAATTAACGTCCCTTATATATTTTCTCTCTCTCTTCAATGTATTTCACTTGCATAGAATTATTTTTTTTATTATCATTAAAATAATCTAAATTTAAGAAGTAATTTTTTAAACTAATTGCTGCACCTCAAAATTTATACATCTAATAAAATTGTATTATACCCATAAAATATTCGTTATTTTTCAAGATTTTTCTTTTTTTTCTTTTAGATTCTTTTATTGACAAATTAAATAATAAAAAATTTTGAAAAGAAGAATACAAATATTAAGATTGGAAGCATGAGAAAATCAACTAAATTGGTGAACTTAGTGTAGTTTTATTATTATGGAATTTTTGGAGGGGTGCCAATTGTTCAGATAAGGGTTTATGGAGTTGGACTTGAATAGTATTATATATATTTAAAATGATAATAATATTTAAATAGAGTTGAATGTCTGAATTTGAATAATATGTTAATTTTTCTAAATCTCTAAAAATAAATATTAAATTATTTTAACTTAAAAAATTGAAATAGCATTTTTACATTTGTGCTCTTACAAAGTATAAATGTTAAACAAATAATAAACATCTCAAAGACCATAAATAAGATTTAAAATAGTTCCTAGTGGTAGATTTATGATTGGACGTTATAAATTCCTATAAAAACTAGTATGTGTTATGACTCAATTATGGTATGTGATACTAAAATAGATGGTGAATTTCATATTATTGACATGAAATGTCAAGTCAAACACATAGGCACTTGTTGCAATAACGAGTTTACCGAACTTGACCAAAGTAATAAGCCATATGGTTTTGAGTGTTAATAGCTTATTATACATTGTGATAGACACTATATTTAGCAATGATCTTTAGACCTGAGGCATCACAGATGTCTTGTACATAAACATCTCTGATATGTGAAAGTATGGGGATTGATTCATAATCAATGAAGAGATATAGCAATAGCTGTCATAGTTGGTTATGTATGGAGATAAGTATATGGCCAATTTGGAATTCATCACTTTGTAATATACAAAAAAGATGTCCCTGTAAAATAATAGGAATTGGCATGAGAAATCTTTGATCCTTGGCCAAGGTGAAATATAATTGAAGGAGTTCAAAATATAATTTCATGCTAAGGTCATTTATATTTATTTTTGAGATAAAGCATAAATGCTTATCATATTAAACCATAAGCCATGCATTTCTTTGGACATGGATAATGAAGAGACCAGAACATAGAGAAACAATGAAATAGGTTCTATAAATCCAATAATTCTTGTTATTTGGGTGGTTGTGAAATACTGTTAGGTGTCACTCATGACTTGTAGAAACCTTAAGATTATTAGTGGTAAAACGTATTAGCAATGCAGCTTAAGGTCATTAGAAAAGATCGAATTGATGACTAAAGAGTTTAGCATCGTTTAATGAATAAGGAGTTATCATTAAAATAGTTTTACTATTTTATAACAAAGAACCTAAAAGGTCACACACCTAATAGAAATGGAAAATGAGTTACTAGAAAATGAAAAGTTAAATTTCCTAATTTTAGGAAAATCAATCTTTATATTATAATTCATTAAAAATGAATATATATATCTTAAATATGATTTGAGATAGAAATTTAGATGTTCTATAAATAGTTTAAGGAATAAAAAAAAATTCATAAATTCTCAATTAAACATTATGTACAAGATCGAGTAAGTAAAATGACCATATTGGACATGTTTCGATTCATAATTGGTTATGGACTTCTAGACTAATTTTCGGTTTAGAATTTTGGACTTTTTTGGACCTAATATTAGGGGTGGGCACTATTAAGTTTGGTTCAACTCTTAATTAATTGTCAAATTCAAAATGTGTGCACAACAACATACATGTATATAATTCCCATTCAATACTAAAGAATCATCTCTCCACATGCTCAATCCATCCTTTAAATATGTAACGACACCCTTATTTGCACTTACATTGTCTACAGTTAATGCAAAGACTCACTTTATACCCCAATCAATCAAACATTTTTGAAGTTGTTTGCCAATCGTCTCCTATGTATGATCATTAACAATGTTAAAACTAATAATTCTTCTATATGAGTTCCAATCTATGTCAATAAAATGAGCTGTGATGACCATATAGTTAGCTATCGTAATAAAAGTCCAAATATCGGTGGTCAAAGACACTCTTTGCTTATTCTTGATCAATAAGCTCTTTAACTTAGTCTTCTCTTCCACAAACAAATCAAGATTATCCCTAATAATAGTTCTTCGTGATGGAAGAATATACCTAGGAGCAACCACACTGCAAAAATGTTTAAATTTTGGATTCACTACAACAAAAAATCAAAATTCATCAAGAACAATCATTTTTATAGTTGCCTGTGTACAAGCATCCTGACTAACCCCCTTGCCAAAAGATCTTCACTACCAACATATTTAGTTAAAACTATTTGATCCTTCTCGAAGCTCTTATATTTATCGCACCTCTCTTGATAGTGAGTCTTTAAAGTGCTAGTCCCATGCCCTATACGAAATTCTACACCACAATAGTTACATGTGCACTTTTTTGCATCACTTGGCAATATAGTGAAATGTTGCCACACCTCTGATCTTGGCAGCATCACTTTTCTGGGTATTGAAGCTCTTTTTCTCTTTGTTCCACTACTATTGGATAATATTAACGAATAATTTTCAACTTCAGTTTCACGATCAGATTCATTACTTCTGGATTCAATATTGTCTTGGACCTTCGAAGAAGCAGCCATATGAAAATATTGCAAACAATAGTCAATTACAAAAGGCCAACCCTATTTAGCTTTTACGAATTAATTTATTCTATAATTCTATCACTTAACCAATTGTAACATTGTAAACCATAAATTAATTTGACTAAATCAGTGGGCATTACTAACTAATTGTTAATAGTAATTCAATTATATCACTAGGTCTTACTGCAAATTTTTATTACTAATTCGATTAAATTAGTGGCTGTTACTATACACTATTAACTATTAAGCTAACCCATTACATATTATTAAGAGCCCAAGATAGTTTGAAAAATTACAATACAATTGTTGGCAATTTGGTTTGGTCATAATATTAGAGAAAAGATTAAAAAATTTAGAAGTAATTGCCTGTCTCACGCACCTTGAGTCCTTGACAGCAATTCGACAAGACCAGCGACGATGATGGCATGAGGAAGGTGTGGCCGGCAATGAACAAGAGTGAGAGATGGTGCTGAGTCTACTGACTGAAGCTCAACGAACTGAAAGTTGCAGCGTGTGGCACGAGCACGATGGATGAATCCGTGACAGGCTGATGATGATGACGACGGCTTTAATGATGGTGAGGATGAAGAGCGGTGGCTAATTACTCGTGTGTGGTGGCCAGTGAGAGAAGAAGAGTTTCAGATGGTGGGTGGTTAGTTGCTTATGCAGCTGTGTGATGCAATATGAAATAGTGAAATGTGCATTTTAGTTAGCTTAGGTTTTCACTCTTTACTTTCCTTTTTTTACTTTTAATTTCAATTCTTTCACTGAACCATTTGGTTCGGTTTTAAGCCGAACCAAATTAAAAACCAAATGGTTCAGAAAATTTGAACCATATAGTTTTATAACATGAACCGAACCGAATCAAATTACTACAATACAATTTGGTTTCGTTCGGTTCGAACCAAATGCCCACCCCTACCTAATATGGATTAGGAAAAGGCATAAGAACATGTTACAAAAGAAGCCCACAATTAACCATTTGATTTGATCAAAACGAGCTTAATTAATTAAAGACAAAATTAATTAATTTAGTTATTTATTTATTCAAAATTAATTTGATTAAGTCAATTATTGAAGTGATAAGATCACATTCAATAAAGAATGGCTTAGTGGGTGGGTCTAGCTCATGATATTGAAAAAATAACGGTGGCTTTATTTGGTGGAATGAATGATTATGAGCTAGCATTTTTCTTCATTACCTCTCTCATTTCCAAACGAAATTTGGTGATTCCAAATCCTAAGGTCTCAGCCCCATTGTTGATTGCTCTCCCCATATCTTTGAAGGCTCGCGAAGACACATGTTTTGGGGTGGTAGAAGAATTTGTTGCTTCAGGGTGGTCTTGCCCGGTGTTGCTTGTCCTAGGATGGTCATTCGGATTACTGCCCTTTGATACCTTTTTTAGTGCGCACAGGCAGTAATCATTTAAAGGACACTTCCACTGCATGCTTTTGACCAATAAAACTTTAAAAAGAAGCCCCTTCCATACCTTCCCGGGCTCTTCGATTTCATGAAGGGGCTCCAACCTACGCCAAAATGTCCAAGACTTAGGGGCGGAACAGACGGCTAGACTGTTAGATGGAAAGTACTTAGCCAGGGGGAGTCTCGACCAGGTGACTCAATTGTCTAGTGGGAAACTTTCGTTGAAGAAGAATAGAAGGGAAGCATCCGAGCTAGAACCAGAACAATTCACATTTATTTGACTGAAGATGCGGCTATCAAACCTGCGATGTTAGGGTCGTCACTTAGGGTTCATGGATGATTTGACCTGAACATGCCAATTCCTTACTTAAATGAACTCCTAGAACATTTCTAAGTATGGACTGATTAGAGGCATCACAATTGGAGTGCTTTAAGGACATCAAATCGTGCAAAACAGAAGTTATTCGTGTAGTGGTCTATTTCCTGGACAGTATTCGTACCTTGCTGTTTTCAGTCATTTTCTCCTACCTTACGAAGTCGTTTTTGAAACTACAAGTGAGGTAAATAAAATTTAATCTTTCCTCTTGAATTTTGTTTTTAAATGAAGTCGATCCGAGGTTTTCAAAGCTTCTGCCATCCATTTTAATTTTATTACACAAAAAGTTACGTTTTTAGGAACCTTTTGGACAAATGTTGTCCTTCAATTATATGAGATTATAATTGATATTTACAAATCAGATTATTATTAGGACCAACTTACATCAATGTTTTTAGAGTTCTGCCTATATTTTAACTCTCACTAATATTTGAGGGATGTCTACTCCACTCACACTTTAGTAAGGAAGAAGACTACCTTTACTCAATTATACATTATAATTAAGGAAGGAAATACTCCCACATTGTGTTTGTGGGGGTTCGAACTACTGCTCTTCAACTTGGAGGACAACAACTCTAACCACTTGGCCTTTAAGCATATCAAATTAAGTAGCCAAAAGTCTGAACTTTTTAGTAGATCTTTTGTTTAAGGCAATATTTACTCTTTAAAGCATATGTATTGATGAATTGAAGCATAAGATGTAATAATTAAGGACTTTGATTTAAAGATGAATAAAATAGAGAAGTATGAGGTATGGATCATGTCAAGAAAGTAACAATTTGGTCATGTATAGGAAAAAAATTAAAAAAAGGTTGAAAAATCCAACCCGACCCAAGCTCATGCAAACACTGAGGACAATGCTTGGGCTTACATAAAAAGTGCAAGCTTGACTTAAAAGTACGAGAAATGCATGTGTGTGTATACATTATTCAAATAAGATACACCTTTGTAGTATTTATTTATCCAGCTATAATATATATTTAATGTTTTAAATCTTTTAAGACTAAAATTTAAAGCTTAAACCAATAAAAACAAGATTTTATTTACTTAAACTATAAAACATAAAATTCAGGCTTTGTGCCATCCTTACTTGGGGATCCAACTCTAGATGTTTTATTTTAACCCAAATACCTGGAGATTCCCAGCTGCTAAAAGTCTATCTGCTGAAGCTTAATTTGAGATAAGCAAATGGGAGTCTAGCTACGAAAGAGTTCTATTTAAGCTCATTGAGATAGAGGAATCAAGAAATATCCAAAAGCTTATTTTGGATTTGAAAATGAGATTACTGCCGATTAGAGACAATGTTGTAAATATTAGTGATAAAGGTTACGAGGAAGAAGTTTGTATCTCGGTCATGGGTAATTTAAAAACAAGTAATGTGCCTCTTTGTACGTTTGTACAATATGCACAAAAGGACAAGTATTGTTTATGGTAGCTCAATTTACATACATACATACATGCATGCATGCATGCATACATACATACATACATACATCTATATATATACATACACACACACACACACACATATATATATGTTTGTGTGTGTGTGTGTGTATATATATATAATATAATATAAACATGATCATAATTGCTTTTTCGTAGTAAATTATTTACTCTACCGGTGGCTATTATCGAGTGAACTGCATTGATTTCTTCTATCACATTTATTATATTACTCATGCTTCTTTAAATTTTTTGGTTGACTAAATAAATCAATAGAAATATTTTTAGATTAGGATTTTTTTTAATGGTGTCAAGTAATAATATTTTTTTTCACTTATTAAATTGTTATCAATAGCAAATTGCATTAAGGACATTTTAGCAATATTATCTTTTATTAAATATAAGTATTCGTAATATGAGTCAACTTGCCATGCAATGTTGTATCTCATATAGCTACATGCACTAATTGTACAATCAGGTTTAACTAGTTAATATAATAAAAAATTTATTTTTATTTAATGTGAAAAAATTATAAAAAAAGATAAAATTGTAATTAGATGAGGCAAAAGATTGTAATAATTTTAAATTTATAAATAGTATAAAAAATTATAAAAATACTATAAATATGTCACACAAAATTTATATTCTTATTTTATCACATTTCAATATAGTATATGTTTCAAGTTTACTCTTCAAATTCTATTTTCTGTTACGATTTATCTAAATTTTGGTAAGTTATTTTAACTCATTTTGTAGCCAGATTTTGGTTTTATATTTTCACTTTTTTTATTAAATTCTAGCTTGCTAGGTGAATATTTCAAGTTTATTTTTTATAAGGAAATTATCAGTCATATACCCTTAAATGACACCAATATCAAACGTGCTACAATACTTTTCAAGTATATTACTCATATACTCTAAGTTAACAAAACACTTCTGCCATCCACTAATCCGTTAACTGCTATTTGCAAGCGCTGACATCATAAGGGTAATATAATCTTTTTAAAAAACAACATGTCATTCCATTTACCTAGAAACAAATGACATGTCATATGATACATATTGATAACAATGACATGTCATCCCATTTATAGGATAATTGTTAATAATTACTAAAAAAAGTTACTTTACAACCGAATCTACTTCTACAAAATTTAACCTAAACTTTTGAAGATCTACTCCTCCAAACTCCAACTGAAATTTTTTATGGTATAATATGTATAATTGTAAATAATATATTGTTAATAATTTTTTATGGTATAATATGGATATTTTTTCGGATAATTATTAATAATATGTACCATTAATAATTCATATTTTTTAATAAAAATATATTGTTAATAACAAAATAAAAAAATTGTGTATTGAAATTTACGTTAATTTTTGCATAAATTTATCTTTTTACCTCATTTTGAGTTTCAAGGGCAAAATAGTCAATTTGCTACAATTCTGTTAACTTTCTAACGGAAGTTAACGGATTGGTGGACGGCAGAAGTGTTTTGTCAACTTGGGGTATACGAGTGATACACTTGAAAAATGTTGTAGCACGTTTGATACGGCTGTCATTTAAGGTATATGACTAATAATTTCCCTTTTTTATATCCCTACATTCTCTGAGATTTTAACTAGTTTTTGTTAAGTTGCTCTAACTTATTTTTCCATTGTAATTTGGTTTTATATTCCTACTCTTTTTATTAAATTCCAACATTTTTGACAAATATATCAAGTTCAATTTTTAAATCCACATTTCCTGTTAAAATATATCAAATTCTTGCTGAGCTATTTCAACTTTGGAATTAAGCTTTTTAACTCTTATTCCCACTAATTTTTGGTTACATATTCCTGCTCTTTTCAGTAAATTCTAACATTTTGGTCAATCTATCAAGTTCAGCTTTTAGATTCCTATTTCTCGTTTCATTTTATCATATTCTTGGTAAGTTATTTTACCTTTTGGATTAAGATCTTTAACTCTTGTTTCCATTAGTTTTTTCTTTCTATATTCCTGCTATTTCCATTAAATTCCAACATTTTGCATGGATATTTCAAGTTCATTTTTTAGGTCTTTACTTGCTATTGGAATTTATCGGATTCTTGGTGTTGTGCAAATTTTATTGAACTCGAAAGTGCACGAATCTATTTTAGAATATAACAATGGTGACGAGTGTCGATCCCATGAGGAGGTGGATTTTAATTGTGTGTAGAATTAATTTTTCTAAATGGATTTGTGGTGGAAGTGATTTAAATTATCCTAAAATTTGAATTAAAATAGCGATAATAAATTGAAGAGAAAACTATTATGATTGAAGCGCTTGGGTATCTGAATTCGTATCAACATGCACCATGGGCTAAATATTCCTTATTAGTGTCAATTAAATCATGCGGGGGGAATCCACACCTCATGAACCACACTCTAATCAATATGGTGCTAAAGGTTTATCGTAACAAATAATAATAACCTTGTACTAGGGAGTCGGTGAAATCAGGACGGTATCTAGATAAGATTATTATTATTTGTCGACGAGAAGTTAAAACATCCACAAAAATTACGGAGGAAGAGAAAATAAATTTACCAAATAAAGCTCATGACACATGTTAAGATTTCACCTTCAACTCAAGCTTGAAAGAAAATTAGCTACTTATAATTGAACTAGGGGTAAAATGAAAAATTATTAAAATATGTAGAAAATACAAGATGGCAAAGGAATTACAGAAAATGGAGCCCAAAAATAGATTCATAGATGCCAAAATTAGGGGGGAAGACCCCCTTTTTATAGATACATTCAGTAAATCATGGCCATCGAATTAAAAACAGTTTGGACGCTCAGAATTACGCCACGTCATCAGTCAATAGTAAACGGTTTGACCACGAGGTTTGAACAGTGACACGGTTTGACCTGTCTTGAACAGTAACACAGTTTGATTGAAAATAATTCTGTGTATATGCATGTACGGTACACGCAATTTTTGGTCCACTAACATACTGCCACGTCACCAATCAACAGTGAATAAGAATTTTAGTTCAATAGGATCGTAACACCTCATCAGTCAATGCCACATCATCGATCCGTCTATGTGAACAGTAACGTAGATAGTATCGTACATGTGAATAGTATTGTATATGTAAACAATGCCATTTTTCCTTTTATACTCCTCCTAAGGTTTTCGACCGTTTTGAGTTCAAAAGTGATGTTTGTTTTGCCGTCTGATCTCTCGTTCATTATGAAATTACCATAATGCCCCTAAAATATATAAAATACTTAATTAAAATAAAACACACATAATTAAATCACAAGAAACTTAAATACATAAAAGTACGGGTGCTAGTAAGACTTGAAATGTAAAATAACGATTTTCTCCTTTATAAATATACATTTTCTAACACTTAATGCACCTCCCAACCAGCTTATTGCTAGTCCCTAGCAAATAAAGCGAAAACAAAATTCAAATCCAAAATAATAATTTTTTTTTAACAATCATGTTTATTCAATCAGACTAATGATAATAATAAAATAAAAGTATAAGCATTATCTCCAGTCTAAAGAAACATCACACCCATATCAACCATCCACATGAATCAGCCCAGTAGACTTTGTCACAGCTACTTTCAAGAATAACATGTTAAACCCCAAAATCTCACTGGAAATAGTGACACTCTCACAAAAAAATTAAAGCCAATAAAAATAGTCATTCCAATGAATGGTAATTGAGAAAAAATAATAAAGAAATGATATCATGTGCTCTTACCAAGATAAAAGAAATATGCCATCAGCTTAAAAATAATATAATCTTAAGTCAAATAAAAATGCTAGTCAACCCAGTTTGCTTATTTATTTATTTATTTTTTATGCACCACTACATCTTTTTAGCCCATATAACTAGTTTTTACTTCAAACTATTGTTTCCTAAAATCAAGAAGGACTTTTATTAGGACGTAACGTAGGCTCGGGACATGGCTAACAAAGGAGGGGAAATAAGGAAAACAATGTGTATGTTTGAGAAAAATATAGAGATTGTTTTTTGGAAGTTACAAGGTGGATTTCACCTATTATTGTTATTTTTATTTTTGAAACAACAATTTTTTTTTTGCTTTTGTTTGACATAATTTTACTGAACAAAATAATTATTTATATTTTTCTAACATAAATAGGTGATGGAACTTGTAAGATATTAGGTAATACTCCATATTGTAGTGGGTCAAGATGATAAGTTTGACAAAGAAAATATTTTTTTAAAGGCGCAAAAGAGTTAATTATGGATATTTCATAAAAGGGATGACTAGAAAGGTTCAAACGGATCAAAGATAGCTTTTCCATCATCTTTTAGGGCTCTAAATAATCTTCCATATCTACTAGTTAGATGGGCCTTCAAATGTAGCGACATATATTTTTTTTATTTTACAATTTTTTTAAGGGTTAACTAAAAAAAAATCTAGAGATCGTGTATAAAATAATAAACTGCTAAGCTGTATAAAGAATGAAAAAAAGGGTTACTCTCCAAGAAAAATAATAGGCTCAAAAACTCACTTGGTGCTTTTTATGACATGTTCATTCCTTCAAGCAACTTATATTTATCTTCGACATCAACATATAGAGTAGCAAACATAGCATAACATCATTTAAGACCAAAGATAATACAAATACTAAAATTTGAAATTAATCATGTCATCCAAATGGTAAAACAAATCACACTATTTTTTTTCAAACAACATCCTACCCCCAACCTATTCTAAACATGAAAGGAAAATATGCAAGCAGAAATGTGAAAATGATGCAGAAAAACTAATTAGAAAAGTTACACTTAAAATGATAGAAAAAGAAAACGTTTTTTTTAACAAATAAGATGCGTTTCTAGAGGCACTACACTCCATATTCAGCCAATTTTGACTCAAAAATTTAAAAATGTATATTTGTAATGGAAAAATTAAAAAGAGGAAGAAAAATGAATATTAAAGCTAAATAAATAAAAAGAAAATGTCTGAATTTTTTTCTTTAATTTTTTTTCAAACGATGAAGATGTGTTTCTAGAGTCACTACACTCCATATTCAGCTATCATTAACACAAAAAGTTAGCAACAGTTAGTTTCTACAATAAAAAAAAGTAAAAACTTAACAAAAAAGTTAGCAACAATTAGTTTCTACAATAAAAAAATTAAGTAAAAACTTAACCAAAATTCCATAATTGTCGACTATTCTCTCCCCCCAACTAGAATGAAACATTGTCCTCAATGTTTTAAAGAAAAAATTAGAGTTTAGAAGACATCACCTGGGTGGTGCAACATAGAAGAAAATATTTACAGGCAGAGAGTTAAATTTAATTTGTACTTCTTACTGCGGCTACTGTTACCATCATTATTTGGACTCTCCAACATAAAGGTCCATGGGTCTGGCTGCAGTCTATAAGCTTGTAACATATCAAGTAGCTCATTAGTAGTGTGAGCATAACTAAAAAGCTTTTTCGCTGCGGAAGGAATGGAATAGTTTTTTATTGCATGGTTAAGAAATGCGATGAAGGCATCATAAAAGTTATTGACATTTAACAAACCGATAGATTTTCTGGTGAATGTGCAGATAGGCCCAAGATGCTACTGTGATAAGTGCCTCTAGTGTTGCAAGATCTCTTGGAAGGAAAATAAAAGCATCAGCACGATTAAGCATTTCAGTTATTCTTTCTTGTATACCTGAGAGGACTAACTCTTCTCTAGTCAGCGAGTCAGACAAACTGCCCGAAGGTTTTAGGGCTCTTGGGATGACGCCGAACACTTGGCTTCCTCTGACAAAAGCAGTGTCTGAGACCAATTTTGATAACTCTCGGTTACCTTTTCCATACACCAAGTGTAATTTTCTCTCTGCTATGCTTCGACCAAGATCTATGGCTGCCTCAACGAACTCTTTATGTTTGCCATAGTTAAATCCAGAAATCACACAAATGTTCTTAAATTATCTATTGTGAGTAGCTGCCATTGGGATACTTCTCAAAAATAATTTGTGAGTGCTTGATAAAAAATCATATTTAATAATCTTGGTGACAGTGGGTCACAACTGTGCATGAGATAACGTGTCAGTGTGAATTAACGTGTAAAGCACATGGCTCGCGAGTAAAAAAGAAAACAGTAAAATAAAAAGAAACAATGATAAAATAAAATTATTAAAGACAATAATGCAAATGATAAAACAATAGTAAGATAAAATAACAGTGAAGTAAAATGATATTTACAGGTAGTTGCGACTGTGACTCACATCTTCTTCTGGTTTTACGTCCAGAAACAGCTTGAATGCCCTTTAGGGCTCGAGGCTAGGATTCTCATCCAGTTTTCTTATAAACTGGCAAACATAGTCATTTATAGTCAGATTCCCAAGACTATATCGTGCATGCTCTTTTTGGAATAGTGGCTATAACTGGAGAATCACTCATTGCACATATCCACTGGGATGCATTTCAAGAGATAAAAGGATATCATCCAATGACTCCTTATTCAAGTCATCCTTAATGAATTGAGTCTTATCTTCCATGTTAGCAGACACAATTCCTAAAGAACATGGGTTTTTATTGCATCTTATTCTGGCACATTTATGACAAGCAATAGAAATTCTTTGAGCTCTTCATTTTCTTGCATAATACCTTTACCACAACTAGGCATGTATGCAATAAATTTTGGAGGTAACTCACCTGCTAATCATACTTTAGCCTCGATTAACCAACATATGTCAGCAGTTATGTTATTCCTCATGAGCAATTGCATGCATTCGGATCGGGCTTTATAGATTGTAAGGAGGGCATTATGAGGAAGTGAAGGAAATCGATTGTGAAGCTTTACTAGAATCTCGTTTCTGTCCATACTTTCACCTCAGAATATCAGTTATTATGGAAAATTGAAGTAACCGACCTAATTGTCATGGAGTACCATTATCCGCCACTTTACCGGCGTAACAAATTAAAGTACACAAACAAAGAAAAAAAACTAAAACACATAAAGAAAATTACAATAGTTCACTTATTGAATTTACCTCAAGCTCCAATTGGATGTTGTAGACACTTCTCTCAATGTCTCTGAATTGGCTTTCTAAATCCTCAACATAGGATACTAACTCTGGTAGTTGCAGAGCCAAATACGATGTATTTTACAAAATCGAATCTGTCTTTTGAGATGAGATTTTACACGTTGCAGTGGTTTAAGAATGTCCAAGAGGAACTGTTTAGATATGACACTCATGATTAACAATGAAAAGAGAAAACTTAATGGTTAAACAAACACACTTATGCAAAAATAATTTCAATTAGTAAAAAAATAATAAAAAGAAAAGGAAAAAAAATCAAATCACTGAAAAGAAAGAAAAAACTCAAATCAAATCTGGTCGGTCATTTAAATTTATTTCGGTGTTCTCTTTATGTGGTTGGTACTATAGATATGACTTTAACTTTTGACCATTAACTTTAAACGTGACACCGTTCTTTGGGTCCTTAATTTCAATTACCTTATATAGAAAAACAATGTGAATAATAAATGGGCCAGACCATCGAGAACGTAACTTATCTAAGAATAGGTGCAAGTGAGAATTGAATATAAGCACTTTCTGACCTGGGGTGAAAGATTTTCTCATAATTTGCTTGTCATGAAAGACTTTTATTTGCTGCTTGTAAATCTTGGCATTTTTGTATGCGTCATTGTGAATTTTTTCACGTTTTTTCCAATTATAACATTCTTTCTGAGCTAGCTTGTTGCATGTCAAAGTTGAATTTTTTGATGGGCCAATATGCACAATACTCGAGTTCTACATGTAGGTGGCAAGTTTTTTCATACACTAGCCTGTAAGGTGACATCCTAATTAGGGTCTTAAAAGTCGTTCTATATAGGTTATGAAAAATTTTGTATTATTATAAAAATTAATATGTAGAAATCGATGGTGTTTGTTCAGCTTTATTTAATAACTGTGAGAATAATCATTCTTTAATAATTAAATGCTTCAAGTCACTACTTTGTAACATCCTAAGAATGCTACAAACCATCCTATATTGTACCATTTTTGGCTATGCTTAGTAGCATTTTGTAAATGCTACGACTCATGTAATTTTTAGCATCTAAAAATTGGTAATATCATAAAATCTGTACTATTTTTATTATGCCTCGATAGATAATGTAATAGCATTTTAAAAGTGCAACAAGATCAAAATGTGTTGCTTGACTAAAGTGCTACAAGTAATGATTTGTAGCATTGTTATTATACTACAAAAGACAATTAAATAGCATTTATTAAGTGCTACATAATGTGCAATGGTAGCAACTATTCAATGCAATAGAAACTACATATCCAACTCCTATTATATGCTGCAAAATTATAATTTGCAGCATTCCATAATTACTACTAAAAAGCAACACTTTTAGTAACATAGGCTAACAAAGCACTTTACAAAGTACTACAGTTTACTTTTAATAGCACTTATCAAGTGCTACTATATCTAGTTTATTGTAGTGTTAGGATATACATTCTCCTCAATGCTCAAAGCATTCTCCCAACCTACTATTCCAAATAATCTTTTAACACTTCTACCACATATATAAAGTTCATCAAAACTATCCATATCAACATAGTAGGAGGAAATTACCTTTTGGGACGTAAACGTAGATTGAAATCATCTGGCCAAGGGAAGAGATAGAAAATAAGTTCTATCAAACTTAGTAATAGTTCTAGGACGTACTAGATTCCTCCTTGCCATTTATTTTTTCCTCTTGCCAACCCTTAAGCTTCCACTGTTACCCATGGATGCTTTAATGATGAATTTATATAATTTGTGATTCATGAAGTTTTGAACAGATTTAGATGAAGAAAATGTGTATTTGAAGAAATGTACATGCTCAATTAATTCTATCATTAAGCAAAAATAGGAAAATTTTGAAGAGAGATATTTGATTGAAACCTAGGATTTTAATTTAGGAATTTGTAATTTTGAGATTGAATGGTATTTGAATGATGAAAAACAATAAAGCTAAGATGATTTGAAATGGTTTGGAAACTTCAAATTGCAAGAAAATCGAAGGAAATTGATGAATGTTTAGAGAGATGTAGAGTGGTGCCGTCGCTAGAGAAAGAAACGGTTAAAGGTTAAGGAAAAATGAAGAAGAAAACCTAGAAATATTAAATTATCATACAAAGTCAGTGAATCCTTTAAAATAATTGGCTAATCGTTAGCAACCTAAGAGTTAATAATGAAAAAACGGTTATCCATTATGCGAAGGGGTTAACCGCTAGCATTTAACAAGCTTTCTATTTCTAAACAGTAAATTGTTATCCTCAATTAGTTAATCATTTATTTACACATTTCATCTCCAAGCATATATCTTTAAACATTTATCCATTTTTTTAGAGGCTATCTATTTATTCTAACTATAATTTCATACATTTGTTTCTATCTTTGGCCAATAATTTTTCCATTTGAAGCTTATTTTATGAGCTTGAAAAGTCTCAAAGGCCACTTTTCATGCCATATTTAATGCATGAAAAATGAATGCATATATAAGCAAACAAGTTTCAATTTCAAACAAATTAATCAACAATAACATATATACAACCTAATATCCATAAAAAAAAGTATAATAGCTCCAATATCATACAAAAATTTGCTAATGTGAAAATTTCATCATCCCTAGTTCATGACAAATTTTGACAAAATGATCCTCACTAAGGAGCTTTGTGAAAATATCCATTAGTTGTTTCTTGGTTAAAATAAATTTTAATACTATGTCCTCTTTTTAAACATGATTACTCAAGAAATAATGTCTAATTTCCATATGCTTGGTTTTAAAATGTTGAATAGAATTATTTGACAGATTTATAGCACTAGTTTTGTCACACATGGTAGGTGAATGAGTAAGATTAATCTCATAATCTCTAAGGGATTGTTTCATCCAAATGGCTTGTGCACAACAACTACCAACATATATATATTCAGTTCTAGTGGTTGAAAGTGCAAGTAAATTTTCTTTTTTTTACTAAATGAAGAGACAAGTGAGTGACCTAGAAAATGACAAGTTCTACTAATACTCTTCCTATCGACTTTTGTATCCGGCAAAGTTGGCATTCAAATACCATGTTAAATCTATGTAAGCCTCTCTAGGATACCAAAGATCTAGATGTCCCACTCAAATAATGAAAAATTCTTTTAACAGCAAGTAAATGAGATTCATTGGGCATGATTGAAATCTTTCACATAAACATATACTAAATATGATATCAGGCCTACAAGAAGTCAAGTAAAGTAAAGATCCAATCATATCTTGATAAGTTTTGGCATCAACTTCTTTACCTTTCTTATTCTTAACAAGCATGATTGTTGAGCTCGCTAAAGTGCTTTTAGCCTTTCCATATTCAAATATGAATCTTTTGAGTGAATCTATCAAATATTTAGCTTGAGTGATGAAGATTTCTTCCTCATTTATTTATTTATTTGTAATCCAAGGAAATACTTTAACTCTTCCATCATACACATCTCAAATTCTTTGCTCATACAAGATAAAAATTCCTTACACAAAGACGTATTAGTAGAATCAAAGATAATATCATTAACATAAATTTGAACAATGAGTATGTCTTTATTTTTATTCTTAATAAAAAGTGTAGTATCCGCTTTTTCCAATGAAAACCCATTTTTCAAAAGAAATCTACTAAGCCTTTTATACCATGCTTTTGGGGCTTGCTTTAAACTATATAAAGCTTTAGACAACTTATAGACATTATTTGGAAATTTTTCATTTTCAAACCACGGGGTTATTTTACATAAACTTCTTTTATAATATAACTATTCAAGAAAGTAGTTTTAAGATCTATTTGACATAAAATAAAATCGTTATGACATACAAATGTCAAGAGCATCCTAATGGATTCTGATCTAGTTAAAAGCTCGAGTGTTTGATTAAAATCAATTTATTTTTAAATACCCATTTGGTGCCTATTACAGATTGATGTTCTAGTTTAGGAACTAATTTCCATACATTATTTCTCTCAAACTGATTTACTTCTTTTTGTATGGCAGTAATCCAGGATTCATCATTCTCCACATGAGAGTATTAATTTTGGTTCAATTTAAGATATGAATACCATATGTTCACAAGTATTTTTAAGTAATGACCTAATAGTTACACCTTGTGAAGGATTACCTAAGATTAAGTCTTCAGGGTGAGAAGAAACATGCCTCCACTCTTTAGGGAATGTTTGAGAATTACCTTCATTCTTATCTTGCTTAGCTTGCTCTTCTTGTTGCTCTTCTTAATTTTTTCCTTGTGAATTATCTTGCTGTGTCTTTTGAAGAACCATCTTTTCATAATCCTTCATTTGCATCATCATCAACAACGACTTTATCTGCAGAGGAAGAGTTAGATTCATCAAATGTAACGTGCATAAACTCCTCTTCCACCAAAGTTATTTCAGCACACATTCTATAAGCTTTGGTGTATTTGAATATCTAAGAAAGATACCAACATCATATTTTTGGATCAAATTTACCAAAATTGTCTTTAGTATTCAATATAAAAAATTCGCATCCAAAAACTTTAAATAACCAATGTTAGATTTTCTATCTTTCCAAAGCTCACAGTGAGTTTTATTGAGGTAAGGTCTAATTAACACATAATTTAAAATATAACAAGTGGTGGTCAACACATAATTTAAAATATAACAAGTGGTGTTGACCACTTTGGCCCAAAAATATTTTGGTAAAGCATTTTCATTTAATATGGTCCTAGACATTTCTTGAATAAACTTATTCTTCCTCTCAACTACTTCATTTTGTTGTGGAGTCCTTGGTGATGAGAATTGATGCTCAATGCCCAAAGTTCTTGCAAAAATTTTCAAATCATGATTCTCAAATTGTCCAACATAATCTCTTATGATACGAGAAATAATATACCCTTTTTTCATATTAAACGTTTTCACAAAAAATTTTAAAAGCATCAAAGGCATTATCATTATTAGATAAGAACAATACCCAAGTGTATCTAGAAAATCAACAACAATCACAAATGTATAATATCTACCACTTAGACTTGTATATTTAAAAGTTCCAAATAAATCCATGTAAAGAAGTTAATGCGGTTTTTAAGTAGAGACATGACTTTTTTTTTTAAACAGGTTTTGATTTGCATTCTCAATTAACAAGCTTCATAAATCCTACATTTTTTAAAACCAATTTTGGAAGTTCTTAACCAAATAATTTTTAAAAATCTTTAAAATCAAATCCATGCTTGCATGACTTTGTCTAATATGCCACAATAAACTATCATCATATAATGCTAAAAGACATTTATTATGAGATGATGCACATTTTTTATCAATAATATATACATTAACAAATCTTTTTCCAACAAATAAAACTTTGCATCACATGCATTCTCAATGACACGTTTTGTTTTATTAAAAATAACTCTCAGAGATATATTTAACAATATTTTCTAAACTAATATTGTGAGTGTATGATTCAATCTGAAAAGGAATAAACTTATAAAGATCAACACTCTATTCAAATTAAAAATTTGTAATAAGCAAGTTTTCAAGACCAACATTAGAAGGACATGTATAATACTTTCTATTATAATCACGAGGTAACATACTAAAGAATTGAGTGGATACCTTCATGATTGTTTGGAGTCTTTGGAACATGCTCAATGGACTTGTCTTCACTTGAGCCCTCCTCAATAGAATCGGTCTCGTTATCATGAGAAATATTGAAGTTGTTGCATGACTTGGGGGAATCGACATGGTTATGCCATCCTTGCACCATGATAGGCTTTGGCATGCTCTCAGCCATGTGTTGGGGAAAAATTAGGTTTTTAAATTTTTATAAAACCTTTAAAGGACCGCTCTCATATAACATATAGGAATTTGTATTCTAGAAATCGTACCTTGAAAATCCAAGTTGGCTTTTTCCGCTGAAGTGATTTAGGCTCCAAGATCACGATCCGTCACCACCACGCTTGTTAGATCACGAACTGTCACCAATGATCTTCCAGGTTATGACTCATGTTCGATCTGCACTAGACGTGTGGGCGCCTTTATCACTACCAAAGCAACTAGCACGAGAAAATTTTTTTCTTAATAATGGAGAGAAAAATCTTTTTCTCTAAGTTGTGTAAAGTGACATCTCTTTTTCCTTTTGAGAAAATAAGCTTTTTATATCACTACTTTAGTCAAAACCCTAGGCTCCAAATAATCCTCTTTTAAAACTCACGTTACTTTTTCTTTTAATAAGGGACCTACCATGTAAAATAATATAAGGCCCCTTACACATAAGCTAATTAAATGGAGTCTCTCACTAAATGATATAATTAGGCTTTTGACCTAAATAACTAGTTATTTTACTTATTAGTCTGTAGTGGTACAGTCAATTAAATGAGCTAATCCGGAGCTCATTTGGGAACATACAATAGTGACTACAATAATTAGGCCTGTAATTAAACTAGCCCAATTATTTAATTCCAAATCTACTCCACTAAAAGATTGGAACTGACTTCCATAATTGTATGCTCGAATAATAATTCGTCCCAAGCCAAATTGATTTCTTTACTGCACAATCCTTTGTACCACATCGTTAATTAAATTGATATCTCAATTGTCCAATCAATTTAATAACATCTTATTCCTTGATCCTTATTGATTTTCTCTAATAATCATTTTCAATATACTAAATATGTTGACACACTATGGCCAGAGAATTCTATGATCAAGTGTCAAAAACCTATCAAAAGATGTGTTGTACAAATTCTATATTGTTAATCCATAACTCAAATACTCATAATTGCTCCCACCAAGATACTGGGTAATCTTGACCACAAGGATGTGTCGTGCCCATTGATAACTCAAATGGAATAACAATTACAATCATGAAATCATAATTAACTCAAGATTAAAATTACAGTAAAATCAACGCTTATGAGATTTAATAAGTCTGACAGTTATTACAAAGTTAATTAAATCTCATATGTGATCTTGTTCAATGTAGTCGTACTATATCAATAAATTCATACATGATTAAGACAAATCAGTCAATGAATTTATTACAGTTTATACCTAAATAAAGTACCCAAGTTTATTCATCAACTGCGAACTAAATTTATTTAATCATAAGATAACTTGTATTTATGGCTTCTGTGAATCCACATGGTGATCACATAAATACATATAATATGATTAAATGGATTTTAATACAAATATAAATGCAATTAAGATATTTGAATAAAATACCTCATTAATTTTATTAATCAGAAAAATATTTATTACAATTAAATTACCTCATTAATTTTATTAATCAGAAAAATATTTATTACAATTAAATAAACACATATGCTTTTAAAGAGCATAATTTCCCAACACCATGTGCCTTAGGTTTGGTTCCTTCTCTTCTTCTTGAGCAGCATGCAAAGCATTGATTGACTTAAATCTATGCATGTTTGATAGTTGAAACAACAATAGCTTTCACTTCCTTTGTTTGTTCAACTTGCATCCTTGATCTTTTCTATGTTGAACTTGAACATGTTGAAATCATGTTGCTAAACTAAAAATAAACTAAAATAAAGAAGTTCTCGAGATATAGGGCTTTATTTGTGTGAAAAGAATGAGAAAAACTAGTTAAACAATACCACTTATATGAAAATGTAACCCAAAAATAAAGCAAAAACACGTCTAGAGGATTGAAATAAAAATTATCTCAAAATTAGAGAAAAATAAAAATGTCTAAATGTTATGGACTTTACAGCAATTGAGCCAGACGATTATAGGTAAATTATAGTGAAGTCATTGCATATTGTAGAACACATATATAGCTTTATATTTCTGATTTTCATCAATTTAACCCCTAAATTGAGAAAAACTATAAAACTAAAACTACATACAAACTAGTTTCATGTAATCATTCAACCATAAATGAACAAGATGTCCTTATGAAAAAGAAACTTAAAAATTGCAATTTTGATGCAATAAGACATGATTTCTTTTAGTTCAAATATATGTGCAATTTTGGTGAAATAAATCATGATTTTGAAAATTAAATAGATGTGTTCATTAGTACTCATCACAATTAATATTTATCAAAATGCATACAGGATCAAGATAATCAAACTTTAATCAATTAAACCAATAGATGATTAGACAAATTTCATTTTTTGTTAATGTGATTCAAATCCATCGAGACTCATTCTCAATTTTTCTCAATATCAACCTTTTGCATCAAAACATAGAATGGATAAATTAAACTAACTCATCATCTTGATTGCAAAATTGATATTTGCAAAATTGATTACAATAATAAATTTTTCTTAACACTACATGTATATTTTTCAAGATTTTTCTTTTTCTTTTCAATTGTTGTATCACTTTTCTTTTTATTTTCAAGTGTCATTGTCAATAGCTTTAACTCTACCTCTTAAGATAGTTTTTTTCTCATATTAGTTCATCATTTGTCATATTTTGGATACATAGACTTAGATTACTCAGTGATAACTTCAATCTTAAGAGATATACATAGTTATTTCTGACTATAGTGCCTGCACATATCGAGATCTATAGTTGAGATAAGAGTTAAAAAATCATCAATGTTCAATCCATTATTATCAACATTAAAAGTCTGAAAATTGAGAAAAAAAGTTAGAATCAAGGCTTCAAATATATAAGTGCATAAAGATAAGTTTAAATTAAACAAATAAAACACTATTTCAAACTTTCAAGTCCTTAAATCAAGACTTTATGCACATATTAACTCGAATAAAGAACACATGAAGTAAAACACATGAAAATAATGCAATAATCATGTCATATAGACAAAATTTTGATTTTTTGTAATACTTTATACATTTTTAATTTTGGCAGAATGTTCTTGTTGTTTTCAATTTGACAACTAAATTTTAGAAAACTAGCACATAATTCCTTCATGTTTTATAAAATGTTGAATATAGATTTATTTATCTTTAATTATTTATGTTAGGAGACAAATTGATCATATAGTTGTTGGCATTATGCAAAGGCAAATCAAATTAATAATCAAAAAATGAATAAAAATGAATAAATTAAAATGTAACTTTAGAAATGGTCAACAGTCGTGTCAGTCCATGGGCCTCGCCTAAGTCCACATAACACAATGGCAGGACACAACCCATCAATAAGCCAGGATGGGCATAACTCTTCGGCTAATGGGCTATGACATGCCAGCACAACACGAGTTGTGCCTGAGCATGGCATGGGAATGAGCCTATAAAAGACACATCTATGCTGGTCCACGGGCCCATGTCAATTTTTAAAGTATTTTGCTATTTGTTATTACTAATTTTGAATTTTCATTTCATGATTATTTTAAATTTATGTCCTATCTTGATTACATCTGATTCTCTTGTTTAGCAAAGGGCCCTAATAAGTATCCCTCTTATCGGGAATCCGCAATTGCCAATTCAAAGAAAGGATTTCGACTTGGGGAGGGATTTTGTTTACCTATTTAACAAGGAAGTTTTCTACTCCATCCAACTAGTTCCGAGTTCGCTGCCGAACGTATTCCAATTCCAAGATCTCGGATCCAATCGTCTTCATTTCCATTTCTTTTGTCCGATCGAAGGCAGGGATTCGAACCCTCGGTACGAATAACTCGTACACCGGATTAGCAATCCGACGCTTTAATCCACTCAGCCAACTCTCCTAATTGAAAAAAGAAATTACTATGTTACATTACAAAAAAAATAATAAAATGCAAATTTTAAATTAAATTTGAACTTTCACTTTAGATTTCTAATTTCACTTTTATTCTTTAAAATTAGTGACATTCTCACAAAGTCATATTGATTAAAGAATTAATTAAAAGCACTATAGTGTAATTTTTAGATGTTATTGGGGAAAATTACAGATTCTCCCTCAAATATAAGTTAGAAATACTAACACCTATACTCAAATAAGTTATGACAGTTACAACTTTAAATTTTAAAAGCTACACTTAAATCCCTTGCACTTAAGCCCCTTCAAATAAGTAATGTTACAATAAAAAAGTCTACACCACCCTTAATCTATAAGTTATTTTATAAGCAGTAAACATCGTGAAAATAAATATTATGTATGAGCTTGACAATATTGCCTTTGGTAAGTTGAGCTAATTATCTAATTGATGTAAAATTTTATTTTTACTTATTTTCTTGGGTTAAAAACCAAAAAGTATAAACAAACCATCAATAAAATATTTAAAGGTTTGATAAAACTTATTTTATGTGCTATCATTGAGAGAATGTATTTCACCACTTATTTTCATCACCATCAATCCATCACCGCTTGTAGAATATAATGAGCTTTGTTGTTGGGTTTTATTTAATTTTATAAATTAGTCATGAATTTTATTATAATTGATTGCATGAATTTTGATATATGACAAATAAATTAAAAAAAACCTACTAAATTATTGGTCTCTATTATTTCTCACCTCTTGAAACTCATCATCATCATAAAAGTTGAAAAAATACAATTATGAAAGTCTATTTTTTGCTTTTTTTAATTTTTTGCTTTTAGTCTTTTATATTTCCTCTATTCTTGAGTTTGACTTGAAAAATTATTGATCATGATAACATAAATATTGAGTTTGGTTCATTAAAGGAGCAAAGTAGGTAACTCCAAAAATTAAAAGAAAAAATAATAATAGTGCAAAAGAGAGGACGAAAATTAATTTTTAATAAAATGATTTTAGAAATACATTGAATTAATTAGGAAGTGATGGTTGCTGAGATATATAACGGTGATTGTTGAAAGAGAGAAAGAGTTAGAAGAATAATGAGGGTAACTTTACAAAAGATAAAATAATTAGAAAGTAAGGATTGTTGAGATAAATAGAGGGGGACAAATATTATCATTCCATTTGAGACTTGACGTGGCACACATTGGCCGTGCCAACATCTCATTCCACATGGAATATAAGTTAGAAACAATTACATTCAAACTCAAATGGGTTATGATACTTACGCCTTTAAATTCAAAAACTCTACACCTAACCCCCTTACAGTAATAATTTATATTATTTTAAAATAAAATAGTCCATATTGTCCCCGAACATCCATCAAAATAAAATTGTTGTGCATGATATGACAATATTTAGGGTTGGCAACTTGTCAAGCCCAAGCCTGACCCAATCACACAAAAAAGGGCCCAAGCCCAAAAAAAGACCATACAGTTTCAAATTCAGGCCGAGCTTGATTGGGTTAGGGTCGAGCTCAGGCTTTAATATTTAAATAATTAAATTTAGGTCCCTAATATAGTAAATTTTAAAACTTTAAAACTTGTTTAAAATAACATAAACATAAAAATCACTTTAATCTACACCTCAACCATAAATTATATAAATAACCAAACATAAACCAAACAATGTCTAACAATTAAAATACAAACACGCAATTTAACTTCACAATCTAACCAAGGAGTTCATCAATTTAACAAAAACAATAAAAACAAAAAATTCAATTCTAAAGTTTCAAGTTTACAACAAGGAGTTTATCAATTTAACAAACGACATTGACAATTCACAAGGCAATACTTTTTAAGAAAATAACTACTCTAATATTTGTGGGCCACATTCTTCTTTATTCACAAATTCCTCTCCAGTAAAAATTTCACTTTCAAGAATTTTTCCACAAAAAAAAAGTGTGAAAATAATTTAAGTATATAAAATTGTTACTAAATTAATTAATTTTGTACATTATTTGTATCCATACTTTAGAGTTTGCCCATAACCAATATTCAGTGCACATAAGTGCCTCCAATGTTGTATGATGAAGTCTACTTCGATGTGGACTCAAGTACCTCCAGTGCTAAATGCAGATTTAGAGCCGACGATTGTCAGCAGGATGGCTAAGATATCGTTGGCCATTTGTGCCAAGGCAGGAAATGTGCCTTGATTTACCTTCCACCAATTCAAAATATCGAAGTCCAAAAGGATTTGACTAAAGGCTCTTCTAAGTACCTCTAAAGGTCAAGCTTCGGTATCGTGGCTTCACTATTTTAGCTTGCAAATGCCTCAAACTTAAGTATATCAAAAAATTGAGCGAACATCGACTAAACTCATCAATAATCTCATCACTCACATTTCCATTATTGCTTTCTTAAGATTTAACTAACTCATTATTTAGATTGCGTAATCTCCGAATCTCATTTGTAGCACACTAACCATGAAGTTGCGGAAAATTATAATGAACCAATTGCATTTTGAACCGTGGGTCAACAATGACAGTAATAACCAAAATCCCATGTATTTGGGCCCAATATTTATCAAGTTTTTGAATCATTTGAGCATCCATTTGTCTAACCACAAGCATATCAGAAAATTCCTATTGATCTAAGTTAATCCTCATTTCACATATTATTAGGAAAAAAAGTTAGAGGTAGGATATTGTGTACCTGAAAAATAACTTTGTCATCAAATAAAATAGTAGCAAATGTTCCAACATCTTTTCAGCCATCTCTTACTCCTCATTCGTTGGCAAGGAAGTGTAGTTTTATCATGCTGTTGCAATTTAGAAAGCACATTTTTATATTTCACAGCAACATCAAGCATAAGATAAGTAGAATTTCATTTAGTTACACAATCAAGCACCGAATTTTTGTCACAATTCACTTGCAATTGACGTGCAATTATCTCAAAAATTTTTACCCTCTTTGGTGTGCCTATCCAATATGCCACGCTATCCCTTATTTTTTTAATCCACTTCTCAATTACTCTCATCCCATCCTTCACAATTAGGTTTAAAATATGAGCCATACACCTCATATGAAAATAATTCCCACCCATTAACATAGAATCAGCTGCAATTAATCCCATTAACCTATCAATCATAACATCATTGGTGGAACAATTATCTAAAGTTACAATCGATATCCTTCTGTCTACATTCCAATCCAACATACACTTAAAAAATGTTTTAGAAAGAAATTCAGAGGTATGTGGGGCTGACAAATATATGAACCTATTCATCACCCAAAAATTAAATTTTTGAAGTAATTAAATTGAAATAAAAGTAAATAAACATAACATAAAATATATGAACATATTTATCACTCAAAAATTAAAGTTTATAATTAATTAAATTGAAATAAAAGTAAATAAATATAAAATCAAATAATAAGAAAAGTACCTTAAAATTGAACATTGCAACTACCTAGACTTTTCCACGAAATGTCCCGTAACAACCATATACCCTTTCTTTGATTAATAGCAGTCTACATGTCTATAGTAATTGCCCCCCAACTATCATTATCTCCAACAAAGCCATTGCTTCTGCCTTTTTAGCTTGATACAATTTCATAATCTCACCCTTGAAAGTGTTTCTCACCATCATCTTAACTAATGGGTTGGTATTAGATATCAAATCCCTAAATGCATCATAATCCACAAAACTAAGTGGTAATTAGTTTTGTCGAGCAGATTTTCTCATCTCAACACAAGTTCCATCATCTTTCTTCATCACACTAAGAGTTTTTTGAAGACTGTAATCTACTTTGGGAATATATTTTGCCTTACATCTTTTCAAGTGTCTATCCAAATGAGAGGTTCCATTATTACTATAGGCTAACAACTTAGCTCCACAATGGTTACATTTCGCTTTCAATTCACCATAACCGATTATCTTTGAGAAGTGTCCCCAAATATAAGAAGGTTCTCACTTTCTTTTATTGCTATTTTGTTGTACACCATCATCATTAAGGGATGCCTCTTCAACCCTTTCGGCCTCTTGAGAGACATTGTCTTCATTCTCATCACCCACATGAACATCTAGACGCGAATTAAATCTCATTGTATAAAATAAATAAGCTATGGAATTTAACTATTAAATTGAATTCAATTATTTAGACCAAACAACCTAAACATAAAGAATTAACTCAAATATAGCTTAAAAATAACATGAATAAAAAAAATTACTAATTCATATCATATGATTAGAAACAATTAATCAAATATATGAATAATATGATTATGCATGTGGATGGGAGTATGACATGAAATGATTAAAGGCAAATATACAATGAGGGAAATTTTGAGTGGTGTTGGTGTTAGTGTACCGTGATGGTGGCTCGCATGGTAGCAAGCAGTGCCAGTGATGGAAGCTACAGTAAGATAGTAGTTGCTGTTGTGGGCTAATTGTGTGGTGTGACTCATGTTGATGTGGTTGTTGTGTACTGGTGGCGTGAGTTGTGGTTGTGCTCAAATTGGTTGCTGGCCAATGGCATGAGGATGGCTAGTGGTTGGCGTGAGCATTGTTGATGCTTAACAGTAGCTGTTGCTTTTCTTGCATTAAGGTTTAGAATAGGGAATGTGTGTGTTCGTGAGTGTATGTGTTATGTGTTCGTTTGTATGTTCAGGTTGCGTGCGTATGTGTGAATTTCTTTTTTTTATTGGGTAACAAATCAGGTCAGGTCGAGCCATTTAAGGCTGGAATGCTAATCCGAATTTAATTGGGCTTTTAATTTTAGGCTTGGGCATGAATTTTGACCCTTAAATTTAGGCCAAAACCCTAAAAATTCAGGCTGGGTTAATTAGGCCAAAATTCTAATTGAGCTTGTTTGCCATCCCTAATAATATTATTTTTGATAAGTTTAGTTAATTACCTAATTTATGCTTTTTTAAAGAATTTTGACATAAACATAAGGTATTTTTAAATTTGATTTTTCTTAAAGTTTTTTCCATAATAAGATAAATTCATTTTTTTCTATTTCCATCCATCAAGGATCATATATTTTTTTATTAACCTTATTATCTTGTACAATTGACGACAACAAACAAAGAAGGAGGCATGAGCTAGTGATAGCAACAACCAAAATAGAACTGATAGTAGTGCACTGAATAGAACTAACAGCAGCTCAAAAACAACTAGAAGTCACAATGCTTGTGCACCTAATTGGATCTGACAGCAGCGACATTGTGTGGGTGCGGTTATGGGTGAGTGAGACTGAGTGTAGTTGTGTTTTGTGGTGTGCATGGCTTCAGGTTGTGCATGCAACTTGCCTGCATAGAGCGTGAAAGCAATTATGTGAAGAAGAGGAATATATCTATATATATATATATATACTGCTAACTTGATTAGGTTTCTATTATGAGTGGACGAAATTGGATTTTGATTAGATATGGATCAACCTAATTGGATTTTAGGTTGATCGAGTTAAGAAAAACATCATCCAAACTCAATCCAAATCTATAATTCGATGTGATTCGAATATTATTCAACTCGGATTAGATCGGGTTATAAGTTTAGGTCAATTTAGGTTGAATCGGGCCAAGTAATATCAAGAGCTATAGTACTATAAGAATCATGATCTCACATATGCCCACTACCTATGATCAAGATTCAAGAACAAGAAATGGAGTTATCACCACCACTAGAACCAAAAGGGTAAGAAATCATAATGTGCAAGTGGGGCAAATATATTTCTCTAGATTCATCATTGCAAGAATATTCACTTGATTCATCAAGAAGTTTTATATATAATTTCATCAGTACTTAACTACATGGGTATGTGTGTGTGTGTGTGTGTGTCTATTGTTTGGTAGGCCTAGATTTTTTGCGTGGATGAAGAAAATGGGATGGCTGGCTTAGGGAACAATGTACACACCCACACCATGAAAATTGAAAATTTTGGGTTGGAGCTTGGAGGACTTTAGTGATGGTGGTTTTCGGTTAAGGTGGAGGGAGCAACTTGCAGTAGCTATCACAGAGGAGCACGTGGCACTGCAGCAGCAGTGATCGATCTGTAGCAGATCACGTTGGAGCATCGTGGGCTCGCGATGGAATCAAGCCACAATAGATCGAGTCGACTGCTGTGCTGCCGCTATTGTAGTGTTGTATGTGTAAAGATGAAGAGATGTCAACTACCACTGTTATAATGTTGTGTGTGAGGATGAAGACAATGCATATGCAATTAGTCAAATTAGGTTTTGCCATTTTATTTATTTTTTACTCATTTGACTTTTTTAACCAATTCGATCGAATTAAACATGAAATCCAATCCGATCCAAACCTTACTTTTTTTTTTATCAAATCAGATCATTTGCCCATCTCTAGTTTCTATTTCGGTTCAAGTTGAATCCAAACAAAATTCAAAACCAAACGAGTTATAAGGTTGAACCCGTTTAACCCAATCCCAACGCCCACCTATAACTGGGGATAATGGTGATGCTTGAGAGAAACAATTTATGAGAGGGGATGAAAAATTAAAATTAAAATATTAATTATCCTTATGAAAAAGAAAGGATAATTTGCGTAATTATATGTATTTAATTAAGGAATGAGGAATGAAGGATGATGAAATATATAGAGGGGTTATTTATCACAAATCCCTGAAATATTATTGTCATGCTTGACGTGACGTATGAAATTAGTGAGTTATGCCATGCCGAACCCTGGGAAAGGTTGAGCCTCTTCTTAACAGATGGTAATTTGCTTGGCTGAAAAGGTTGAGCCTATTTTTAATGGAAGCCCTTTCAATTTTTCACCAATTAATATAAAAAATATGCAAATAAATGAGCATTAGTTAAATGACGCCATTTCTTGCTCCTTGTTCAATTGTGTTACTATTAGTATTTTATCACGTTCCTCGTAAAGAATCTTTGCAACTCTACAATTGTATTTCGTCTTCTTCATTCTTTTGTTTTTATTATGCACTTTTGCTTGCATGGCATTGCATCACACAAATCTCCCCCAAACCAACCCAACCCTTTCAATTAAGGAAAATTATGAAAAAATTGTTGTGCAAATTTTATTGAACTCGCAAGCACACGAATCTGTTGTAGTATAGATTAATGGTGCGAGTGTCGATCCCACGAGGAGGTGGATTTTAATTATTTTTAGAATTAATTTAGTGAATGGGTGGTTGGATTTATGGTGGAAATGATTTGAAATATGCTAAAACTTAAATTAAAATGGCAAGATTAAATTCTGAAATTAGAAATAAAATGGCAGGAATAAATTGAAGTGTAAATCTGTTAAATGACGTACTTAGGTATCTGGATCCGTATCAACATGCATCATGGGCTAAATATTCCATATTTATACCAATTAAATCATGAGAGGGGAATCCACACCTCATGAACCACGCTCTAATAAATATGGTGCTAAGGGCTTATCGTGCCAAATAATAATAATCTTATACTAGGGTACCGGTGAAACTAGGGCAGTACTAGACAAGATTAGTATTATTTGTCGACGAGAAGTCAAAGCATCCACAAAAACTAGAGGGGAAGAGAAAATAAATTTACCAAATCAAGCCCATGACACATGTTGAGACTTCACCTTCAACCCAAGCTTGAAAGAAAATTAGCCACTCATAGTTGAACTAAGGGCAAAATGGAAATTTATTAAAATACGTAGAAACTACAAGATAGAGGGAGAATTACAGAAAATGAATCCCAAAAATGGATTCAGAGGTGCCAAATTAGGGGGGGGAGGCCCCCTTTTTATAGTTACATCGAGTAAATCATGGCCATCGGATTAAAAACAGTTTGGACGCTCAGGATTTCGCCACGTCATCAGCCACTATTTGCACAGTTCAGTCAACAGCCACTATTTACACAGTACAGTCAACAACCCGTATATGTGAATAGTACCGTACATGTGAACAGTGTCATTTTTCCTTTTATACTCCTCCTAAGGTTTTCGATCGTCCTGAGTTCAAAAATGATGTCCGTTTTGCCATCTGATCTCTCGTCTATTGTGAAATAACTATGATGCCCCTAAAATACATCAAATACTTAATTAAAATAAAACACACATAATTAAAGTACAAGAAATTTAAACACATAAAAGTAACGGTTGTTAGCAATACTTGATATATAAAATAACGATTTCTCCTTTATAAATATGCACTTTCTAACACTCAACACACTCCCCAACCAGCTTATTGCTAGTCCCTAGCAAATAAAGCGAAAACAAAAATTCAAAAATGATTTTTTTTAAACCTCTTTTTATTCAATCAGATTAATGATAACAATCAAATAAAAGTATAAGCATTATCTCAAGTTTAAAGAAACATCACACCCACATCAACCATCCACATGAATCAGCCCATTAGACTTTGTTGTAGCTACCTTTAAGAATACATGTTAAACCCCAAAATCTCACTGGAAATAGTGACACTCTCACAAAGAAATTAAACCCAAATAAAAATAGTCACTCTAATGAATGGTAATTGAGAGAAAATAATAAGAAGTGATCTCACATGCTCTCACCAAAAAGAAAAATGCCCTTAACTTAGAAATAATACGATCTCCAGTCAAATAAAAATGCTAGTCAACCCATTTTATTTATTATTATTATTATTTTTTATGCATCACCACATCTTTTTAGCCCATATAACTAGCTTCTACTTCAGATTATAGTTCCCTAAAATCAAGAAGGACTTTTATTAGGACGTAACGTAGGCTAGGGACATAGCTAACAAACAAGAAAAATAAGGAAGACAAAATGTATATTTGAGAAAAATGCATAGAATTTTTTTTTTTGAAAGTTGCAAGGTGGATTTCACCTATTATTGTTTTTTTAAGCAACAATTTTTGTTTCTTTCTTTCTTTTTTTTTGAACTAGGCATAACTTTAATATACAAAATATTTATTTACAGTTTTCTCAAACATAAAAAGGTGATGGATCTTGTAAGATATTGGGTAATACTCCAAATCGGAGTGGGTCAAGATAATAAATTGAGAAAGAAAAGTTTTTTTTTTTAAAGGCTCAAAAGGGCTAACTATGGATATTCATAAAAGGGATGGCTACAAAGGCTCAAACGGATCAAAGAGGGCCTTTCCATCATCTTTTAGGACTCTAAATAATCTTCCATATCTACTAATTAAATGGGCTTCCAAATGTAGTAACACACGTTTTTTTTTTTAAAGGGTTAAATCAAAAGCAATCTAGAGATCGTGTACAATAATAAACTGCTAAGCTATATAAAGAATGGGCAAAAGGGTTACTCTCCAAGAAAAATAATAGGCTCAAAAACTCACTTGGTATTTATTATGACATGTTCATTTCTTCAAGCAACTCATTTTTGTCTCCGACATCAACATGTAGAGTAGCAAACATAGTGTAACATCACTTCAGACTAAAGATAATACAAATACTAAAATTTGAAATCATCATGTCATCCAATGTTAAAACAAATCAAATTTTTTTTTTTAAACAACACCCTACCCCCCAACCTATTCTAAACGTAAAAAGAAAATATGCATGCAGAAATGTATGCAGAAAAATTAATTAGAAAATGATAGAAAACGAATTTTGTTTTTAAGAAGATGCGTTTCTAGAGGCACTACACTCTATATTCAGCCATCTTTGACTCAAAAAATTTTTGTTTGAAAATGTATATTTATAAAGGAGAAATTAAAAAGAAAAAGAAAAATAAACATCAAAACATAACAAAGAAAAAGAAAATATCTGAAATTTTTTTTAAAATTTTTTTTATTATTATTATTATTTTTCAAACGATGAAGATGCGTTTCTAGAGTCACTATACTCCATATTCAGCCATCTTCAACACAAAAAGTTAGCAACAGTTAGTTTCTACAATAAAAAATTAGTAAAAACTTAACCAAAATTCCACAATTGTCTACTATTCCCTCCCCCCAACCAGAACGAAACATTGTCCTCAATGTTTTAAAGAAAAGAAGTAGAGTTTAGAAGACATCACCTGGTTGGTGCAACACAGAAGAAAATATTTACAGGCGAAGAGTTAAATCTAATTTGTACTTCTTACTGCGGCTATTGTTACCATCATCATTTGAACGCTCCAACACAAAGCTCCAGGGGTCTGACTCTGGTTTATAAGCTTGTAACATGTCAAGTAGCTCATTAGTAGTGTGAGCACAAATAAAAAGCTTTTTTGCACTGGAAGGAATAAAGTAGTTTTTTATTGCATGGTTAAGAAATGCGATAAAGCCATCATAAAAATTATTGACATTTAACAAACCGATGGGTTTCTGGTGAATGTGCAGTTGGGCCCAAGATGCCAGCGTGATAAGTGCCTCTAGTGTTGCAAGATCTCCTGGAAGGAAAATGAAAGCATCAGCATGATTAAGCATTTCAATTATTCTTTCTTGCATACCTGAGACGACTAACTCTTCTCCAGTCGTTGAGTCAGACGTACTGCCCAAAGGTTTTAGGACTCTAGGGATGATGCCTAACACTTCGCTTCCTCTGACAAAAGCAGTTTCTAAGACCAATTTGGATAACCCTCGGTTACCTCCTCCATACACTAAGTGTAATTTTCTCTCTGCTATGTTTCGACCAAGATCTATGGCTACATCAACGAACTCTTTATGTTTGCCATAAGTAAATCCAGAAAGTACACAAATATTCTTGAATTGTCTATTGGGAGTAGCTGCCATTGGGATATTTCTCAAAAACAATTTGTGAGTGCTTAACAAAAAGTCATATTTAAGATTCTTGGTGACAATGGATCACAACTGTGTATGAGGTGGCGGGTCAATGTCAAAAACGCGTAAAGCACATGGCTCGATAGTCAAAAAGCAAACAGTAAAAACAAATAGTAAGAAAATTATTAAAGACAATAATGCACTGATAAAGCAACAGTGAAATAAAATAAAATAACAGTAAAGTAAAAGGATATTTACAGGTAGTTGCGACTGTGGCTCACATCTTCCTCTCGTTTTACGTCCAGAAACAGCTTGAACGCCCTCTATGGTAGGCTTCCCATCCAATTTTCTTATAAACTGCCTAACAGGGTCTTTTATAGTCAGATTCCCGAGACTATATCGTGCATGTTCTTTCTGTAATAATGGCCATAACTGGAGAATCGCTCCTTGCACATATCCACTGGGATACGTTTCAAGAGACAAAAGGATATCATCCAATGACTCCTTATTCAAGCCATCCCTAATGAATTGAATTTTATCTTCCCTGTTATCAGATACCATTCCTAAAGAACATTGGTTTTTATTGCAATTCATTCTGGCACACTTATGACAAGCAACAGAAATTCTTCGAGCTCGTCGTTTTCTTGCATAGTTTCCTTTCCCACAACCAGGCATGTATGCAATAAATTTTGGAGGTAACTCACCTGCCAATCGTACTTTTGCTTTAATTAACCAACGGATGTCAGCAGGTATGTTATTCCTCATGAGCAGTCGCATGCGTTCGGACCGAGTTTTGTAGATCGTAAGGAGGGCATTCTGAGGGAGTGAAGGGAATCGCTTGTGAAGCTTCGCTAGAATCTCGGTTCTGTCCATTCTTTCACCTCAGAATATCAGTTATTATGGGAAACTGAAGTAACCGACTTGATTGTCACGGAGTACCGTTATCCGCCATTTCACCAGGGTAACAAACTAAAGCACACAAACAGAAAAACAAATTAAAACACACAAGGAAAATCAAAATCGTCCTCTTATTAAATTTACCTCAAGCTCCAACTGGATGTTGTAAACACCTCGCTCAATATTTCTGAGTTGGCTTTCTAAATCCTCAACATAGGCTACTAACTCTGGTGGTTGTAGAGCCCAAATGCGATGTGTTTTACAAGATTGAATCTAGCTTTTGAGATGAGTTTTGATACGTTGAAGTGGTTTAAGAATGTTCAGGAGGAACGATCTTCGTGTGGCACTCATTATTAACAATGATAAAAGAAAAGTTAATGACAAAAGAAACACACTTATGCAAAAATAAATTCAATTAGCAAAAGAATAAAAATAAATAAAGAAAGAAAAATCAAACCACCGAAAAGAAAAAATCAATTCAAATCTGGTGGGTCACTCAAATTTATTTCGGTGTCTTCTCCATGTGGTTGGTACTCTAGATATGGCTTTAATCTTTGATCATTAACTTTAAATGTGACACCGTTCTTTGGGTCTTTAATTTCAATTGCCCCATGCCGAAAAATAGTATGAACAATAAATGGACCAGACCATTGAGAGCGTAACTTACCTGGGAATAGGTGCAAGCGAGAGTTGAATAAAAGTACTTTCTGACCTGGAGTGAAAGATTTTCTCATAATATGCTTATCATGGAAGACTTTCATTCGTTGCTTGTAAATTTTGGCATTTTCGTACGCGTCATTACGAATTTCTTCAAGTTTTGCCAATTGTAATCTTCTTTCTGAGCTGGCTTGATGCATGTCAAAATTTAATTTCTTGATAGCCCAATATGCACGATGCTCGAGTTCCACAGGTAGGTGGCAAGCTTTTCCATACACTAGCCTATAGGGTGACATCCCAATCGGTGTCTTGAAAGCCGTTCGATATGCCCATAATGCGTCATCAAGTCTTAATGACCAATCTTTTCTGTCCGGCCTCACCGTCTTTTCTAATATGTGCTTTATTTCTTGATTGGAGATCTCCACTTGGCCACTGGTTTGCGGATGATACGGGGTCGCCACTTTATGAGTGATTGAATACTTTGTCAAAAGAGCTTTGAATGCTTTATTGCAAAAGTGGGTACCATCATTACTGATTATCGCTCGAGGGAATCTAAAGCGTGAAACAATGTTACTTTTCAAAAACCCTAGCACCACTTTGTGATCATTGGTTCTACATGGAATTGCTTCTACCCATTTCGATACGTAATCAACAGCTACCAATATGTATTGATGGCCAAAAGAAGGAGGAAAGGGTCCCATGAAGTCGATACCCCATACGTCAAAAATCTCAACCACTAAAATTGGATTTAGTGGCATCATGTTCCTCTGTGTAATGCTCCTCATTCGTTGACACCTATCACATGAAGAACAAAAAGTATAAGCGTCTCGAAATATAGTTGGCCAATAGAAACCACATTGTAAAACTTTAGTCGCTGTTTTCTTAGCACTGAAATGGCCTCCACAAGCTTGTTCATGGCAGAATGAAAGGATATTCTGAATTTCATTTTCTGGGATACATCGTCTGACAATTTGGTCTGCACAATATTTGAACAAATATGGGTCATCCCAAAAGAAATTCTTTATTTCTGCAAAGAATTTGGCCTTGTCTTGCTTAGTCCAATGCTCTGGAAGTTTGCCTGTAACAAGATAATTAACTATATCAGCATACCAAGGTAAAACTTCCACACTCATTAATTGTTCATCTGGAAAGGACTCATTCAATGTTAGTGGCTCTGTAATTGTGTCAAAATAAAGACGAGAGAGATGGTCCGCCATAACATTTTCTGTGCCTTTCTTATCTTTGAATTCCAAGTCAAATTCCTGCAAAAGTAACACCCAACGAATTAGTCTAGCTTTTGCATCTTTCTTCGTGAGAAGATATTTCAGAGCAGCATGATCTGTGAACACAATTATTTTACAACCAATGAGATAAGATCGAAATTTTTTCAATGCAAACACTACTGCTAGCATTTCTTTTTTAGTAGTTGAATAGTTCAACTGTGCATCATTCAATGTCATACTAGCATAATAAATAACATGGGAAATTCGATCAACTCTTTGTCCTAATACTGCTCCTACTGCATAATCAGATGCATCACACATGAGCTCAAATGGTAAGCTCCAGTTTAGGGGCTGAATGATGGGTGATGTTGTCAACAATTGCTTTAATTTTTCAAAAGCCACAAGACATGAATCATTAAAGATAAAAGGTGCATCCTTAGCAAGTAAATTGCATAAGGGTCTAGAAACTTTGCTAAAATCTTTAATGAAACGTCTGTAAAAACCAGCATGCCCAAGGAAAGATCTTACTTCTCTGACTGTTTTGGGTGGAAGAAGATTGGAAATGAGATCCACCTTGGCTTTGTCAACCTCAATACCTTTGCTCGAAATGATGTGATCGAGAACAATACCTTGTGTTACCATAAAATGGCACTTCTCCTAATTTAAGACTAAGTTCTTTTCGATACATCTCTGCAGAACTAGTGTTAGATGACGTAAACATTGATCAAATGAATCACCAAAGACAGAAAAGTCATCCATAAAGACCTCAAGGAATCGTTCAACCATATCAGAAAAAATGCTTAACATGCATCGTTGAAATGTAGCAGGTGCATTACATAATCCAAATGGCATTCTCCTATATGCAAAAGTGCCAAAGGGGCAAGTGAAAGTGGTCTTATCTTGATCTTTTGGTGCTATGGGAATCTGATTATATCCTGAGTAGCCATCTAGAAAGCAATAAAATTTGTGACCTGCTAACCTATCAAGCATTTGATCGATGAATGGTAAAGAAAAATGGTCTTTACGTGTGACAGAATTTAACTTTCCATAATCAATGCATACGCGCCATCCTGTAGTTACTCTAGTGGGTATCAATTCATTATCTGCATTCGTAACTACAGTGACTCCTGAACAGGACTGACCCATGAACTATCAGAAATTGGGTAAATGATACCTGCGTCTAATAGCTTAAGGACTTTTTTCTAACAACTTCTTTCATATTAGGATTCAAACGACGTTGCATTTCCCTAGTAGATTTAGCATTTTCATCAAGGTGAATGTAATGCATGCAGTCTACTGGATTTATACCTTTTATGTCCGCTATGGTCCATCCTAATACTCCTTTGTGCTCTTTTAAAACATCCAACAACTTACCTTTTTGTTCATCATTGAGGGATGATGAGATAATTACCGGCAGAGTACTTTCTTCCCCCAGGAATGCATATTCCAAAGTGTTGGGCAATGGTTTGAGCTCGAGTTTCGGTGGTGATTCTGATGATGGAATGAGTTTCTTCTCTGATGGCGCTAGTTGTTCAACTCTTGGCTTCCATTTATTAGTGTCCATAGATGGTACTGAGTCAAGTAGGGTGTTGACCTCATCGACCGATCTGTCAATATCAAAATTCAAACCAAAGTGAGTTAAACATATTTGTAAAGGATCATCACTAAGGTTTGAAACAAAAGTATCATCAACTGGTGCTTCAATTAAATCCACATCAACAATTCCATCATCTGTGTTGTGAGGTTGTTTGGCAATATTGAAGATGTTCAGCTCCATAGTCATGTTGCCGAAGGACAACTGCATATTTTCAGTTCTGCATTGAATATGAGCATCCGCAGTTGCCAAGAAAGGTCGGCCTAGAATAATGGGGATGTGCTTCCTTGACTCATGTATTGGTTGAGTGTCAATTACAATGAAATCAACAGGAAAATAAAACTTGTCTACCTGGATAAGCACGTCCTCCACAATACCACGAGGCATTTTTGTGGACCGATCTGCAAGTTGTAACACCACTGGAGTTGGGTGTAATTCTCCCAGTCCAAGTTTCACAAAAACAGAGTAAGGCAATAGATTTACACTAGCTCCTAAATCCAACAAAGCATTCTCAATTGTGTGGTTCCCTATGCTACATGAGATAGTGGGGGAACCTGGATCTTTGCATTTTAAAGGAATTTTATGTTGGAGTATAGAACTAACATTTTCAGTTAAAAATGCCTTCTTTTGAACATGCATATTTCTCTTTTTAGTACACAGATCTTTAAGAAAACTTGGCATAAGATGGAACTTGTTTAATAGCATCAAGTAGTGGGATGTTAACACTTACCTGTTTAAAAATTTCGAGAATCTCACCTGTAGATTTTCCTTTCTTTCCTTTCGCTAACCTCTGAGGAAATGGAGCTTTTGGAACATATTCTCGTGGGTTGGTGTCTTCTTTTTCCTCCGGTGATGAGTCCTCAACGTTCACAAGTACAATTTGATTGTCTTTCGTTACTGGCATCTCCACTTTGTTGTCGACTTCTTTTCCTTTTCACAAGGTCATGACAGCTTTGACCTCTCCATGCTGCTGTGGTGAACTGCTACTTGGTTCATGCACTCCTTTAGGGTTGGGCACTGGTTGACTTGGAAATTTACCTTTCTCAACAGTCATTGCCAAGGTCTGAACTGAAGAAGCAAGTTGTCCCACCATCTTCTCCAAGCTTGAAACTGATTGGGCTTGTGAGTTGAAGCCCGCTCTCAACTCATTTCGTAGTCCATCAATGGTGCGGTTCTGTTGCTCAATCGTGGAGTGAGTAACATTCCTAAAATTCTGGAATGCATCCTCCCATGGTCTGGGTTGAGAGTAATTTTGGTTATGATTAAATGGTCTGAATGGGGGCTGAGAGGCTTGAGGATTTTGAGGAATTAGTTGCATTGGTGGAGCTGGAGCTGCTGGTCCATTCTGTTGGAATCTTTGAGACCATGAAAAATTGGGGTGGTCTCTCCATCCAGGGTTGTATGTGTTGGAGTATGGGTTATAATTCGATGGTTTTCTCATTACACCTATGGCATTGGCTTGATCTGGATATGAGTCATGGTCATGTGGCTCTGTTGATTTAGTAGTCGATAACGATGCTATTTGTTGAGAAAGACCTTCAATTATTGCTTTGACTTCTTTGATTTCCGAATTGGATTCGCCAATGTGAACCTCATTCACTCCCTTAATCCTTCTAGTATTCCTGAGTGACCGACTCCGTTGTTGGGAATTATCTGCTTGTCGCTGGAAGAATTCCCAAATCTTTGATGCACTTTTTGACATTAGCTCTCCTCCACTTGTTGCCATTAGCTATTCTTGCACATTCGGCAATAATCCCTCTAAAAAGTATTGGCATTGGTGCCATTTCTCATACCCATGATGTGGACACTTTAAGAGTAGCCCATTGAATCGCTCCCATGTTTCGAAAAATTGGTCGTCATCTCTCTGGGTAAACTCCGAGATCTCCCTGCGAATAGCATTGGTTTTATGAACTGGGAAATATTTATTTAAAAATTTCGTAACTATTTGTTCCCATGATGCAATACTATTAGCAGGTAATGTATTAAGCCATGAACGAGCTCTATCCTTCAAAGAAAATGGGAATAATCTAAGTTTTACATCATCATCTGAAAAATTCTCATATTTAAATGTTTGACAAATTGCATGAAAATCATTCAAATGATTGTATGGGTCCTCATTTTCTAGGCCATAGAACGTGGGGAGACAATTTAGCACACTAGGTTTTAATTCAAAACTCCTAGCAGCTACATTTGGGTACAGTATGCATGATGTGCTCAAATTAGCTAAGGGACTAAAGTAGTCCTTAAATGGCCTCTCCTGTGGTGCTTGTAAATCCATTTTGTTTTTAACGTTTTTGTGTGTGCGAAGTGTTTTCTCAAGTTCAAGGTCTATAGGTTCAATATTAGGTAATAATGACCTACGACCATGCATGCAAGAAATACAAGAATAAATGGAAAACAAAACAAATAAAATAAAAATAAAAATAAGAGCAAAACAAATAAAAATAAAGAAGAAGGAGAAATTACGATACTAACCTTGTTGCGCTATTGCAAACTTACTATAAAAACACAAGAACAAATACGTGAAATAAACTAACTAAGAATAAATTAATAAGATAAATAAAAATGACAAAGAAGAAATAAAAATTAACTTGAAAATTAAATTACAGAATTTAAAGAAGAGAAAAAGAAATACTAACCTCTAAATGTAGATTCACTTTTTTTTTTCTTTTTGTCTTTTTTTAAAAAAAATTCAAGAAAACAATTAAATGGAAATATTCACAAAAATTAATTCTATGAATTAAAATTACTTACCTCCCCGGCAACGGCGCCAAAAACTTATTGTGCAAATTTTATTGAACTCGCAAGCGCACGAATCTGTTGTAGTATAGATTAATGGTGCGAGTGTCAATCCCACGAGGAGGTGGATTTTAATTATTTTTAGAATTAATTTAGTGAATGGGTGGTTGGATTTATGGTGGAAATGATTTAAAATATGCTAAAACTTAAATTAAAATAGCAAGATTAAATTCTGAAATTGGAAATAAAATGGCAGGAATGAATTAAAGTGTAAATCTATTAAATGACGTACTTGGGTATCTGGATCCGTATCAACATGCATCATGGGCTAAATATTTCATATTAATACCAATTAAATCATGAGAGGGGAATCCACACCTCATGAACCACGCTCTAATAAATATGGTGCTAAGGGCTTATCGTGCCAAATAATAATAATCTTATACTAGGGTGCCGGTGAAACCAGGGCAGTACTAGACAAGATTAGTATTATTTGTCGACGAGAAGTCAAAGCATCCACAAAAACTAGAGGGGAAGAGAAAATAAATTTACCAAATCAACCCCATGACACATGTTGAGACTTCACCTTCAACCCAAGCTTGAAAGAAAATTAGCCACTCATAGTTGAACTAGGGGCAAAATGAAAATTTATTAAAATACGTAGAAACTACAAGATAGAGAGAGAATTACAGAAAATGAATCCCAAAAATGGATTCAGAGGTGCCAAATTAGGGGGGGGAGGCCCCCTTTTTATAGTTACATCGAGTAAATCATGGCCATCAGATTAAAAACAGTTTGGATGCTCAGGATTTTGCCACGTCATCAGCCACTATTTGCACAGTACAGTCAACAGCCACTATTTGTACAGTACAATCAACAACCACTATTTGCACAGTACAGTCAACAGCCACTATTTGCACAGTACAGTCAATAACCCGTGTACGTGAATAGTACCGTACATGTGAACATTATCATTTTTCCTTTTATACTCCTCCTAAGGTTTTCGACCGTCCTAAGTTCAAAAATGATGTCCGTTTTGCCATCTGATCTCTCGTTTATTGTGAAATGACTATGATGCCCCTAAAATATATCAAATACTTAATTAAAATAAAACACACATAATTAAAGTATAAGAAATTTAAACACATAAAAGTAACGGTTGTTAGTAATACTTGATATATAAAATAACGATTTCTCCTTTATAAATATACACTTTCTAACACTCAACAAAAATCCTTTTCAAAACTTCAAAAAACTAGAATGTTTCTAGGTGTTTATTCATTATTTGATAAAATTTCACATTGATGGGCGATCTTGAAGCTGTTAGCATATATGTATACATAATATGAATTTTGATGATAACAAACAAGATTAATAATGATTAAAGTTTTAAAATCTTAAAATAGTTTTCATATAGTTTTAAATCATCATTCTCATTTTATAAAGGCTTTATATTACATGAAAATATTTTTATAAAATTGGTTATTCTCATGTTAATGGTTTCAATTGAAAAATCTTTGAGAATTTTGATAAATAATATGTATTGCCTAAAATCTTGAAAATGGACCTATTTGATAAGTTTCATAAAGTTTTGGGCCATAGTATATTTTTATAAAGTTTTAGGGTCAAACTATAATTTTATGAAATAGTTCACCGCACCAGTCACTGTAGAAAACGGCGATCCGACATCTCGATAACGGCAATTCGACATTGAGCAGATTTGAAGAGTAGCCTTTGGACACTAACGACGATCCAATATCTAGATAACGACGATCTGACATCTAGTTAACGACGATCCGACAGTGAGCAGAAAGTCAATAACGGCTAGTTTTCAACTCCAACTATAAATAACTCAATCCAATTCAAACAAATATAGATCCAAGAGTTATCATTGAGCTTTGAACTTGTTTTTGTTTCTTTGATTCACATATTGAGCATTCATTTGTAATCAAACACATTGTATGAGAGAATTCATTTGTAATCTTTATCCTTGAGAGGTTGTAAGTGTTGGGATACACTTGAGTTAAGAGATTGCGGATAATCTCATGTTGTAAAGGTCCATTGACACCATAAAAGTCAATTGTAAGCGTTTGAAGTCTTAGGAGGCTTACTTAGTAAAATCCTCAAGCTCGGTGAGCTTGGAGGCGTGGACGTAGGCGGGGGTTACCGAACCACGTAAAAATCATTGTGTTTGTTGTCTCTTCCCTTACTATTTTATTATTGTGGTTTATTGAATTTATTATTTTCGATTCTATTAAGGCATTAGATTGAATTATTGTGTAGTTTGCTTAGCTTAATTTTTAAAATCCCAATTCACCCCCCTCTTGGGTTGCATAACTAGAATTTCATTTGGTATTAGAGCAAGATGCTCTTGTGTAGACTTAACCGGTCTAGAGTTAAAGATCCATGGCAACCTATAATGACTCAACCTTTAAGGAAAGACAATCCACAATTAGACCACTGTTATTTGATGGTAATAACTACCCATATTGGAAAACTAGGATGAGTATTTATCTACAAGCTTTAGATTATAAAATTTGGGAAATTGTTTGTGATGGTCCATTTAGACCTTTGACTAAAAACAAAGTTGAAGAAGATATTCCAAAACTTTCACGGGAATGGAATGAATTAGAAAAGAGAAAAGCTTCTCTAAATTCCAAAGTTATGAATGCCTTGTTTTGTACTCTAGATAAGAAAGAGTTTCATAGAGTATCTGGTTGTGAAAGTGCTACTGAAATTTGGCACAAACTTGAAGTTGTTTATGAAGGCACGAATCAAGTGAAAGAGTTTAAAATTAGTAGGTACACTCATCAATATAAATTGTTCTAAGTGGAACAAAATGAGAGTGTGTATTCTTTGTATACTAGATTTATGGACATAGTGAACACTCTAGGACCTAGGAAAGACCTTTCCAAATAGCAAAAAAGTTAAGAAAATCATTAGGTCACTACCTAAGGAATGGAGACCAAAAAGGACTGCCATTGAGGAAGCCAAAGATTTAAATATCTTACCTATTGATGGTTTAATTGGTTCTCTTATTTCTTATGAGAAAGACTTGGTAGATGAAAAAGGCAATAAAGAGGAGAAGAAAAACATTGCTCTCAAAGCCTAGAAATATGAGAGTGATGAGGAAAGTGAGCTGGATGAGGAGGAGATGGATATATTGGTTAGGAGGTTTAAAATTTTTTTTAAGAAATTCAGTGAGCGAAGAAAATTTAGAGACCTCAAGACCTGAAAGGAGAAAAATGAAGTAATCAAATATTATGAGTGCAAGAAGCCTGGCCATATAAGAACGTAATGTCATCTTCTCAATAAACTCAAGAAGAAAACAATGGTAGCAACATAGGATGCTGGCGATGAGGAAAAAAATGATGATGAAGAGCATCAAGAAATGACAAATCTAGCTCTCATGGCAATTGGTGATGAATCAGATGATGAACTTGATGAGGTAATGATCTTCTTACTTATGATGAATTACTTGATGCGTTTAAAGAATTGTATAATGAGAGGATGCAAATTGCTAAAAAGAATGCATGTCTTAAAAAGAAAATGATACAGCTCACAAATGAAAATGAATCTCTAAGTGCCAAGTATTATTTGCCTAGAATTAGAGAATAAAATATTACATGATAAAATTGCATTATCAAATGAGAAATGTAGCACTTTACACAAGCATCTAAAATCACATATAGATAACTTGAAATATGAAAAGAATGCTTTACAAAAATGCAATGATTCATTAAAATGAAAAGATTAAAGAACTAGAAATAGAGAATAAAATTTTGCATAATAAAGTTGCATTATCAAATGAGAAACCAAACACTTCACATGAGCATCTAGAGCCACATGTAGATGATTTGAAAAAGGAAAATGAAATGCTCAAGAAAAAGAACCTTGAACTTAGTGATGTTGTCTTAAAATTTACAAATGGACAAAAGATGTTGGATAACTTGCTTAATTCACAAAAAATGTGTGTTTGACAAGGGAGGCATTGGTTATAAGCCAAATTTGAAACAAAAATATTATAAGAGTTATTTTGTTAAAACTACCTCCATTAATAATCAAATTGTATGCCATTATTGCAATCAAAATGGTCACATAAAGCTTAGATGTCCAGTTAAAATAAATGCATATTATGGAGCAACATGTATTTGGGTTCCAAAAGTAACTATTGCTAACACTAACAGACCCAAGAATATTTGGGTACCAAAGCACAAAACTTGAATATTTTCTTGTACGTACCACAAACAAGGGATGATGGAGACTTCCTTGATAAGACTTGTGAAGATAATCACTTGATCATTGTCTAAGTGAAAATGATGAGGTAAGATGATTTAATTGTTTTGGTAATTATTATTGCCTTATTGATTATAAGTGATGGTCTTTTAATCTTAGTAAATATTTAACATTTCATTTGGTATCATAACATTAATTGCATTAACATGAAATGGATAAGTTTATCTTGCCTATTTATTATGTTGACTGGATTATGATAAATGGATAATAGCTTGAATTTTTGAAAGTATACTTGTATGTTTACATGATTGAATTATTATTGTGTATAACATTGAATGATTTATCATGATGCCTTTGTGTAATTTTGATGATTGATGATTATATGTGCGTTGCTTGATAAATTGAAGGAGTTATTAGTTTGTTATAATTGTTTAAGCTTTTATGGAAGTATTTTTAACCATGTTTGTATTTGAGAATTTGTTCATTTTTAAGGGTAGACTTTGCCAAAAATTTTGCCCACATAAAATAGGCAATATCTTCATTGAATTATTTTTTTGATGATTTTATTTTGATTGCATCTATCTATCTTTTCTTTTTTACGATGAAAGGAGAGATAAATATGATATGTTTTTAGATAAAATCATTTTGGTTAAAAATTTAAATTGACCATATATTTAGGGGGAGCATACAATATGATTTTGGATAATATATATTTTGAATTTTTTTGTTGTCCAAAGGAGCAGACAAAGTAATATATCATTTTGATGTTATCAAAAAGAGGAGAATAATATGGACTTTTGAATATTGTTTTGATGATTAATATGTGATTATGGTGATGATTTTGAGATATGATGATGATTTGATTATATGGTGTGTATCATGATTTATAATAATTTGGGAGTAATATTATTAAACTTGTATTTTAGGTGATGCTTGTTGTTAAGGGGAGTATATATCCCAATTTCTACTCGGACAACATGGGTTATAAATTTGCTACTCTTTTTCATTTCCACTAAGTTTTCCTTTTGATGATGACAGAGAGAAGAATACATGTATTTAAATTTGTTAATTTCGTTTAATTGTAAGAGAATCTTACATTTAGGGGAGCAAGTTGTGGAATCGTTTTTTAAATACATGCAAGATTTGTCATCATCAAAAATGAGGAGATTGTTAGCATATATGTATTCATAATATTGATTTTGATGATAACAGACAAGATTAATAATAATGATTAAAGTTTTAAAATCTCAAAATAGTTTTCATATACTTTTAAATCATCATTCTCACTTTATAAAGGCTTTATATTACATGAAAATGTTTTTATAAAATTGGTTATTCTCATGTTAATGGTTTTAATTGAAAAAGCTTTAAGAATTTTGATAAATAATAAGTATAGCTTAAAATTCTGAAAATGGACCTATTTGATAAGTTTCATAAAGTTTTGGACCATAGTATATTTTTATAAAGTTTGAGTGCCCACTGTAATTTTATAAAATAGTTCACTGTACCAGTCACTGTAGAAAACGGCGATCCGAAATCTTGATAACGACGATCTGACATTGAGCATAATTGAAGAGTAACCTCTGGACACTAACGGCGATCCGACAATTTGAAACTCCAATCCAACGGTCATATTGGCCAGTCAAATGGCGATCCGACATCCAGTTAATGGTGATCCAACAGTGAGTAGAAAGTCAATAACGGCTAGTTTTCAACTTCAACTATAAATAAGCTCAATCTAATTCAAACAAATATAGATCCAAGAGTTATCATTGAGCTTGTTATTGAGCATAAAACTATTATTGAGCTTTGAACTCGTTTTTATTTCTTTGATTCACACATTGAGCATTCATTTGTAGTTAAACACATTGTATGAGAGAAAATTCATTTGTAATCTTTATCCTTGAGAGGTTGTAAGTGTTGGGATACACTTGGGTTAAGAGATTGGGGATAATCTCTTGTGGTAAAAGTCCATTGACACCATAGAATTTGTAAGCATTTGAAGCCTTGGGAGGTTTTCTTAGTGAAATCCTCAAGGCCGGTGAGCTTGGAGGCATAGACGTAGGTCGGGGTTGCTGAACCACATAAAAATCATTGTGTTTGTTTTCTCTTCCCTTACTATTTTATTATTGTGGTTCATTGAATTATTATTTTCAATTCCATTAAGGCATTAAATTGAATTATTGTATGGTTTGCTTAGTGTTGAGTGTTAGAAAATATATATTTACAAAGGAGAAAATCGTCATTTTACATTTCAAGTCTTACTAACAACCCTTACTTTTATGTATTTAAGCTTCTTATAATTTAATTATGTGTGTTTTAGTATTTTATGTATTTTAGGAGAATCATAGTCATTTTGCAATGAACGAGAGATCAGACGGTAAAACGGACATAACTTTTGAACTCAGGACAGTCGAAAACCTTAGGAGGAGCATAAAAGGAAAAATAACACTGTTCACATGTACGATACTATTCATATTTATGGTACTATCTACATTACTGTTCATGACACTGTTCACATAGACAGATTGATGGCTTGGCATTGATCGATGATGTGGCAATGACTGATGAGGTGTCACGATCCTATTGGACTAAAATTCTTATGCACTGTTAATCGATGATGTGGTAGCATATTAGTAGACCAAAAATTATGCGTACGGTACATGCATTACATAGGATTATTTCAACCAAACCGCGTCACTGCTCAAGTAGGGTCAAATTGTGTTACTGTTTACCCACGTGATCAAACCGTGTATTGTTGACTGATGACATGGCGCAATCCTGAGTGTCCGAAATGTTTTCGATCCAATGGTCATGATTTACTCAATGTATCTATAAAAAGAGAGCAATCCTCCCCTAATTTGATATCTCTGAATTCATTTTTGAACTTTATTTTCTGTAATTTATTCTCCATCTTGTATTTGTACATATTTTAATAAATTTCTATTTTGCCCCTAGTTCAATTATGAGTAGCTAATTTTCTTTCAAGCTTAGGTTGAGGGTGAAGTCTCAACATGTGTCATAGGCTTTATTTGGTAAATTTATTTTCTTTTATTCTCTAATGTTTGTGGATGATTTGACTTTTCATCGACAAATAATAATAATCTTGTCTACATACCGCCCTGGTTACACCGGCTCCCTAGTACAAAGTTATTATTATTTGGTACGATAAGCCCTGGCATATTGATTAGAGTGTGGTTCATGAAGTGTGGATTCCCCCCTTCTGATTTAATTGGTATTAATAAGGAATATTTAGCCTATGGTGCATGTTGGTACGGATCCAGATACCCAAGTGCGTTAATTTAATAGATTTCTCCTCAATTTATTCTTACCATTTTAATTCAAATTTTAAGAGAATCCAAATCACGTTCACCACAAATCCAAACACCCTCATACAAAATTAATTCTACATATTATTAAAATCAACCTCCTCGTAGAATCGACACTCATCACTATTAATCTATACTACAATAGATTCGTACACTTGCGAGTTTAATAAAATTTGCACAACAAATTTTTGACGTCATTGCCGGGGAGATAAGTTATTTTAATTCGTATAATTAATTTTTTTAATTGTTTTCTTGTAAATTTTTTATTATTAAAAAAAAGTGAATCTACATTTAGAGGCAAGAATTTCCTTTCTTTTCCTCTTCTTTAAAATTCTGTAATTTAATTTTTTAATTATTTTTCTTTGCAATTTTTTGTTTATCTTATTGATTTATTTCCCGTATTTTTTTAAGTGTGTTTTTTTATAGAAAGATCGTAACAGCGTAATAAAGTTAGTATCGTAATTTCTCATTCTTCTTTATTTTTATTTGTTTTGTTTCCATTAATTTTTTGTTTTTTGCATGCATGGTCATATGTCATTATTACCTAATCTTGAATCTATAGACGTTGAACTAGAAAAAACACTTCGCACACACAAGCACATCAAAAATAAATTTGGAATGGATTTACAAGCACCACATGAGAGGCTATTTAAGGACTATTTTAGTCCTTTAGCAAATTTGAGCACATTATGCATAAGATACTCAAATGTAGCTGCTAAGAGTTTTGAATTAAAACCTAGTGTGCTAAATTATCTCCCAACATTTTATGGCCTAGAAAATGAGGACCCATATAATCATTTGAATGATTTTCATGCTGTTTGTCAAACATTTAGATATGAGAATTTTTTAGATGATGATGTTAAACTTAGATTATTCCCATCTTCTTTAAAAGATAGCGGATAATTCCCAACAATGGAGTCGATCGCTCAGGACACTAAAAGAATTAAGGGAGTAAATGAGGTTCACACTGGCGAGTCAAGTTCAGAAATTAAAGAAGTCAAAGTGATAATTGAAGATCTCTTTCGACAAATAGCATCGTTATCAACTGCTAAATCAATAGAGCCACATGACCATGACTTATACTCAGATCAAGCCAATGCCATAGGTGTAATGAGAAAACCATTGAATTACAACCCATACTCCAACACATATAACCCTTGATGGAGAGACCGCCCTAATTTTTCATGGTCTCAAGGATTCCAACAGAATGGACCAGTAGCTCCAGCTCCACCAATTTCTCAAAATCCTCAAGCCTCTTACCCACCATTTAGACCATACAATCAGAACCAGAACTACAGTCAACCTAGACTATGGGAGGATGCATTCCAAAATTCCAAGAGTGTTACTTACTCTACGATTGAGCAACAGAATCGCACCATTGATGAACTACAAAATGAGTTGCGAGCAGGCTTCAACTTACAAGCTCAATCAGTTTCAAGTCTCGAGAAGAAGATGTGACAACTTGCTTCTTCAGTTCAAACCTTGGCAATGACAGTTGAGAAAGGTAAATTTCCAAGTCAACCAGTGCCTAATCCTAAAGGAGTACATGAAGAAAGTATCAATTTACCACAACAGCATGGAAATGTTAAAGCAATCATGACCTTACGAAAAGGAAAAGAAGTCGACAACAAAGTGGAGATGCTGGTGACAAAAGAAAATTAAATTGTACCTGTAACTGCTGAGGAGAAAGAAGAAACCAACCCATGAGAATATGTTCCCAAAGCTACATTTCCTCAGAGGTTAGTGAAAGGAAAAAAGGAAAAATCCACAGTTGAGATTTTTGAAATCTTCAAATAGGTAAATATTAACATCCCTTTACTTGATGCTATAAAGCAAGTTCCATCTTATGCCAAGTTTCTAAAGACCTTTGTACTAAGAAGAGAAACATTCATGTTCAAAAGAAGACATTTTTATCAGAAAACATTAGTTCTATACTCCAACACAAAATTCCTCTAAAATGCAAAGACCTAAGCTCCTCCACTATCTCATGTAGTATAAGGAACCACACAATTGAGAATGCTTTGTTGGATTTACGAACTAATGTAAATTTGTTGCCTTACTCAATATTTTTGAAACTTGGACTTGGAGAATTACACCCAACTCTAGTGGTGTTACAGCTTGCAGATAGGGTCTGCGAAAATACCTCGTGGTATTGTGGAGGACATGCTTATCCAGGTAGACAAGTTTTATTTTCCTGTTGATTTCATTGTAATTGACACTCAACCACTACAAGATTCAAGGAAGCACATCCCCATTATCCTAGGCCAACCTTTCTTGGCAACTGCGAATGCTCATATTCAATGCAGGACTGGAAATATGCAGTTGTCCTTTGGCAACATGACTATGGAGCTTAACATTTTCAACATTGTCAAACAACCTCACAATGCAGATGATGGTATTGTTGATGTGGATTTAATTGAAGCATTAGTTGATGACACTTTTCTTTCAAACCTTAGTGATGACCCTTTACAAACATACTTAAATCACTTTTGTTTGGATTTTGATATTGACAGATCGGTCGATGAAGTCAACGCCCTACTTGACTCAACATCATCCATGGAGAATAATAAATAGAAGTCAAGAATTGAACAACTAGCACCATCAGAGAAGAAACTCATCCCATCATCAGAATCACCACCGAAACTTGAGCTCAAACCATTACCCAACACATTGGAATATGCATTTTTAGGGAGAAGAAAGCACTCTACTGGTAATCATCTCATCATTCCTAAACGATGAACAAAAAGATAAATTGTTGGATATTTTAAAAGAGCACAAAAGAGCATTAGGATGGACTATAGCGAACATAAAAGGTATAAACCTAATAGACTGCATGCATTACATTCACCTTGATGAAAATGCTAAGCCTACTAGGGAAATGCAACGTCGGTTAAATCCTAACATGAAAAAGTTATTAGAACTGAAGTCCTTAAGCTATTAGATGCATGTATCATTTACCCCATTTCTAATAGTTCATGGGTCAATCATATACAAGTTGTCCCCAAAAAGTCAGGAGTCACAGTAGTTACGAATGCCGATAATGAATTGATACCAACTAGAGTAACTACAGGATGACGTGTATGCATTGATTATAGAAAGTTAAATTTTGTCACACGTAAATACTATTTTCCTTTACCATTTATCGATCAAATGCTTGATAGATTAGCAGGTCATGAATTTTATTGCTTTTTAGATGCCTACTCAGGATATAATCAGATTCCCATAGCACCAAAAGAATAAGAGAAAACCACTTTGACATTTAGCAAGCTAGAGTATGAAAAAGCTTGTCACCTACCTGTAGAACTCGAGCATCGTGCATATTAGGCCATTAAGAAATTTAACTTTGACATGCAGTAAGCTAGCTCAGAAATAAGATAACAGCTGGCAGAACTTGAATAAATTCGCAATAATGCATACAAAAATGCCAAGATTTACAAGCAACGAATGAAAGTCTTCTATGACAAGCAAATTATAAGAAAATCGTTCACTCCAGGTCAAAAAATGCTTTTATTTAATTCTCGCTTGCACCTATTCCTAAGTAAATTACGCTCTCGATGGTCTGGACCCTTTATTGTTCATACTGTTTTTCCACATGGGGCAATTGAAATTAAGGGTCTAAAGAACGGTGTTACGTTTAAAGTTAATGATCAAAGATTAATGTCATATTTAGAGTACCAACCACATGGAGAAGACACCGATAAATTGGAGTGACTCACCAGATTTAAATTGATTTTTTTCTTTCCTTTTTTTATTCTTTTGCTAATTGAAATTATTTTTGCATAAGTGTATTTGTTTAACCATTAAGTTTTTCTTATCATTGTTAATCATGAGTACCATACTTAAATCATTCCTCCTGAACATTTTTAAACCACTTCAACGTGTAAAATCTCATCTCAAAAGGCAGATTCAATTTTGCAAGACACATCGTATTTGGGCTCTGCAACCACCAAAATTAGTATCCTATATTGAGGGTTTAAAAAGCCAACTTAGAGACATTGAGAGAAGTGTTTACAACATCCAGTTGGAGCTTGAGGTAAATTTAATAAGAGGATGATTTTAATTTTTTTTTTGTGTTTTACTTTGTTTTTCTGTTTGTGTGCTTTAGTTTGTTACCCCAGTGAAGTGGCAGATAACGGTATTCCGTGACAATCATGTCGGTTACTTTAATTTTCCCATAATAACTAATATTCTGAGGTGAAGGTTTGTACAGAAACGAGATTCTAGCGAAGCTTCACAAGCGATTCCCTTCACTTCCTCAGAATGCCCTGCTTACAATCTATAAAACCCGGTCCGAATGCATGCGACTGCTCATGAGGAATAATATACCTACTGACATCCGTTGGTTAATTGAGGCTAAAGTACGATTGGCAGGTAAGTTCTCTCTAAAATTTATTGCATACATGTCTTGTTGTGGTAAAAGAAATTATGCAAGAAAAAGACGAGCTCGAAGAATTTTTATTGCTTGTCATAAGTGTGCTAGAATGGGTTACGATAAAAAAAACCATGTTCTTTAGGAATGATATCTGATAACAGAAAAGATAAGATTCAATTCATTATGGATAGCTTAAATAAGGAGTCATTGGATGATATCTTTTTGTCTCTTGAAACGCATCCTAGTGGATATGTACAAGGAGCGATTATCCAGTTATGACCATTATTCTAGAAAGAGCATGCACGATATAGTCTCGAAATCTGACTATAAACGACATTGTTTGCCAGTTTATAAGAAAACTGGATGGGAAGCCCATCTTTGGCCCATAGAGGGCGTTCAAGCCGTTTCTGGACGTAAAACCAGAGGAAGATGTGAGCCACAGTTACAACTACCTGTAAATATCCTTTTACTTCACTGTTATTTTATATTTTGCATTCACTGTTATTTTATATTTTGCATTATTTTCTTTAATAATTTTATTTTATTATTATTTCTTTTTTCTTTTTACTGTTTCCTTTTTGACTCGTGATTCATGTGCTTTACTCATTATTTGACACTGACATGCCACCTCATACACAGTTGTGACTCATTGTCACCACGATTCTTAAATATGACTTTTTGTTAATCATTCACAAATTATTTTTGAGAAATATTCCAATTGCAGCTACTCTCAAGAGACAACTCAAGAACATTTGTGTACTTTCTGGATTTAACTATGGTAAACATAAAGAGTTCGTTGAGGCAGCCATATATCTTGGTCAAAGCCTAGTAGAGAGAAAATTGCACTTTGTGTATGGAGGAGGTAACTGAGGGTTATCAAAATTGGTCTCAGAAGCTGCTTTTGTCAGAGGAAGCCAAGTGCTAGGCATCATCCCAAGCGTCATAAAACCTTTAGGCAGTTTGTCTAACTCATTGACTGGAGAAGTGTTAGTCGTCTCAGGTATGAAAAAAAGAATAAATGAAATACTTAATCATGCTGAGGCTTTTATTTTCCTTCCAGGAGATCTTGTAACACTAGAGGCCCTTATCACACTAGCATCTTGGGCCCATCTGCACATCCACTAGAAGCCCATTAGTTTGTTAAATGTTTATAACTTTTATGATAAATTCATCGCATTTCTTAACCATGCAGTAAAAAACTATTTCATTCCTTCCAATGTGAAAAAGCTTTTTATTTGTGCTTACACTGCTAATGAGCTAATTGATATGTTACAAGCTTATAAACCGAAGCTAGACCCCTAAACCTTTGTGTTGGAGCGCCCAAATAATGATGGTAACAGTAGCCACAGTAGGAAGTACAAATTAGATTTAACTCTCTACTTGTGAATATTTTCTTCTGTGTTACACCACCCAGGTGATGTCTTCTAAACTCTACTTCTTTCCTTTCAAACATTGAGGACAATGTTTCGTTCTAGTTGGAGGGAGGAAATAGGCGACAATTGTGGAATCTTAGTTAAGTTTTTACTAATTTTTTGTTGTAGAAACTAATTGTTGTTTACTTTTTGTGTTGAAAATGACTGAATATGGAGTGTAGTTACTCTAAAAACGCATCTTCATTGTTTAAAAGAAATAAAAAATAAAATAAAAAAATTCAGACATTTTTTTATTATGTTTTGATGTTCATTTTTCTTCATCTTTTTAATTTCTCCTTTATAAATATACATTTTCAATTTTTTTTAGTCGAAGATGGCTGAATATGAAGTGTAGTGCCTCTAGAAACACATCTTCTTAGTTAAAATTTTTTTCTATCATTTTAAGTGTAACTTTTCTAATTAGTTTTTTTGCATCATTTTCACATTTCTGCATGCATATTTTCCTTTCATGTTTATAATAGGTTGGGGGGTAGGATGTTGTTGAAAAAAAATTGTGTGATTTGTTTTAACATTGGATGACATGATTAATTTCAAATTTTAGTATTTGTATTATCTTTAGTCTTAAGTGATGTTACACTATGTTTGCTACTCTACATGTTGATGTCGGAGATAAATATGAGTTGCTTGAAGGAATGAATATGTCATAATAAGTACCAAGTGAGTTTTTGAGCCTATCATTTTTCTTGGAGAGTAACCCTTTTACCCATTGTTTATACGGCTTAGCAGTTTATTATTGTATATACAATCTCTAGATTTCTTTTGAGTTAACCCTTAAAAAAATTATAAAATTAAAAAAAGAAAAAAAAATGTGTGATGTTACATATAGAGACCCATCTAACTAGTAGATATGGAAGATTATTTGGAGTCCTAAAAGACGATGAAAATGCTATCTTTGATCCGTTTGAGCCTTTATAGCCATCTCTTTCATCAAATGTCCATAGTTAAACCTTTTGAGCCTTTAAAAATAAAAAAATTAAAAATTAAAAAAAACTTTTCTTTTTCAGACTTATCATCTTGACCCACTCCGATTTGGAATATTACCCAATATCTTACAAGTTCCATCTGTTTGAGAAAAATGTAAATAAATATTTTGTATAGTGAAGTTATGCCCAACAAAAGCAAAAAAAACAATTAATTGTTGTTTAAAAAAAGAAGAAAAAATAACAATAATAGGTGAAATCCACCTTGCAACTTCCAAAAGAAAAAAATTCCTCTGCATTTTTCTCAAACTACACTTTGTTTTCCTTATTTCCCTTCTTTATTAGCCATGTCCCTGACCTACATTACGTCCTAATAAAAGTCTTTCTTGATTTTAGGGAACTATAGTCTGAAGTAGAAGCTAGTTATATAGGCTAAAAAGATGTAGTAGTGCATAAAAAGAAATATAATAAATAAAAATAAATAAATTGGTTGACTAGTATTTTTATTTGACTTGAGATCGTATTATTTTTAAGCTGCGGGCATATTTCTTTCATCTTGGTGAGAGCATGTAATATCACTTCTTTATTAGTTTCTGTCAATTACCATTCATTGCAGTGACTATTTTTATTGGGTATAATTTCTTTGTGAGAGTGTCACTATATCCAGTGGAATTTTAGGGTTTAAAATGTAATTCTTGAAAGTAGCTATGACAAAGTCTACTGGGCTGATTCATGTGGATGGTTGATGTGGATGTGATGTTTCTTTAGACTGGAGATAATGCTTATACTTTTATTTGATTGCTATCATTAGTCTGATTGAATAAACAAGAGTGTTAAAAAAATATTTTAGATTTGAATTTTGTTTTCGCTTTATTTGCTAGGGACTAGCAATAAGCTGGTTGGGGGGTGTGTTGAGTGTTAGAAAATGTATATTTACAAAGGAGAAAATCATCATTTTACATTTGAAGTCTTACTAACAACCCTTACTTTTATGTATTTAAGCTTCTTATAATTTAATTATGTGTGTTTTATTTTAATTAAGCATTTTATGTATTTTGGGGAATCATAATCATTTTGTAATGAACGAGATATCAGACGTAAAACGGACATCACTTTTGAACTCAGGACAATCGAAAACCTTAGAAGGAGCATAAAAGGAAAAATAGCACTGTTCACATGTACAGTACCATTCACATGTATGGTATCGTCTACGTTACTTTTCATGACATTGTTCACATAGACGGATCGATGACATGGCATTGACTGATGATGTGGCATTGACTAATGAGGTGTCATGATTCTGTTGGACTAAAATTCTCATTCATTATTGATCGATGATGTGGCAGCATATCAGTGGACCAAAAATTACGCGTATAGTACATGCATTACATAGGATTATTTTTAACCAAACTACGTCACTGTTCAAGCCGGGTCAAACCACGTTACTGTTCACCCATGTGGTTAAACCGCGTACTGTTGATTGATGACGTGGCGCAATCCTGAGCATTCAAAATGTTTTCAATCCGATGGCCATATTTACTCAATATATCTATAAAAAGGGAGCTCTCCCCCTTAATTTGATATCTCTGAATCCATTTTTTGGACTCCATTTTCTATAATTCCTTCTCCATCTTATATTTTCTACATATTTTATTAAATTCTCATTTTGCCCCTAGTTCAATTATGAGTAGCTAATTTTCTTTCAAGCTTGGGTTGAAGGTGAAATCTCAACATGTGTCATGGGCTTTATTTGGTAAATTTATTTTCTTTTACCCTCTAATGCTTGTGGATGATTTGACTTTTCGTTAATAAATAATAATAATCTTGTCTGATACCGCTCTGGTTACACCAGCTCCCTAGTACAAGGTTATTATTATTTGGTACGATAAACCCTTAGCACTATATTGATTAGAGTGCGGTTCATGAGGTGTGGATTCCCTCCTCATGATTTAATGGCATTAATAAGGAATATTTAGCCCATGGTGCATGTTGATACGGATCCAGATACTCAAGTACGTCAATTTAATAGATTTCTCCTCAATTTATTCTTGTCATTTTAATTCGAATATTAGGATAATCCAAATCACTTTCACCACAAATCCAACCACCCTCATACAAAATTAATTCTACATATCATGAAAATCCACCTTCTCGTGGGATCGACACTCGTCACCATTAATCTATACTACAATAGATTCGTGCAGTTGCGAGTTCAATAAAATTTGCACCACACTTAGCCTAATTTTTAAAATCCCAATTCGCCCCCTCTTGGGTTGCATAACTAGAATTTCAGAAGCTTGTAAAAACGGTGTCGGTTGCTTGTGCTCGTTCGGGCCTCCTTCATTGATCATTACAAGAGAGAGTTTGGGGAGAGAGGAGCGAAGAACAAATGTAATTTTAAGTAAAATGAGACCCATTTTGGTTGTTGATAACAAAAGAAGTGAGATAATAATGTACTTTCGTGATCTCATCACTGCGTCTCTTGGTTGTGAGGTTGTTTCTTTTTCTTAGTGTTTTTCTCTCTGGTTTTTCTAATATTTACTTAATTTTGTTATTTTACAAGAATGTTCTTGTATTCTGTAAAATATACAAAATGGTCCTCTAGTACTCTTTGAATGATGAGATTAGAGCTGGATGTTTGAGAAATGAAATTTGTTTTAGTTCTTGGTAAAGATACCCATTATTCACATTTATATATGTTATCATTTGTTGGTTTTTGTATCGTGTTAGTCTTCTTATGCATTGGCATGGTGGTGTTGCTAGAATTCACAAACTTGCAATGTTAGAACTTATTTTTGTCGAATAATTTAGTCGGTGTATGTGTTTTGTTGATCATATTCATACCTTGCACTAACCCTTTGTGTTAACAATGGATTGTAATGATTCTCTGAAACATTTTACATGGGGGTAATTCAATATTTGAAAAGCCCATGCTCCATTTTATCATAATTTTATTTTACAATCTCATTTACAATTGCCATGTAAATGCTACTTTTAATTGAAGTGCATGAGAAGTTTCTTGGTTTTCTTGTATACCCATTACTTTCTTGAAATATTGGAGAAGGTTTTGATTGTTGATTTTTGTTCAAAAATTTATGTAGAATTTACTAGATTTTGTTGATGATTCACGTTATTTATATATTTAGAAAATTGTCCCATGTTCCCTATTTAAATGCTGTGGTTTAAGTTGTAGCTTTTAGAAAATGAAGAAATAAGGAAATTTGACGATTATTGCAGTTACATTTGTGTTTCTTATAATTGTTGTTTCATCTAGATTTTGTTGTTTTTGTGCTGACTCTCTCATGCATTGGCTTGATGCTACCAGTGTCAATCACAAACTTTCAACTTTAGAATCTATTGCTGTTGAATACACACACACACACACACACACTATACATATATATTTATATAGTTTGAAAATATGTTGTTGAATGATTTAGTTTGGCATATCTTTTCTTGTTAAGGTACCTTTTATTTTTCCACCATGCATTTCTCCTCTGTTTTAGCAAGGACTTTACATGGGGGCAATCAATGTTTGAAAAGTCATTGGTCCATTTGTTGGCTAATAATTTCATTGTGTTTTCTTTAACATGTTTTCCGTTATGAGTCAATTCCTCTAAAAATGTACCTTCCATGGTGATATTGGTTTGACTGCCATTAGCACTCCCAATATTAAGGATACCTTGTTTTCTGATGTTTAAGTTATTCTAAAGGGTAAAAGGAATAACAAATCTGCACAGTATGAGGTGAAAGATGTTCATTGCATCGATGCAGAGGTTCTTTCTTCCTTGATGCTTTATTCTAGAAGTCCTATTTGATTATGTTGATTTTATCTTTTTCACTTCTACATAGTGATTGAGTTGTTGTTTCTTCACTTGAGTACATCTAGATGACATTTGTTTTCATGTGTTGGCATTTTATTGTTTTTAGTTTTTCTGCCATTTTCAATAATATACTTTTCAATTGTAATGATTAAATGAAATAATCAGTAAAGATTTGTAGACGGTGTTTATTGATTTTTCATTGATTGTTGTGATAATAATTTTTAGCTTGTTGCTTTAAGGTGGGTTTTGGAAAATTTAGCACATGGGATAAGTCAAACATTAAAATTTTGGCCTTCACCTAATTTTGTTGATCTTAATCCCTGTAGAGTTCTTGTGTAGTATGGACCAATGGGTTAATTATGTATAATTTGGAATGACTTTTTTCCCCATTAGTAATATATTTCACTTGAAAACTGCAAGCAATGTAGAAGTAATGTTTTCTACAACAAGATTCTTCAGCAACAATAATAGGCATCATGAACTCTGAAATCACAACATATTGACTTTAAAAATGTGATTCTATTTTCTTATTCATTCATTCGCATAATTGTGTTGTAGGTAAAATTATCTCAACACCCTTTCCCAACTTAAGTTATGAAGGAAAAGATTAACCTTAAAAATCTGTGCAAACCATGGCCTAAAGAGATGCCAAAAGATGAATTCTCAAAATCATCTGTCTTCATAATTTCTTTTGTACCTAATGATCATATATGGAAAATAATTATTTTTAGCTGTTATTTGGTCTTTATCTTTTAATACTTTTTTTTCTGGTGGCAGGTTAAACTTGTGAAGTGCCTTGTGCAAAAATATTGTTGTAGATATCTCCTTCAATCAACTGGGGGGACTCAGTACCCTATGCTTCTTTGAACTGGTATGATTTGTTTGAGAATAATGGAGAATAGCATGAGCAACTTGCAAGCCAAATATGTGGTTGTGGAATAAAGTAGTTTACCATTAATAGACAATTTTAGTGACTTCATTTATCTTGTAATGAGTTTATATATGATGACTTATAAAGTGGTATGTCCTGATTAATAATTTTTTTTTGATGAGTTAGCCAAAACCAATAGAGATAATCCATATGTTTTCTTAAAGTTGGCATTTATCATGTTTTTCATTTTGTAGGTTAATTGCATTATCGGCAAGGATCATCTCTTTAAACGTAACATTATTATGATAAAAGCTTGGTGTTATTATAAGTAGGGGTGAGCACTATTAGGTTTGGTTCGATTCAAGTCTCAAACTGAACCAAACTTAAACCAAATGGTTCATGAATTTTTGAACTAAATTATAGAACCGAACTGATCCGAACTAAATTAATTTGGTTAAGTTCAGTAATTTGGTTTGGTTTGGTTTGGTTTCAACCTATATATTCATTATTTAATAAAAATGATATAAAGGTAATACACTATTAAAATTGTTAACTTGTATATGTTCACAATATTGATTTTGATAATAACAAACTTTAAATGCTTTTTATTAAAATGGATATCTATCAAACTTCAATGGGAAAATGACTTCCTGCAATTTTTGGCTAAAACTTTGATTCTGGAAATAAACGGTTCGCCTTTTATTTTGAAACGGTTAACTGATTAAATACAGAGAGTAACAAATTGATTAAGCTCTAACTGGTTAAGAAAAATAAATAAGGCTAATGTGTTTTGCAGGTTACTGGAAATAAACGGTGAACCGTAAATAACAAACGGCTAACTGATAAATTCTAGGATGTTATTTCGTGCTAATCTTTAACCGCTTAGTAAAAATGGATAGCTGAAGTTTATCTTGCAAGTCTCTGGAATTTAACGGTTAAAGGTAATCCTAAATGGCAAACTGTTTATTTGAAATTTGGCCCAACGGTAACTTTGACCAGAATAAACGGTTAACCGTTAACGGTTAATGGTGATTCGTTTACAGGTAGACAAGTCAGTAATGATTATTTTTTAACTCCAACTATAAATAAGCTCATTCAAATTCAAATAAGGATTGATCACAACATTGTCATTGAGCTTATATTCGTGAATACAATCTTCAAAGAGCTTTAAACACATTCATTCTTCATCTATTCACACATTGGGCATTGATTTGTAATCTGAAATATTGTGTGAGAGGAAGACAATTTATAATCTTTTGTTTTGAGTGATTGTAAGTGTTGGGATACATTTGGGTTCAAAGATTAAGGGTAATCTCTTGTTGTAAAGGTTTATTGACACATTAGAAGTCAATTGTAAGTATTTGAAGCCTTGAAGACTTGTTTAGTGGAATCCTCAAGCTCGGAAAGCTTGGAGGCGTGGACGTAGGCGAGGCTGGCCAAACCACATAAAAATCATTGTGTTTGAATCTCTCTTCCCTTATCTTTTTTATAATGTGATTGATTTATTAGTTATTGCTTTAAATTCGTTTTAGATTTGCATTATGGTTTGCATTAGAATTGAATAATTTTTAGAAATTCAATTCACATCCCCTCTTGAGTTGCATAACTAGAATTTCAAAAACAACAATAAATCAATAATCCTTAGTCTATTAAATCCACAAATAACAAACATAAAAAATCTAACAATAGTATATTAACATAACAAAATTAACAATAGTAAATTAACATGATAAAATCCAACAATAATTTAAAAATCCACTACATATTACAAAAGAAACTTCAAACTTCCATGACCAACAAGCACTTTTTCTATCACCACCTCGTCATCCTTCTACATCCACAATGCCTATATTATATCTCCAAGTCAAAATAAATTATTAACCAAGCACCAACAATTAGATAGAATACATTAAAAATATATGCTATGACATATATAAATATAATCACATTTATTAACTAGCAAAAAAAAATATTAACTTCATTACCTAATATTCTTCATGTTAAACCAAAGTCTCAATGACTCAATGTAGAACACCAAAACCAAAATGGTCCACAGTTGTTGATTTACAAAGCTCTACATAAACGAAAGTTAAAACAAATTAAAATTGTGCAAAACTACTAAAAATAAAATAAAATTTAAATTGACACAATGTACCTTCTGAAAGTTGGTCCATGACCTCATTTTCTTGAACTAACTGATTAAGACTTGTTGTCGCATCCAAGAAAAGAGATGACCGTAACCAATTTTGTGTTAATATTAATGATTCAACCATGTCCAAAGTTAATGAGCTTCTATATTGATCTAGTATGCGACCTCTGGTACTAAAGGCGGACTCCGATGCAATTGTAAACATTGGAACAGTGAGGACATCTCTTGCTATAGTTGCCAAGATCAGATAATTCAAACTATTCACCCTCCACCATAACAAAATATCAAATTTAGCTCCCAAATTATTTTTTAGTGCAATATTTTTCAATCTTCTCCATCAAGTATAGCTCCAATTCATTTAACAATTCTGCGTTACCTTTTCTAATAACTTTCTTACTAAATTAGGAGAAAGGGTCATTGATCGTAATCCATCAATATCATCCAACTCTCAAGAATCCAAACCACTACCACTCCCAAAATGTTGGCTCACACTTGCACTTGCACTTCCAAATCCACTGGGTTTAGAGTACCGTGCACTATAAGACTCGAAAAGTTTAACAAACAAGTCTTTTACCATTTCTTTCATCTCACTACATTTGCCACTATCCTAGCCATATAATTCCTCGAAGGAATGTGTTGCGAATTTCATTTTGCCTCGTGGATCAAGTATACAAGCAACAATTATCTTGTTTATCTTGATTGTGACCTCCCAATACTTGTCAAATTTTTCCTTGATTTTAGTTGCCATGGCACTCAAATAAGAATCATTGCTCTTACACAAGGATTGCAAAGTAGATTCAATTTGATATATCAAATTGTAGCAAAGATTTGATGTCAAAAAAAATAAAAATTGCTATTAGATACTAAAGCCAAAGTATAATTAATTTGACAAACTAAATTCTAGCAAAAATTTGATATTACCTTCAAAGAGAAAGAAAATTGCAAAGTAGCATCATAAAAAGTCTTTAAAAATTTTCAAAATGCGGCGAGCACTTTCCCAATCACTATTCAATGGTAGCCTTATCATTTTTGTCCGATTTTATTTCTCACGGAAATATGTATCATAAAACTTATCTTCATTTGCCATCCAATCAAATGCTAGCTTAAACTTCAATGTCGTACTCAATATAGAATAAGTGGAATCCCACCTCGTAGGTCAATCTAAAATCACACTTCCCTTGCAATTAATCTTCTCTTGGTTCACACGAATTTGAAATGCTTGCATCCTTGTAGTGGAAGATCTCACGCACTTCACGACATTACGAACACTAACTATACTCGCATCTATTTCTTTCAACCCTTCATTAACTATCAAATTCAAAATGTGTGCATAACAACAGACATGCATATAGTCCCTATTCAACACTAAAGAATCATCTCTCCACGTGCTCAATCTATCTTTCAACTATCTAACGACACCCTCATTTGCACTTACATTGTCTACAGTTACTGCAAAAACTCGTTTTATACCCCAATAAATCAAACATTTTTCAAGTTGCTTGCCAATCGTCTCTGATGTATGATCATTAACGGTGTTCAAACTAATAATTCTTCTATGTAAGCTCCACTTTGTGTCAATAACGTAAGCTGTGATGACCCTATATCTAGCCGTCGTAATAGAAGTCCAAATATCGATGGTCAAAGACACTCTTTGCTTATTCCCGACCAATAAGCTCTTTAACTTAGTCTTCTCTTCCACAAACAAATCAAAAGTATCCCTAGTAATAGTTCTCCGTGATGGAAGAATATACCTAGGAACAACCACACTGCAAAAATGCTTAAATCCTAGATTCTCTACATCAGAAATTGGAAATTCATCAAGAACAATCATTTTTACAGTTTAAACCCCCTTGCCAAAAGATCTTCACTACCAACATCTTTAGTTAAAACTGTTTGATCCTTCTTGAAGATCTTATATTTATCGCACCTCTCTTGATAGTGAGTCTTTAAAGTGCTAGTCATGTGCCCTATACTAAATTCTACACCATAATAGTTACATGTGACTTTGTTGGATCACTTGGCAATATAGTGAAATGTTGCCACACCTCTGATCTTGGCAGCATCGCTTTTTCGGGTATTAAAGCTCTTTTTCTCTTTGTTCCACTACTAATGATAATGTTAACGAATCATTTTCAACTTCAATTTCACAGTCAGATTCAGTGCTTCTGGATTCAATATTGTCTTGGACCTTTGAATAAGCAGCCATCTAAAAATATTGCTAACAATAGTCAATTACGAAAGGTGTTGTGCAAAGTTTATTGAACACGCAAGTGCACGAATCTATTGTAGAATAGATCAATGGTGATGAGTGTCGATCCCACAAGGAGGTGGATTTTAATTATATGTAGAATTAGTTTTCTAAATGGGTGGTTAGATTTATGGTGAAAATGATTTGGATTATCCTAAAATTAGAATTGAAATAGCGATAATAAATTGAAGAGAATTTTATTAAACTGACGTACTTGGGTATTTGGATCTGTATCAACATGCATCATGCGCTAAATGTTCCTTATTAATGCCAATTAAATCATGAGGGGGAATCCACACCTCATGAACCATACTCTAATCAATATGGTGCTAAGGGTTTATCGTGCCATATTATAATAACTTTGTACTAGCGAGCCGATGTAACCAAGGTGGAATCTAGACAAGATTATTATTATTTGTCGACGAAAAGTCAAATTATCCACAAAAATTAAAGGGGAAAAGAAAATAAATTTACCAAATAAAACCCATGATACATGTTGAGATTTCACATTCAACCCAACTTGGAAGAAAATTAGCTACTCATAATTGAACTAGGGGTAAAATGAAAATTTATTAAAATACATAGAAAATATAAGATGGAGAAGGAATTACAGAAAATGGAGTATAAAAATGGATTTAGAGCTATCAAATTAGGGGGGAGGCCCCCTTTTTATAGATACATTGAATAACTCTTAGCCATCAGATTAAAAATAGATTGGATGCTTAGGATTGTACCACGTCATCAGTCAATAGTGACGCGGTTTGGTTGAAAATAATCCTATGTAATGCATGTATCGTACGCGAGATTTTTGGTCCACTAATATGCTGCCACATCATCGATCAACAATACATAAGAATTTTAGTCCAACAGAATCGTGACACCTCATCAGTCAATACCACATTATCGGTCAATGCCACGTCATCAATTCGTCTATGTGAATAGTGTCGTGAACAGTAACGTAGACAGTATCATTCATGTGAATAATACCGTACATGTGAACAGTGCCATTTTTCCTTTTATGCTCCTCCTAAGATTTTTGACTGTCCTGAGTTCAAAAATTATGTCCGTTTTACCATATGATCTCTTGTTCATTGTGAAATAACTATGATGCCCCTAAAATACATAAAATACTTAATTATAATAAAACACACGTAACTAAATTACAAGAAGGTTAAATACATAAAAGTAAGGGTGTTAGTAAAACTTAAAGTATAAAATGACGATTTTCTCCTTTATAAATATACATTTTCTAACACTCAACAAAAGAAAAAATCCATTTAGCTTTTACGAATTAATTTATTATATAATTCTATCACTTAACCAATTGTAACATTGTAAACCATAAATTAATTTGACTAAATCAGTGGGCATTACTAACCAATTGTTAATAATAATTCGATTATATCACTAGGTATTTCTACAAATTTTTATTACTAATTTGATTAAATTAGTGGCTGTTACTACACACTATTAACTATTAAGCTAATCCATTACATATTATTAAGAGCCCAAGATAGTTTGACAAATTACAATACAATTATTGATAGTAGTTCGGTTCTGTCATGATATTAGAGCAAAGATTAAAAAATTTAGAAGTAATTGGCTGTCTTGATAGCAGTTCAGCAAGACCAGCGACGGTGATGGCGTAAGGAAGGTGTGGCTGGCAGTGATCAAGAGTGAGAAATTGTGCCAAGTCTGCTGACTAAAACTCAATGGACTAAAAGTTGCAGCGCGTGGTGCAAGCGCGATGGATGAGTCTGTGACAGGCTAATGACAATGATGACGGGTCTAATAATGGTGAGGGTAATAAGCGGTGGTTGATTACTCGTGTATGGTGGCCAACAAGAGAAGAAGAGTTTCAGATGGTGGGTGGTTAGTTGCTTATGCGGTTGTGTGATGCAATCTGAAATAGTGAAATGCGCGTTTTAGTTAGTTTAGGTTTTCACTTTTCACTTTCCTTTTTTTTTTAATTTTAATTTCAATTCTTTAACTAAACCACAAATTAAAAACCAAATGGTTCAGAAAATTTGAACCTTTTAGTTTTATAACATGAACTGGACTGAACAAAATTACTATAATACAGTTTGGTTCGGTTCAAACCAAATGCCCACCCCTAATCATGAGAGTTGTACTCTTGCTGCTCATCATGGTTTGATTTCAGCATATGCTTTGGAAACTGGAGCTAGCAAAACGGGTCATCGAGTCGTGTTCGTGTCGTGTTAGTTTCGTATCGTGTCGTGTCAAATTTAAGTCGACCCAAACTTGACCCATTTAATAATCGTGTCAAAATATTGAAACCCAAAACCGACATGGAAAAATAATCGGGTTACCCAATAACCCGTTTAATATCTATATATTGAACAAAAGTTACATCAAATATTTACACACTATCAGACATATGTATGTACATACATAATTTATCGATATTATAAAATATACATATCTACCAATATATTACACATTTTTACACTATTGAGGTTTTAATTATATATATAATATTATATATCAATATTTTAAAATATACATGTCTATCAATTTTTACACATTTACACTATTGAAACTCTAAACGTATTTAAAATTTTATAAATACAACACTGTGTGTATATTCACCCTTCTAAAGAATAAAAAAAATATCTCTAATATTTGAGTTTTAATAATAAGAATATGTAAATTATTTTAAAATAGAAAATATAATCGAATCATTGATCGGGTAAATGGGTCAATAATTTTAACCATAACCCGACACGAAAAAAAATCATGTTGACTCAGACCCGACCCATTTAATAATCGTGTTAAATTTAACGATCCATACCCATTCATTTATGTCGTGTTCGTTTTGGGTAATCAGGTCGTGTCAAATTTTGTCAGCTCTATTGGAAACATTAGTCCTCTATATCTTCAATCTATATCATTCTACTTTAGATGGACCTTTGGCGGTAACTATTTGCAGAAATTTTCAACTTTTTTCTCAAAATGTATTAGTGGGAATTCTAATTGCATTACACAATGTGCATGCTTGAGTTCCAAATAATTAATTGATTTTGCCAATATAGGTCTTTTACTGATTTTTAGAGTACTTCATTAAATTTGAGTGGGAGAGCTATTGTGTTAGTTTGAACGGACCAGTTTGAAAATCTTCCCTTCCTGATATAGTAGGTAAGAATTATTTTCATGTTTGCGACACTGGATGGCTTGATGGTTGCTTATTGATTGAATTCTATCTCATAGCCAAAAGACCAGAAAATGGGATGGATGAACTTTTGCTAAGTGAAGAATTTTTGCAAGAATGTTTGACAAGTTCTCTGTTCCGTCAAGGGGGATTGAGACAGAATCTACGGACATTTCCTCAGAAGCATCTTAATATAGTTGATGTTCTAAAAGAGAATAACAATCTTGGACATAGTATCAACAGAGGTAGGAACTGCTTTTTCTAGTACAACGGGCTTTTAGCACAACTATGAGTCGATGGTTACCTCATTTAAAAGAACCACTGTACTGCCTATAGAACTATGAGTAGGAGATTATACGTTCACTAAAAGACCGATGCCCAATGGCTGAGCTACCTCTATGAAAGCAGCAGTGCTGCAAACAAATATAGAAAGAACTTTTCCAGAAATAAATAAAAATTATTTTGCTTCCATCTCCATTTCTTTAAACCTATTTTTTTATTAATGAGTCTCACTGTAATGTTATCTACACCTTCTCCAATGTTACCATCTCCTCAGCTTGCATTACAACCGTGTCGCCATTTTGTTTCTGATTATCGTTGAGTGTAAATTGGCCTATACTTCCCTTTTAATTGTTTTATCTGTTGTCATGTTCTGGGCTTTTTACAGGTGATTCTTATCAAATACGTAGTGCCTTTAAATATGGAGCTCTTAAGCTTGGACAAATCCTTATGTTGCCAAATGAAAGATTGGTAGATGAACTTAACTAGCTCTTTGCAAGTACTCTAGACAGACATGGAAATATGAGCTATTGTAGCATTTCACCGTAGCTTTTTTTTTTTTTAATGTTACCAAATGTCATTCTATGGTAACACTTATTAAAAAATGCTACAATTGACTATTTAATAATGTTACTTTATTCTTTATTATATTTTACATTCAATTTGTAGCGTATTGCTAGTGCTGCATTTTATTTTTAATACCGTAGCACTTTAAATATGCCACAAACTAATGTTGGGGCTCCAGGAATTTTGTCCTCTAGAAATAGAGACGATTCATCTACTTGTTTTCCTTAAGTACTAATTAATTTTGGTATTTCCTTTCTGGGAAAATCTCATGAAGCTCCCTATTGCAATGGGCGAATTGGAAATGGAAGCTCTCATGGAAGAAGAGGGTCTATATTATCCACTGACAATGATGTGAGTTTTGCTTGATGTTCAAAGCCTGAGAATAGAATAGTGGACCAGTTCAATCTGCTTGTACAAAAGTTACGAGATTATAGCACCGAACAATTAGGCACTTTTGAACCTTGCTGCTAACAACTCAGAAAATTTATCCTCGTCTCGTAGAGAAAGAAAGTATTGAAACGTTTAAGAGAACTCTTAATCTTTAAAACCTTTACTTGATCTTTGTGGTCAGTACAAGAGCTGCTTCGACAATTTGATGTATGCTAAGCATTACCACTTGTCTGCACCTATATTGTTGAGTCCTATCATGTTGAATCAGCAGCAGAATAACAATCTTGGAGAAGCCACCTAGCAATCCCTACAGTTGAAATCAAAGGCTTTTATCAAAGTGAATGCAAGTGGTGATCCTATGAATCCTCCCATGCCATGCAATGCTTTTAGTTCAGAAGATTATTTTAAAGCATTTTCTGGTTTTAGTTTCACTTATGCTTAAATCTTGTAGAATTATCATTCAAATGGAGAGAATCAATTGTCAGGGAGAGGTAGGTCTCAAGCAACAGGGGCTTATATTTAGAGATACACTCATAAAAATGGCTAGGTGACAGTTCCAATAGAGACAAACACAGCTCCAACAGAGACAAATTTGTCAGGGGAAGACAATCGCGAGCTCTCTCAAAAAGAATTTCCAATTCTGGCAAATACGAAATCTACCTACTTGGATTCTTTTCGATCCCAATTATCTATTTGGGGTCCTTGTAGAGCCAATGATTCATCTGACCCATCAGAGAGACATGAACTTGGTTGTCATGAGTTTCTTCTCAGAGAAGTGCCCTTGCCAAAAATGACCACACAACCAGCTTTAGACTCTTCTTTCTGGTTTGACTCTTCAGGCCTTGAGGTTCCTGTACCACAGAGTCCTAATTCAGCTACTGAAATGAATACCAGAAGGTACAAATTTTGTTTTTGAACAACTAGGAACATTTTACTTAGCACCCTTTTCTTTTCTATACTTAATAACTGCCTTATTGTTAAACCTTTCTTTGAGGACATTATGTTAATGTTTCTTTGGTTTTGAGTTTTCAGCAGTGCTGAGGAGTCATTCCTTCTCGGAAATGAAGTTGATTGTCCTCCCGTATTTGTCAGATAGACGGTCAAAATGCATCTTAAAACTAAACTGATGGTAGCATAGTGGTAAGAACTAGATAGATTGAATTTTTGGGAATACTTTATTGGTTCTTAACTTTTCTTTTAACAAAGATGAATTAAGGTTCATTTGCTTTATTGGGTGGATGAATGTACAAAGCAGGTGCTTACTTTTAAGTGTGATTTTTTTCCCCATTATTGGGTTGTAAGAGTCTTGGATAATAAGACAGGAAACTAAATGCTGTTGTGAGGCGAATTGTGCATGCTATGCTCCGTTAACATTAGTTGCATTTTATTTTTCCCTTCTAATTCCATTTTACTGCTATTATAACAGATAGCATTAACTAGAGATGATCATGTAAATCTTGAACATTGTTGTTCTTTTTGTTTTGGTTTTGGTTTTGGTTTTGTTTTGTAGAAAGTATGAGTAAATATCCATTCCTCATAAAGGATGTAGGAATATCCTCTAATTACATAATCGAAAAAGCACTAGTGGTTCCAGTCGAATAATACTATCCCATCTGCGAACCGGGTCCGACTCCTTAGAATTTCTTGGGCTGCGCGTATTCTCTGTGCCTTTCGGGATGTTAGGGCTCTATTACAATACTCTCGTCGTTGGATGAAAGCGGTGTAACTGAGTTTTTTTTTTCTCATATTAATTTTTTAATTATTGGGCAGCTTTGATCAGTTGAATTATTTAATTATAAGTAACAATCATCACTCCTTCACTCTTATCTTCAATTATTGATTAGTCAAAACTTCCCTTTGTGAAATTAAAAGAATAGCAACAAACAAGTCATTTTGGAGGCAATGGCACTATACCATACTATATTAGTTAATCATGACCAAATACAAATCATCAAATCCATTTTCTTCATTTCGCATCATATCATGTAAAGAATTCAATATCTATTTGATTCCCTCGTGGATTTTCTCAGTCGATAAAAGTCACATTATTGCATTGGAAAGAATAACTACAAATAACATCACACGACACTAAATTTTAGCACTTTAAAAATATTTCTTAAATATTATTTTATTTTCCGGTTTTTCATTTTATGGGGATAATGCATCTTGCATCGAATACAATTCTTAGTTCTTCATGTAGAGAATTTATGGCCATTTGGCTTGTAGCTCAATGACTTGAGTAAAGACACCAATCTTTCCTTTCTTCACAGAAACTGTAAAATAAAAGTAGATTTTTATTTTCCATTATTGTTAGTGAGATTGGATTTTCAAACTACTCTTAATAGATTTTTGGATCGTATTATACATGTATTATCTAGAGACGAACTAGACCCATATTATAGTATTTTGTAGGCTGTAATCATAAATTGAAGATAAATTTCTTTCAACGTTATTAGTGAGATTAAATTTTCGACTTAATTTTGACAAACTTTTGAATTGTATTATAATGTATGCATCTAGAGTAACCCCATATCATAATATATCGATAGATTATGACCATTTTTTTATTAAAAAAAGGACCGTGAGAACTGTTAACAATCTTTTGTGCTATAGACAATAGCTCATGCAATAAACAACCAATTTTAAATTAAAGAAAATGTGAGAGATATAATCAACAGGAACCATTGGTCTAGTTAGTGGTAGAATATTACTCTGCCATAATTCAAGCAAGACGCCTCTCATGATGATAGGGTCCTATCACCACCTTCTGATGTTCATGGAACGAAATGGGCGCGTCTGAGCTTGAATTTTGTTCTATTTTATTTTATTTATGTAATTATTATAGTTCCACTAGCTTTTGCTTCAAACAATGCGTTTGGAATAGCAATTTAAAGAAAAATGACCAAATACAACTTATCTATCCATTTTTCTTTTTCTTTCGTTGACAATATTATAGCAAATGATTTCTTGACACTTCACTGTCTATTTCATCCTTCTGATGGGATAAAGATCTTTTTTTTTTCTCTTAATCTCTTTTTGTTAAATTAATAGTTAAAATTAAATTTTAAATTTTAATGTTGATAATTAAGTCAATTTTTTTTCACTTTATTTATAATTAAGTTAATTTTTTTAATTACGTTTAGAAAAACAATAAGAGATTAGGAGAGAAATTTAAACCCACACGATGATAGGATCCTACCACCATTGTCGAACTTTATCAGACGAAAGGAGTGAATCTGAACTGAATTTTTTTCTTTTATTTTATTTATTTATCGTTGCACACTTCAAAGAACGTATCACTATATAATAATGTCAATGGTAAAGAAAAATGAACTTATTTATCCATTTTTCTATTTCTTCATTGACATTATTATATCATGCAAATGATCTCCTTGACACGTAAATATCTATTTCACCCACTAAAGGGGCTTTTCATTAGATTACCTAATTCAGTCTTATTGGGTACAAAAAAATTAATTTAGCGAAGAAAATGTTCTTTGAAAATGGTTAATATTCATTCAATTTTGTATTTTATTTTTTATTGTTTGAAATTTTTTAAGAGGTTAAATTCGAATATCCTTCAACTAAGAATTATTAAAAAAAGAGTTTAATGGGTTTGGGCTTAACTTTGGCCTTTTGTATCGATTTTGTTAACATACATATTTTTATAATATTGATTTTAATTATAACAAATAAAGTTAAAAATGTTGGAGTTATTAAAATTGGATAAGTTAATAAAGTCGTATGATGTTTTTGGGCAAGTTTAAGAATCTAGATAAAACAGATAACTGTTAATCTTGAAACGGCAAACTGATTTTATAGGGATAGCATATAGTTCTGATTTTGGAAGTTAATTGTAAACCGTTTATTGGAATATGGTTAACCGACGAATTCTAGAGCATAATTTAACTAAAAATGGTGAATAATTTAGCATAAATGGGTAGCTCATTATTTCTTGCAGGTTACTAAAAATAAACGACAAACTGACAAACTCCAAATGATAACCCAACTTTGAACAGATTAGTCATTACAATTAAACGGCAAATCAATAACTCCAAATGGTAAATTGACTATTCAAATTTCAACATAATAGTTACTTCTAAAAAGTCAAAACAACAATTCAATAGAGGTTAACGATGATCCGATACCCAAAAAGTCAACAACGACTAATTTTCTTTTCCAACAATAAAAAGGTTCAATCAAATTCATATTAAGAGATTTTACAATTATCATTGAACTTGCTATTGTGCATTTAACATCTCTTGCACTTAAAAATTTGTTAGATCACACTTTCGGCTTCTATTTGTAAACACATACATTGTGTGAAGTGTTGAGTGTTAGAAAATGCATATTTATAAAGGAGAAATCGTTATTTTATATATCAAGTATTGCTAACAACCGTTATTTTTATGTGTTTAAATTTCTTGTACTTTAATTATGTGTGTTTTATTTTAATTAAGTATTTGATGTATTTTAGGGGCATCATAGTCATTTCACAATAAACGAGAGATCAAATGGCAAAACGGACATCATTTTTTGAACTCAGGACGGTCGAAAACCTTAGGAGGAGTATAAAAGGAAAAATGACACTGTTCACACGTACGGTACTGTTCACATGTACGGTACTATTCACATATACGAGTACTGTTGGCGTTACTGTGTAAATAGTGGCGGTTGACTGTACTGTGCAAATAGTGGCGGTTGACTGTACTGTGCAAATAGTGGCGGTTGACTGTACTGTGCAAATAGTGGCTGATGACGTGGCAAAATCCTAAGCGTCCAAACTGTTTTTAATCCGATGGCCATGATTTACTCGATGTAACTATAAAAAGGGGGCCTCCCCCCCCTAATCTAGCACCTCTGAATCCATTTTTTGGATTCATTTTCTGTAATTCTCTCTCTATCTTGTATTTTCTTCGTATTTTAATAAATTCCCATTTTGCCCCTAGTTCAACTATGAGTGGCTAATTTTCTTTCAAGCTTGGGTTGAAGGTGAAATCTCAACATGTGTTATGGGCTTGATTTGGTAAATTTATTTTCTCTTCCCCTCTAGTTTTTGTGGATGTTTTGACTTCTCGTCGACAAATAATACTAATCTTGTCTAGTACTGCCCTGGTTTCACCAGCTCCCTAGTATAAGGTTATTATTATTTGGCACGATAAGCCCTTAGCACCATATTTACTAGAGCGTGGTTCATGAGGTGTGGATTTCCCTCTCATGATTTAATTGGTATTAATATGGAATATTTAGCCCATGATGCATGTTGATACGGATCCAGATACCCAAGTACGTCATTTAATAGATTTACACTTCAATTTATTTCTGCCATTTTATTTCCAATTTCAGAATTTAATCTTGCCATTTTAATTTAAGTTTTAGCATAATCAAAATCATTTCCACCATAAATCCAACCATCCATTTACAGAATTAATTCTATAAATAATTAAAATCCACCTCCTCGTGGGATCGATACTCGCACCATTAAGCTATACTACAACAGATTCGTGCGCTTGCGAGTTCAATAAAATTTGCACAATAAGTTTTTGGCGCCATTGCCGGGGAGGTAAGTAATTTTAATTCTTAGAATTAATTTTTGCGAATATTTCCATTTAATTTTCTTTTGTAATTTTTTTTTTTTAAAAAAGTGAATCTACACTTAGAGGTTAGTGTTTCTTTTCTTTTTCTCTACTTTAAATTATGTAATTTAATTTTCAAGTTAATTTTTTTTTCTTCTTTGTCATTTTTATTTATCTTATTAATTTATTTTTAGTTAGTTTATTTCACGTATTTGTTCTTGTGTTTTTATAGTAAGTTTGTAATAGCGCAACAAGGTTAGTATCGTAATTTCTCATTCTTCTTTATTTGTTTTGCTCTTATTTTTATTTTTATTTTATTTGTTTTGTTTTCCATTTATTCTTGTATTTCTTGTATGCATGGTCGTAGGTCATTATTACCCAACCTTGAACCTATAGACCTTGAATTAGAGAAAACACTTCGCACACACAAAAACATTAAAAACAAAATGGATTTACAAGCACCACAGGAGAGGCCATTTAAGGACTACTTTAGTCCCTTAGCTAATTTGAGCACATCATGCATACGGTACCCAAATGTAGCTGCTAGGAGTTTTGAATTAAAACCTAGTGTGATGAATTGTCTCCCCACGTTCTATGGCCTAGAAAATGAGGACCCATACAATCATTTGAATGATTTTCATGCAATTTGTCAAACATTTAAATATGAGAATTTTTTAGATGATGATGTAAAACTTAGATTATTCCCATTTTCTTTAAAGGATAGAGCTCGTTCATGGCTTAATACATTACCTGCTAATAGTATTGCATCATGGGAACAAATGGTTACAAAATTTTTAAATAAATATTTCCCAGTTCATAAAACAAATGCTATTCGCAGGGAGATCTTGGAGTTTAACCAGAGAGATGACGAGTAATTTTTCGAAACATGGGAGCGATTCAATGGGCTACTCCTGAAGTGTCCACATCATGGGTACGAGAAATGGCACCAATGTCAATATTTTTTGGAGGGCTTATTACCGAATGTGCAAGAATGGCTAATGGCAACAAGTGGAGGAGAGCTAATGTCAAAAAGTGCATCAGAGATTTGGGAATTCTTCCAGCGACAAGCAGATAATTCCCAACAACGGAGTCGATCACTCAGGAATACTCGAAGGGTTAAAGGAGTAAATGAGGTTCACATTGGCGAATCCAATTCGGAAATCAAAGAAGTCAAAGCAATAATTGAAGGTCTCTCTCGACAAATAGCATCGTTATCGACTGCTAAATCAACAGAGCCACATGACCTTGACTCATATCCAGATCAAGCCAATGCCATAGGAGTAATGAGAAAACCATCAAATTACAACCCATACTCCAACACTTATAACCCTGGATGGAGAGACCACCCCAATTTTTCATGGACTCAAGGATTCCAACAAAATGGACCAGCAGCTCTAGCTCCACCAATGCAACCAATTGCTCAAAATCCTCAAGCCTCTCAGCCACCATTCAGACCATACAATCAGAATCAGAACCAGAACTACTCTCAACCTAGACCATGGGAGGATGCATTCCAGAATCTTAGGAATGTTACTCACTCCACGATTGAGCAACAGAACCGCACCATTGATGGACTACGCAACGAATTGAGAGCGGGCTTCAACTCACAAGCTCAATCAGTTTCAAGCTTGGAGAAGATGGTGGGACAACTTGCTTCTTCAGTTCAGACCTTGGCAATGACTGTTGAGAAAGGTAAATTTCCAAGTCAATCAGTGCCTAACCCTAAAGGAGTGCATGAAGCAAGTAGCAGTTCACCATAGCAGCATGGAGAGGTCAAAGCTGTCATGACCTTGCGAAAAGGAAAAGAAGTCGACAACAAAGTGGAGATGCCAATGACGAAAGAAAATCAAATTGTACCTGTGAACGTTGAGGACTCATCACCGGAGAAAAAAGAAGACACCAACCCACGAGAATATGTTCCAAAAGCTCCATTTCCTCAGAGGTTAGCGAAAGGAAAGAAAGGAAAATCTACAGGTGAGATTCTCGAAATTTTCAAACAGGTAAGTGTTAACATCCCATTACTTGATGCTATAAAGCAAGTTCCATCTTATGCCAAGTTTCTTAAAGATCTGTGTACTAAAAAGAGAAATATGCATGTTCAAAAGAAGACATTTTTAACAGAAAACGTTAGTTCTATACTCCAACATAAAATTCCTTTAAAATGCAAAGATCCAGGTTCCCCCACTATCTCATGTAGTATAGGGAACCACACAATTGAGAATGCTTTGTTGGATTTAGGAGCTAGTGTAAATTTGTTGCCTTATTCAGTTTTTGTGAAACTTGGACTGGGAGAATTACACCCAACTCCAGTGGTGTTACAACTTGCAGATCGGTCCACGAAAATACCTTGTGGTATTGTGGAGGACGTGCTTATCCAGGTAGACAAGTTTTATTTTCCTGTTGACTTCATTGTAATTGACACTCAACCAATACAGGATTCAAGAAAGCACATCCCCATTATCCTAGGCCGACCTTTCTTGGCAACTGCGGATGCTCATATTCAATGCAGAACTGGAAATATGCAGTTGTCCTTTGGCAACATGACTATGGAGCTGAACATTTTCAATATTCCCAAACAACCTCACAACACAGATGATGGAATAGTTGATGTGGACTTAATTGAAGCACTAGTTGATAACTCTTTTGTTTCAAACCTTAGTGATGATCCTTTACGAACATGTTTAACACACTTTGGTTTGGATTTTGATATTGACAGATCGGTCGATGAGGTCAACGCCCTACTTGACTCAGCACCATCTATGGACACTAATAAATGGAAGCCCAGAGTTGAACAACTAGCGCCATCAGAGAAGAAACTCATTCCATCATCAGAATCACCACCGAAACTCGAGCTCAAACCATTGCCCAACACCTTGGAATATGCATTTTTGGGGGACGAAAGTACTTTACCGGTAATCATCTCATCATCCCTCAATGACGAACAAAAAGGTAAGTTGTTGGATGTTTTAAAAGAATACAAAGGAGCATTAGGATGGACCATAGCGGATATAAAAGGTATAAATCCAGTAGACTGCATGCATTACATTCACCTTGATGAAAATGCTAAATCTACTAGGGAAATGCAACGTCGGTTGAATCCTAATATGAAAGAAGTTGTTAGAACAGAAGTCCTTAAGCTATTAGACGCAGGTATCATTTACCCAATTTCTGATAGTTCATGGGTCAGTCCTGTACAAGTTGTCCCCAAAAAGTCAGGAGTCACTGTAATTACGAATGCCGATAATGAATTGATACCAACTAGAGTAACTACAGGATGGCGTGTATGCATTGATTATAGAAAGTTGAATTCTGTCACACGTAAAGACCATTTTCCTTTACCATTCATCGATCAAATGCTTGATAGGTTAGCAGGTCATGAATTTTATTGCTTTCTAGATGGCTACTCAGGATATAATCAGATTCCCATAGCACCAAAAGATCAAGAGAAGACCACTTTCACTTGCCCTTTTGGCACTTTTGCATATAGGAGAATGCCATTTGGATTATGTAATGCACCTGCTACATTTCAACGATGCATGTTAAGCATTTTTTCTGATATGGTTGAACGATTCCTTGAGGTCTTTATGGATGACTTTTCTGTCTTTGGTGATTCATTTGATCAATGTTTACGTCATCTAACACTAGTTCTGCAGAGATGTATCGAAAAGAACTTGGTCTTAAATTGGGAGAAGTGCCATTTTATGGTAACACAAGGTATTGTTCTCGGTCACATCATTTCGAGCAAAGGTATTGAGGTTGACAAAGCCAAGGTGGATCTCATTTCCAATCTTCCTCCACCCAAAACAGTCAGAGAAGTAAGATCTTTCCTTGGGCATGCTGGTTTTTACAGACGTTTCATTAAAGATTTTAGCAAAGTTTCTAGACCCTTATGCAATTTACTTGCTAAGGATGCACCTTTTATCTTTAATGATTTATGTCTTGTGGCTTTTGAAAAATTAAAGCAATTGTTGACAACATCACCCATCATTCTGAAATACTAATAAGGCAACCCAAGAGGGGGGTGAATTGGGTTTTTAATAATACTCACACTAAAAATAAATTATCAAGCAAATCTAAAATGAAATTAAAAACAGTAATAAATAAATCGATCACAAATTAAAAGATAGAGAAAGAGAGAATCAAACACAACGATGTTTACGTGGTTCGGCCAACCTCGCCTACGTCCACGCCTCCAAGCTTTCCGGGCTTGAGGTTTCCACTAAGCAAGCCTCCAAGGCTTCAATAGCTTACACTTGACTTCCAAGGTGTCAATAACCTTTACAACTAGAGATTTTCCCCAATCTCTTAACCCAAGTGTATCCCAACACTTACAATCCCTCAAAATAAAAGATTACAATTTGATTTTCTCTCACACTAAATCAAAGATTACAAGTTGATGCTCAAAGTGTGAATAGATGAAATGAAATTTTATTTCTAGCTCTTGTGAAGATTGCAAACTCGAGTATATGCTCAATGGTTGTGTTGTGATCAGTCTTCTTTGAATTTGAATGAGCTTATTTATAAGTAGAGCTGAAAAACTAGCCGTTATTTGCTGTCTGCCCGAAAACGGTTCACCGTTAGCTGTTAACGGTTAACCGTTTGTGCTGGACAAAGTTACCGTTACGCCAGAATTCAAATAAACGGTTTGCCGTTTTTAGGTTACCCTTTCGCCGTTAACGTCCAGTGACCTGAAAAAGAATAACGGTTATCCGTTTCAAGTAATCGGCTAAGGCTTTGCACGAAATGACTCTCTGGACGTTATCGGTTCACCGTTTGCAAATAAACGGCTCACCGTTAGTGTACAGTAACCTGCAAAAGAACAACGGTTATCCGTTTAAGTAAACGGCTAAGGCTGTGGGTCACATTACTCTCTGGTTGTAATCGGTTAACCGTTTATAAATAAACGGTTCACCGTTAGTTTTCAGTAAGCTCTTTATTTCCGTTTTCACTAATCGGTTAGAGCCTAGACAACCCTTTGCTCTCTGGTGGTAATCGGTTAACCGTTTATAATTAAACGGTTCACCGTTAGCGTCCAGTAAGCTATCCATTTCTGTTTTTCACTAATCGGTTAGAGCCTTAGACAAACCTTTGCTCTCTGGTCGTAATCGGTTAACCGTTTAGAAATAAACGGTTCACCGTTTTCTGCCAGAAACATATTTTAAACCAGTTTTTGCAAAGAATCATTTTCTAAATTAAGATCCATCTTTTATAAGCATGCAAGGAATAGTTTTTAAGACTTTCATTTATTTAGGAAATAACTCCAATAATTTTATCAAAAATCATGTAAAGTTTGTTATTATCAAAATCAATATTATTAACATATTTATGTTAACACATTCAACCCCCAAACTGGAGCTTACCATTTGAGCTCATGTGTGATGCATCTGATTATGCAGTAGGAGCAGTATTAGGACAAATAGTTGATCGAATTCCCCATGTTATTTATTATGCTAGTATGACATTGAATGATGCACAGTTGAACTATTCAACTACTGAAAAAGAAATGCTAGCAGTAGTGTTTGCATTGGAAAAATTTCGATCTTATCTCATTGGTTGTAAAATAATTGTGTTCACAGATCATGCTGCTCTGAAATATCTTCTCACGAAGAAAGATGCAAAAGCTAGACTAATTCGTTGGGTGTTACTTTTGCAGGAATTTGACTTGGAATTCAAAGATAAGAAAGGCACAGAAAATGTTGTGGCGGACCATCTCTCTCATCTCCATTTTGACACAATTACAGAGCCACTAACATTGAATGAGTCCTTTCCAAATGAACAATTAATGAGTGTGGAAGTCTTACCTTGGTATGCTGATATAGTTAATTATCTTGTTACAGGCAAACTTCCAGAGCATTGGACTAAGCAAGACAAGGCCAAATTCTTTGCAGAAATAAAGAATTTCTTTTGGGATGACCCATATTTGTTCAAATATTGTGCAGACCAAATTGTCAGACGATGTGTCCCAGAAAATGAAATTCAGAATATCCTTTCATTCTGCCATGAACAAGCTTGTGGAGGCCATTTCAGTGCTAAGAAAACAGCGACTAAAGTTTTACAATGTGGTTTCTATTGGCCAACTATATTTCGAGACGCTTACACTTTTTATTCTTCATGTGATAGGTGTCAACGAATGGGGAGCATTATACGGAGGAACATGATGCCACTAAATCCAAATTTAGTGGTTGAGATTTTTTACGTATCGACTTCATGGGACCCTTTCCCCCTTCTTTTGGCTATCAAAACATATTAGTTGTTGTTGACTATGTATCGAAATGGGTAGAAGCAATTCCATGCAGAACTAATGACCGCAATTGCACAGAAAGTTATTTAGAAAATATTTATAAAGAAAATTAGTTGTATAAATTAAAATGACTTACCATGTCGAGAACGGTGCAAATTTTATAAAGAAAACGTATTGTGCAAATTTTATTATCCTCGCAAGTGTTGAGTGTTAGAGAATGCATATTTATAAAGGAGAAAATCATCATTTTACATTTCAAATCTTGCTAACAATCCGTACTTTTATGTGTTTACCTTTTTGTAATTTAATTATGTGTGTTTTATTTTAATTAAATATTGTATGTATTTTAGCGGCATTATAGTCATTTCACAATAAACGAGAGATCAAACGGTAAAACGGACATCACTTTTGAACGATGACGGTCGAAAACCTTACGGTACTATTCACATGTACAGATACTCTCTACGTAACTGTTCACGGCACTATTCATATAGACGGAACGATGACGTTGCATTGACCGATGATGTGACATTGACTGATGAAGTGTTATGATCCTGTTGGACTAAAATTCTTATGTACTGTTGATGGTGGCGTGGTAGCATATTAGTGGACCAAAAAACGTGCGTACGGTACATGCAACACATGGGATTATTACTGTTCACGCGTACTGTTGACTGTACTGCTGATTGATGACGTGGCGCAATCCTAAGCGTCCAAACTGTTTTTAATCTGATGACCATAATTTACTCGATGTATCTATCAAAAAGACGCCTCCCCTCTAATTTGGTACCTCTGAATCCATTTTTGAACTCTATTTTCTGTAATTCCTTCTCCATCTTGTATTTTCTTCGAATTTTAATAAATTTCCATTTTACCCCTAGTTTAATTATGAGTGCCTAATTTTCTTTTAAGCTTGGGTTGAAGGTGAAGTCTCGACATGTGTCACGGGCTTTATTTCGTAAATTTATTTTCTCTTCCCCTTTAGTTTTTGTGGATGTTTTAACTTTTCGTTGACAAATAATAATAATCTTTTCTAGTACCGCCTTGGTTTCATCGACTCCCTAGTTTAAGCTTATTATTATTTGGCATGAAAGCCTTTAGCACCATATTTATTAGAGCATGTTCATGAGGTGTGGATTCCCCCCTCATGGTTTAATTAGTATTAATAAGGAATATTTAGCCCATGATGCATGTTGATACGGATCCAGATACCCAAGTACGTCATCTCAATAGATTTCTTTTCAATTTATTCTTGCCATTTCAATTTCAATTTCAGAATTTATTCTCGTCATTTTAATTTAAGTTTTAGCATATTTCAAATCATTTCCACCATAAATCCAACCACCCATTTACAAAATTAATTCTATATATAATTAAAATCCACCTTCTCGTGGGATCGACACTCGTCACCATTAATCTATACTACAACAGATTCATGCGCTTGAGAGTTCAATAAAATTTGCACAACAGCAAGCACACAAATCTGTCGTAATATAGATTAATAGTGATAGATGTCGATCGCACAAGGAAGTAGATTTAATTATGTGTACAATTAATTTTTCAAATTTATATGTAAATTGTTTGCATGTTATTTTTGAGTAGTACTGAGATTTAAATTAAAAAGGTGACGAGAATAAATTAAAGATGAAACAATTCAAATGAAACATTTAAGTCTCTTAATTCATACTCAACACTTTACCATGAGCTTAATATTCCTTTTTAGTCTAATAAATTGATGAGGGGTATTTCTACTCCTTATAGTCCCCACTCTACCAAATATGGTATCAGGCACTCATTATGCTAAGGGAAAATAATATTTATGCTAAATATGGGGTCAAATACATATTGTGCCAAGTGATAATGATCTTACTTTCAATAATGTGGCAAGATTGTCCACTAAATAACTTAGATGCATTCTCTGTCAGCACTGAGTCAAGAAAAACCACTACCACTATAATTTAGTTTTTTGCTAATTAATATAGTGTGAAGTGCTGAGCATGCCAAACAATAATGATCTTGCACTAGATAGTTAGTATGTCGTGCAAAATCACGACAAAATAATTACTATCAGTTAACAATAAGTCAAAACAATCCACAAAAATAAGAGAAAGAGAGACTTAGTAGACTAATCAGTGCATTTGTAATCACAAAAGCAAAAATTAAGGACAAATTGGAACCATTAACTAGTGACTATAAATTTGTGACCAACGAAATTAGCCAGTCACATTGAACTAGGGATAAAATGATAATTTTGTATTAAAATAAATAAACAATACAAGATAAAGAGAGTATTCAGACAACAGAGTTTAAATTTAGATTCAACGCTATCGAATTAGGGAGGGGATTCCTTATTAATAGATATAACGAATAAATCATGGCCATTGGATGAAAGTGACTCAGACGCTTAGGATTGTGCCACGTGGTAAGGTCTGATTAGATGAAACACTTTGCTAAGACTGTCATTCAGTGAATTACACACGTGTTTTTTGGTCTAATAATATGCTACCACTTTATCGATTAACACAATATTTAACTACATTGATTCAATGTATTACACGTTTTATAAGTTCATTTTGTGGTCCAATAGGATGTTGCCACGTCATCATTAATGCAATAGGATGCTTCCATATTATTGATCAAAGTCATGTCAGCTGGGTCCCACGAAAATCTTAAAATTTTAATTTTATCCTTTATGTCTTTCCTAAGGTTTTTAGCTATTCTAAGTTAAAACATGCTATCTATTTTGCTGCCTATTTTCTATTTAATCACAAAATAACTAAAATATCTCTAAAATGTATAAAATATTCAAATTATAATAAAACACACAAAATCAAAGTTTAAAGGATTTAAATATATAAAAGTATAGATGTTAGTAGGAATTGGTGTGCAAAATATTGATTTTACCCTTTTCCCCAACACTCTACAATCAACCTGTTTGTGCTCATGCAAAATATTGATTTTACCACCTGCCTAGATGTTAGAATGGTTTACATAGGTTTATGTTCTCACTTTTGCTCCTATGAATCATTATTGAAGGCATATATAATACCAATCAATTCGCTAACGATATAATACCAATCCTAAAGTTAAAGTAAACCTACTAATAAAAGAACTACCTCATGGTTGTCATTTGGAGCTTAGAATACCATCAGTTAGCAAGAATGTATTACAAAGAATTGTGATATGTTCTCAATGCAAGGGATGCCGGCATAACCAAAAATGAAAATGTAAGAATTCCATTATGCCAAATCTAAATTAGTGGCCTACTAATGTTTTTAACTCCTTTGTTTATGTATTCCACAGTTCAATCAATGAGATACTTAATATATTTATTTTCATAACAAAATTATAGGAATTTTGAAGTGCTTATTGTTCTTCTTTTGATGAATTACATAGTTAAACATGGCATAAGATTAATTAATGGTGTAAATGTTCTATAATATTATGCCAAAACATAGAATAGATTAAGTACGATATGAATAACATACTTATATTGCAATGAACTAATATGCCATGAATTCAATACATCTGTATTTAAATAATCACAACTTATTTATTTAACATCCCCATTAAATATGTCAATAACAATTTTCTTCTAAAGTGTTACCCAAGACTATTGCTAAAATCAAGTTTGAGCTTAAATATTAAGTACATCGTAAACATCAACATTAACACTCCACAATCATCATTACCAGGCTCCTGTTGTGCCATATTTTTAACCAGTACGACTTTTCAAGACTTCACATTCTATGAGTTTGGTTGGGTGTTTTAAAATCCAACATTTTCTAGTCGTTGACGAAAGATAACTTCAAATAGACTAAATAGATCATTATACGTTTTGTCGTTGTGAGCTTCTATCATTGAGTCATTCAACCAAACCTTCTTACGCGAAGGTCTACTTGGCTAGTGTTGTGCAAATTTTATTAAACTCGCAAGTGCACGAATCTATTGTAGTATAAATCAATGGTGACGAGTGTCGATCCCACGAGGAGGTGGACTTTAATTATGTGTAGAATTAATTTTCTAAATGGGTGGTTGGATTTGTGGTAAAAATAATTTGTATTATCCTAAATTCAAATTAAAATGGCAAGAATAAATTGAACTGAAAATCTATTAAAATGACGTACTTAGGTATCTAGATCCGCATCAACATACACCATGGGGTAAATATTCTTTATTAATGCCAATTAAATCATGAGGGGGGAATCCACACCTCATGAACCACACTATAATCAATATGGTGCTAAGGGCTTATCGTGACAAATAATAATAACCTTGTACTAGGGAGTCGATTAAACCAGGACGGTATCTAGACAAGATTATTATTATTTATCGATGAGAAGTCAAAACATCTACAAAAACTAGAGGGGAAGTAAACATAAATTTACCAAATAAAGCCTATGACACATGTTGAGACTTCACCTTCAGCCTAAGCTTGAAAGAAAATTAGCTACTTATAATTGAACTTGGGGCAAAATGAAAATTTATTAAAATACGTAGAAAATATAAAATGGAGAAGGAATTACAAAAAATGGAGTTCAAAAATGAATTTAGATGTCCTAAATTAGGGGGAAAGGTCCCATTTTTATAGATACATTGAGTAAATCATGGCCATCGGATTAAAAATAGTTTGAACACTCAAGATTGCGCCATGTCATCAGTCAACAGTACGCAGTTTGACCATACGGTTTAAACAGTGACACAGTTTGACCACATGGTTTGAACAATCAACCGCTTTGAACAGTGACGCGGTTTGGTTAAAAATAATCTTGTGTATATGCATGTACCGTACATGCAATTTTTGGTCCACTGATATACTGCCACGTCACCAATCAACAGTGCATAAGAATTTTCTCCAATGGAATCATGACACCTCATCAGTCAACGCCACATCATCAGACAAAAGATAGAAAAGTCATCCATAAAGACTTCAACAAATCGTTCAACCATATCAGAAAAAATGCTTAACAAGCATCATTGAAATATGGCAGGTGTATTATATAATCCAAATGGCATTTTCAAATATGCAAATGTGCCAAAAGGGCAAGTGAAAGTAGTATTCTCATGATCTTTTGGTGCTATGGGGATCTAATTGTATCTTGAGTAGCCATCTAGAAAGCAATAAAATTCATGGTCTGCTAATCTATCAAGTATTTGATCGATAAATGGTAAAGGAAAATGGTCTTTACGTGTGACAAAATTCAACTTTCTATAATCAATGCATACCTGTCATTCTGTAGTTAGTCTAGTGGGTATCAATTCATTATTAGCATTGGTAACTACTGTGACTCCTTACTTTTTAGGGACAACTTGTACAGGACTGGCTTATGAACTATCAGAAATGAGGTAAATGATACATGCATATAATAGCTGAAAGATTTCAGTTTTAACAAGTTCTTTCATGTTAGGTTTTAACCAACGTTGTATTTCTCTAGTAGGTTAGCATTTTCATAAAGGTGAATGTAATGCATGCAGTCTACTGGGTTTATACCTTTTATGTCTACTATGGTCTATCTTAATGTTGTTTTGTGCTCTTTTAAAATATCCAACAACTTACCTTTTTGTTCGTCATTAAGGGATGATGAGATGATTACCAATAGAGTACTTTCTTCTCTCAAAAATAAATATTCCAATGTGTTGGGTAATGGTTTGAGCTCGAGTTTCGGTGGTGATTCTGATGATGGGATGAATTTCTTCTCTGATGGTGCTAGTTGTTCAATACTTGACTTCCATTTATTAGTGTCCACGAATGGTGTTGAGTCAAGTAGGGCGTTGACCTCATCGATTGATATGTCAATATCAAAATCCAAACCAAAGTAAATTAAACATGTTTGTAAAGGATCATTACTAAGGTTTCAAAGAAAAGTATTATCAACTATTGTTTCTATTAAATCCACATCAACCATTGCATCATCTGCATTATGAGGTTGTTTGGCAATGTTGAAGATGTTTAACTCCATAGTCATGTTACCGAATGACAACTGCATATTTTTGGTCCTGTATTGAATGTGAGCATCCGCAGTTGCCATAAAAGGTCAGCCTAAAATAATGGGGATATGCTTCCTTGGATTATATATTGGTTGAGTGTTAATTATAATGAAATCAACATAAAAATGAAACTTGTCTACCTGGATAAGCACGTCCTCTATAATACCACGAGGTATTTTCCTAGACCGATCTACAAGTTGTAACACCACTTAAGTTGGGTGTAACTGTCTCAGTCCAAGTTTCACGAAAACTGAATAAGGTAACAGATTTACACCAGCTCCTAAATCCAGCAAAGCATTCTCAATTGTGTGGTTCCTATACTACATGAGATAATGGGGGAGCTTGGGTCTTTGCATTTTAAAAGAATTTTGTGCTGGAGTATGGAACTAACGTTTTCTATTAAAAATGCATTCTTCTAAACATGAATGTTTCTCTTTTTAGTACAAAGGTCTTTAAGAAACTTAGCATGAGATGGAACTTATTTTATAGTATCAAGTAAAAGGATGTTAACACTTACCTGTTTGAAGATTTTTCCTTCTTTCCTTTAGCTAACCTCGGAGGAAATGGAGCTTTAGGAACATATTCTCGTGGGTTGGTTTCTTCTTTCTCTTTCGATGGTGAGTCTTCAACATTCACAGGTACAATTTTTATTTTCATTTGTCACTGGCATATCCATTTTGTTGTCGACTCTTTTTCTTTTCGCAAGGTCAAGATTGCTTTGACTTCTCTATGTTACTGTAGTGAACTAGTACTTACTTCATACACTTCCTTAGGATTAGGCGCTGGTTGACTTGGAAACTTGCCTTTCTCAACAGCCATTGCCAAGGTCTGAATTGAAGAAGCAAGTTGTCCCATCATCGTCTCGAGGCTTGAAACTAATTGGACTTGTAAGTTGAAGCCTGCTCCCATCTCATTTCGTAGTCCATCAATGGTGCGGTTTTGTTGCTCAATCGTAGAGTGAGTAACATTCTTGAAATTCTGGAATGCATTCTCCCATGGTTTGGGTTGAGAGTAATTCTAGTTCTGATTGTATGATCTAAATGGTGGCTGAGAGGCTTGAAGAATTTAAGGAATTGGTTGCATTGGTGGATCTGGAGCTGCTGGTCCATTCTGTTGTAATCCTTGAGACCATGAAAAATTGGGGTGGTCTCTCCATCCAGGGTTATATGTGTTGGAGTATGGGTTGTAATTTGATGGTTTTCTCATTACACTTATAGCATTGGCTTGATCTGAGTATGAATCATGGTCATGTGCTTTCGTTGATTTAGCAGTCATTAACGATGCTATTTGTCGAGAGAGACCTCTAACCATTTCCTTGACTTCTTTGATTCCCAATGTTAACCTCATTTACTCCTTTAATTATTTTAGTATTCCTGAGTGACCAACTCCGTTATTGGGAATTATCCGCTTGTTGCTAGAAGAATTTCCAAATCACTGATGCACTTTTTGACATTAGCTCTCCTCCACTTGTTGCCATTAGTCATTCTTGCACATTCGACAATAATCCCTCCAAAAAATATTGGCATTGGTGTCATTTCTCATACTCATGATGTGAACACTTCAAGAGTAGCCTGTTAACATGAATATATTAATAATATTGATTTTGATGATAACAAACTTTAAATGGTTTTTAATAAAAATGTTGGAGTTATTTCTTAATAAACGAAAGCCTTAATAATCATTCCATTCATACTCATAAAAGATAGACTTTCAAAATAGAAAAAGATTTTCTACAAAATCTAGTTTAAAATATGATTCTAGAAATAAACGGTGAACCGATTGCTTTTAAATGGTTAACCGATTAATACCAGAGAGCAATATATTGTCTAAGCTCTAACCGTTTATGAAAAACAGAAAACACAAAAGATGGAAAGGCTACTGAAATTTAACGGTGAACCGTTTATTTAAACAGTTAATTGAAAACATCCAGAATTGAAGGTTGTACTCCTCAAGCACTGTTTAACAAAACCGGATAAGGCTGAATTGTTTTGCGCGTTACTAGAAATGAATGGCGAACCGTTTATTACAAACGGTTAACTGATAATATCCAGAGAAGCCACTTCATGCAAATCCTTAACCGTTTACTATAAACGGATAATTGATGTTCATCTTGCAGGTCTCTAGAATTTAACAGCGAAAGGGTAATCCTAAATGGCAAACCGTTTATTTGAAATTTGGCCCAATGGTAACTTTTGACCAGCATAAATGGTTATCCGTTAATAGTTAACTGTGAATCGTTTTCGGGCCGACAGTTTGTAATAGCTAGTTTTTCAACTCTAAAAATAAATAAGCTCATTCAAATTCAAAAAAGATTGATCAAAACACAATCATTGAGCTTATATTCGAGAATACAATCTTCATAGAGCTTTAAACACACTCTTGCTTTATTTATTCACACATTGGGCATTGATTTATAATCTTAAATATCGTATGAGAGAAAAATAATTTGTAATCTTTTACTTTGAGTGATTCTAAGTATTGGGATACACTTGAATTAAGAGATTGGGGATAATCTCTTGTTGTAAAGGTTTATTGACACCTTGGAAGTCAAGTGTAAATATTTGAAGCCTTGGAGGCTTGCTTAGTGAAATCCTCAAGCCTAGAAAGCTTGGAGGCGTGGACATAGGCGAGGTTGGCCGAACCATGTAAAAATCTTCGTGTTTGACTCTTTCTTCCCTTATCTTTTTATATTGTGATTGATTTAATTGTTATTTTTTTAAATTTGTTTTAGATTTACATGATATTTTGTTTTAAAATTGAATAATTTTTAGAATCCCAATTCACCCCCCCTCTTGGGTTGCATAACTAGAATTTCATTTGGTATCAGAGCCTTGTTCTCTTATTAGGACTTAATCGTCTAGAGTAAAAGATCCATGGCAACCCTAAATGACTCAACCTTTAGAGAAGGGCAATCCACAACTAGACCACTGTTCTTTGACGATAATGAATATGCATATTGGAAAACTAGAATGAGAATCTATTTGCAAGCCTTAGATTATGAAATTTGGGAAGTTGTATGTGATAGTCCGTTTTTGCCCCTAACTAAAAATGAATTCGGGAAAAATATTCCAAAACCTTCAAGGGAATGGAATGAATTGGAAAAGAGAAAAGTTTCTCTAAATTCCAAAGCTATGAACGCTTTATTTTGTTCTCTTGATAAGAAAGAATTTCATCGAGTATCTAGTTGTGAAAGTGCTAATGAAATTTTTCACAAACTTGAAGTAGTTTATGAAGGCAAAAATCAAGTGAAAGAGTTGAAAATTAGTAGATACACTCGACAATATTAGTTGTTCCAAATGGAACAAAATGAGAGTCTGTACTCTATGTATACGAGATTTACGAACATAGTAAGAGCCCTAGAAAAGAGCTTCTCAAATAGCGAAAAAGTTAAGAAAATTATTAGGTCTCTTCCAAAACAATGGAGACAAAAAAGAACCGCTATTGAAAAGGCCAAAGATTTTAATACTTTACTTCCTGATAATTTAATTGGTTCTCTCGTTTCATATGAAGAAGATTTGGCAGCAAAAAAGAGGCATAAGGAGAATAAGAAAAACATTGCTCTCAAAGTTTCAAAATATGAGAGTGATGGGAAGAGTGAACCGGATGATGAAGAGCTAGCCATGCTAGCAAGGAGGTTTAGAAAAATCTTCAAGAAAACCGGAGAGCGAAGAAATTTCAGAAACGTCAAGAACCATAAGGAGAAGAAGGAGGCAATCACATGCTATGAATGCAAGAAACCTGGCCATATAAGATCGGAATGTCCACTTATCAACAAACTCAAGAAGAGAGCAATGGTTGCAACTTGGGATGATAGCGAGGAAAATTCAAGTGATGAAGAAGGATCGCAAGAAGTTTCAAACCTAGTACTTATGGCAATAAGAGGGGATGATAATCTCAATGAGGTAAGTGATCCCACCTATGATGAATTGTATGATTCTTTTAAAGATTTACATAATAGGTTGATGAAGATTAGTAAAAAGAATGTATGTTTTAAAAAGGAAATAGGAAAGCTTAAAAATGAAAATGAATCTCTAAATGCAAGAATTGTATGCCTAGAAGTAGAGGGAACAAAACATTGCATGATGAAATTGCATTATCAAATGCGAAACCTAGCATCTTACATGAGCATTTAAAATCACACATAGATGAGTTGAAAAATAAGAACGAAGTGCTCAAGAAAAAGAGCAATAAGTTAAATGAGATTGTTTTGAAATTTATAAATGGGTAAAAGATATTGGATAATATGCTTAACTCACAAAAATGTGTTTTTGATAAAAGAGGACTTGGGTATAAGCTTAACTTGAAGCAAAAATATTATAAGAATTATTTTGCTAAAGATACCTTTGTTGAGTGTTAGAAAGTGCATATTTATAAAGGAGAAAATCATTATTTTACATATCAAGTATTACTAACAACCCTTACTTTTATGTATTTAAGTTTCTTGTAATTTAATTATGTGTGTTTTATTTTAATAAAGTATTTTATGTATTTTAGGGGCATTATAGTCATTTCACAATAAACGAGAGATCAGATGGCAAAACGGACATCATTTTTGAACTCAGGACGGTCAAAAACCTAAGGAAGAGCATAAAAGGAAAAATGGTACTGTTCACATGTACGAGTACCGTCTACGTTACTGTTCATGGTACTGTTCACATAGACGGATCGATGACGTGGCATTGACTGATGACGTGTCATGATCCTATTGGCTAAAATTCTTATGTACTGTTTATGGTGACGTGACAACATATTAGTGAATCAAAAAACGCGCGTACGGTACATGCAACATAGGGGATTAGTTACTGTGCAAATAGTGGCTGAACCGCGTTACTGTGCAAATAGTGGCTGTTGACTTTACTGTTAACTGATGACGTGGCGAAATCCTGAGCGTCCAAACTATTTTTAATCCGATGGTCATGATTTACTCGATGTATCTATAAAAGGGGGCCTCCCCCCCTAATTTGGTACCTCTGAATCCATTTTTGGGGTTCATTTTCTGTAATTCTCTCTCTATCTTGTATTTTCTACGTATTTTAATAAATTTCCATTTTGCCCCTAGTTCAACTATGAGTGGCTAATTTTCTTTCGAGCTTGGGTTGAAGGTGAAGTCTCAACATGTGTCATGGGCTTGATTTGGTAAATTTATTTTCTCTTCCCCTCTAGTTTTTGTGGATATTTTGACTTCTCGTCGACAAATAATACTAATCTTGTCTAGTACTGCCCTGGTTTCACCGGCACCCTAGTATAAGATTATTATTATTTGGCACGATAAGCCCTTAGCACCATATTTATTAGAGCGTGGTTCATGAGGTGTGGATTCCCCCCTCATGATTTAATTAGTATTAATAAGGAATATTTAGCCCATGATGCATGTTGATACGGATCCGGATACCCAGGTACGCCATCTCAATAGATTTATCTTCAATTTGTTCTTGCCATTTAAATTCCAATTTTAGAATTTATTCTCGCATTTAAATTCCAAGTTTAGGATAATCAAAATCATTTCCATCAATCCAACCACCCATTTATAGAACTAATTCTATAAATAATTAAAATGTACCTCCTCGTGGGATCGACACTCGTCACCATTGATCTATATTACAACAGATTCGTGCGCTTGCGAGTTCAATAAAATTTGCACAACAAGTTTTTGGCGCCGTTGCCGGGGAGGTAAGTAATTTTAATTCATAGAATTAATTTTTGTGAATATTTCCATTTATTTTTTTCTGGTATTTTTTTTAAAAAAAGGGTTAATTTACATTTAAAGGTTAGTATTTCTTTTATTTTTCTCTTCTTTAAAATTCTGTAATTTAATTTTCAATTTATTTTCTTTGTAGATTTTATTTATTAGTTAATTTATTTCACGTATTTTTTGTGTATTTTTATAGTAAGCTTGTAATAGCGCCATAAGGTTAGTATTGTAATTTCTCCCTCTTCTTTATTTTTATTTGTTTTGTTCCCATTTACTTTTGTGTTTATTGCATGCATGGTCGTAGGTCATTATTACCTAATCTTGAACCTATAGACCTTGAACTGGAGAAAACACTTCGCACACACAAAAACATTAAAAACAAAATTGATTTACAAGCACCACAGGAGAGGCTATTTAAGGACTACTTTAGTCCCTTAGCTAATTTGAGCACATCATGCATACGGTACCCAAATATAGCTGCTAGGAGTTTTGAATTAAAACCTAGTGTACTAAATTGTCTCCCCACATTCTATGGCTTAGAAAATGAGGACACATGTAATCATTTGAATGATTTTCATGCTATTTGTCAAACATTTAAATATGAGAATTTTTCAGATGATGATGTAAAACTTAGATTATTCCCTTTTTTTTTAAGGATAGAGCTCGTTCATGGCTTAATATATTACCTGCTAATAGTATTGCATCATGGAAACAAATGGTTACCAAATTTTTGAATAAATATTTCCCAGTGCATAAAACCAATGCTATTCGCAGGGAAATCTCAGAATTTACCCAGAGAGATGACGAGCAGTTTTTCGAAACATGGGAACGATTCAATGGGCTACTCTTGAAGTGTCCACATCATGGGTACAAGAAATGGCACCAATGCCAATACTTTTTGGAGGGCTTATTGCCGAATATGCAAGAATGGCAATGGCAACAAGTGGAGGAGAGCTAATGTCCAAAAGTGCTTCAGAGATTTGGGAATTCTTCCAGCGACAAGCAGATAATTCCCAACAACGGAGTCGATCACTCAGGAATACTTGAAGGGTTAAGGGAGTAAATGAGGTTCAAATTGGCGAATCTAGTTCAGAAATCAAATAAGTCAAAGCAATAATTGAAGGTCTCTCTCGACAAATAGCATCATTATTTACTGCTAAATCAACAGAGCCACATGACCCTGACTCATATCCAGATCAAGCCAATGCCATAGGTGTAATGAGAAAACCATCGAATTATAACCCATACTCCAACACATATAACCCTGGATGGAGAGACCACCCTAATTTTTCATGGTCTCAAGGATTCCAACAGAATGGACCAGCAGCTCCAGCTCCACCGATGCAACCAATTCCTTAAAATCCTCAAGCATCTCAGCCCCCATTCAGATCGTATAATCAGAACCAGAACTACTCTCAACCCAGATCGTGGGAGGATTCATTCCAGAATCTCAGGAATGTTACTCACTCCACGATTGAGCAGCAAAACCGCATCATTAATGGATTACGAAATGAATTGAGAGCAGGCTTCAATTCACAAGCCCAATCAGTTTCAAGCCTTGAGAAGATGGTGGGACAACTTGCTTCCTCAGTTCAGACCTTGACAATGACCGTTGAGAAAGGTAAATTTCCAAGTCAACCAGTGCCCAACCCTAAAGGAGTGCATGAAGCAAGTACCAGCTCACCACAGCAGCATGGAGAAGTCAAAGCCGTCATGACCTTGCGAAAAGGAAAAGAAGTTGACAATAAAGTGGAGATGCCAAAAGAAAATCAAATTGTCCCTGTGAATATTGAGGAATCATTACCGGAGGAGAAAGAAGAAATTAACCCACGAGAATATGTTCTAAAAGCTCCATTTCCTCAGAGGTTAGCTAAAGGGAAAAAGGGAAAATCCACAGGTGAGATTCTCGAAATCTTCAAACAGGTAAGTGTTAACATCCCTTTACTTGATGCTATTAAACAAGTTCCATCTTATGCCAAGTTTCTTAAAGATTTGTGTACTAAAAAGAGAAATATGCATGTTTAAAAGAAGGCATTTTTAACAGAAAACGTTAGTCTATACTCCAACATAAAATTCAATTAAAATGCAAAGACCCAGGCTCCCCCACTATCTCATGTAGCATAGGGAACCACACAATTGAGAATTCTTTGTTGGATTTAGGAGCTAGTGTAAATTTGTTGCCTTACTCAGTATTTGTGAAACTTGGACTGGGAGAATTACACCCAACTCCAGTGGTGTTACAACTTGCAGATCGGTCCACAAAAATACCTCGTGGTATTGTGGAGGACGTGCTTATCCAGGTAGACAAGTTTTATTTTCCTGTTGATTTCATTGTAATTGACACTCAACCAATACAGGATTCAAGGAAGCACATCCCCATTATTCTAGGCCGACCTTTCTTGGCAACTGCGGATGCTCACATTCAATGCAGGACTGGAAATATGCAGTTGTCCTTCGGCAACATGACTATGGAGCTAAACATCTTTAACATTGCCAAGCAACCTCACAACACAGATGATGGAATTATTGATGTGGATTTAATTGAAGCACTAGTTGATGATACTTTTGTTTCAAACCTTAGTGATGATCCTTTACAAACATGTTTAACTCACTTTGGTTTGAATTTTGATATTGACAGATCGGTCGATGAGGTCAACGCCCTACTTGACTCAGCACCATCTATGGACACTAATAAATGGAAGTCAATAGTTGAACAACTAGCACCATTAGAGAAGAAACTCATCCCATCATCAGAATTACTACCAAAACTTGAGCTCAAACCATTGCCCAACACTTTGAAATATGCATTTTTGGGGGAAGAAAGTACTCTACCGGTAATCATCTTATCATCCCTCAATGACGAACAAAAAGGTAAGTTTTTGGATGTTTTAAAAGAGCACAAAGGAGCATTAGGATGGACCATAGCAGACATAAAAGGTATAAATCCAGTAGACTGCATGCATTACATTCACCTTGATGAAAATGATAAATCCACTAGGAAAATGCAACGTCGGTTAAATCCTAATATGAAAAAAGTGGTTAGAACAAAAGTCTTTAAGCTATTAGATGCAAGTATCATTTACCCTATTTCTGATAGTTCATGGGTCAGTCCTGTACAAGTTGTCCCCAAAAAGTCAGGAGTCACTGTAGTTACCAATGCTGATAATGAATTGATACCAACTAGAGTAACTATAAGATGGCGTGTATGCATTGATTATAGGAAGTTGAATTCTGTCACACGTAAAGACTATTTTCCTTTACCATTCATCGATCAAATGCTTGATAGATTAGTAGGCCATGAATTTTATTGCTTTTTAGATGGCTACTCAGGATATAATCAGATTCCCATAGCACCAAAAGATCAAGAGAAAACCACTTTCACTTGCCCTTTTGGTACTTTTGCATATAGGAGGATGCCATTTGAATTATGTAATGCACCTGCTACATTTCAACGATGCATGTTAAGCATTTTTTCTGATATGGTTGAACGATTCCTTGAGGTCTTTATGGATGACTTTTCTGTCTTTGGTGATTCATTTGATCAATGTTTACATCATCTAATACTAGTTCTGCAGAGATGTATCGAGAAGAACTTGGTCTTAAATTGGGAGAAGTGCCATTTTATGGTAACACAAGGTATTGTTCTTGGTCACATCATTTTGAGCAAAGGTATTGAGGTTGACAAAGCCAAGGTGGATCTCATTTCTAATCTTCCTCCACTCAAAACAGTCAGAGAAGTAAGATCTTTCCTTAGGCATGCTGGTTTCTATAGACGCTTCATTAAAGATTTTAGCAAAGTTTCTAGACCTTTATGCAATTTACTTGCTAAGGATGCACCTTTTATCTTTAATGATTCATGTCCTGTGGCTTTTGAAAAATTAAAGCAATTGTTGACATTATCGCCCATCATTCAGCCCCCAAATTGGAGCTTACCATTTGAGCTCATGTGTGATGCATCTGATTATGCAGTAGGAGCAGTATTAGGACAAAGAGTTGATCGAATTCCCCATGTTATTTATTATGCTAGTATGACATTGAATGATGCACAGTTGAACTATTCAACTATTGAAAAAGAAATGCTGGCAGTAGTTTTTGCGTTGGAAAAATTTCGATCTTATCTCATTAGTTGTAAAATAATTGTATTCACTGATCATGTTGCTCTTAGACTAATTCGTTAGGTGTTGCTTTTGCAGGAATTTGACTTGGAATTCAAAGATAAGAAAGGCACAGAAAATGTTGTGGCAGACCATCTCTCTCGTCTCTATTTTGACACAGTTGCAGAGCCATTAACATTGAATGAGTCTTTTCCAGATGAAAAATTAATGAGTGTGGAAATTTTGCCTTGGTATGCTAATATTGTTAATTATCTTGTTACCGGTAAACTTCCAGAGCATTGGACCAAGCAAGACAAGGCCAAATTCTTTACAGAAATAAAGAATTTCTTTTGGGATGATCCGTATTTGTTTAAGTATTGTGCAGATCAAATTATCAGATGATGTGTCCTAGAAAGTGAAATTCAAAATATCCCTTCAATATGCCATGAGCAAGCTTGTGGAGGCCATTTCAGTGCTAAGAAAACAGCTACAAAAGTTTTACAATGTGGTTTCTATTGGCCAACGATATTTCGAGATGCTTACACGTTCTGTTCTTCATGTTATAGGTGTCAACGAATGGGGAGCATTACACAAAGGAACATGATGCCACTAAATTCAATTTTAGTGGTAGAGATTTTGACGTATGGGGTATCGACTTCATGGGACCCTTTGCCCCTTCTTTTGGCCATCAATTTATATTGGTTGCTGTTGACTATGTATCGAAATGGGTAGAAGCAATTCCATGCAGAACTAATGATCACAAAGTGGTGATAGGATTTTTGAAAAGCAACATTGTTTCGCGCTTTGGATTCCCTCGAGCAATAATCAGTGATGGTGGTGCCCACTTTTGTAATAAAGCATTCAAGGCTCTTTTAACAAAATATTCAATCACTCATAAAGTGGCAACCCCATATCATCCGCAAACCAGTGGTCAAGTAGAGATCTCCAATCGAGAAATAAAGCACATATTAGAAAAGACGGTGAGGCCGGACAGAAAAGATTGGTCATTAAGATTTAATGATGCATTATGGGCATATCGAACGGCTTTTAAGACCCCGATTGTGATGTCACCCTATAGGCTAGTGTATGGAAAAGCTTGCCACCTACCTGTAAAACTCGAGCATCGTGCATATTGGGCCATCAAGAAATTCAATTTCGACATGCAGCAAGCCAGCTCAGAAAAAAGATTACAACTAGCAGAGCTTGAAGAAATTCGCAATGATGCATATGAAAATGCCAAGATTTACAAGCAACGAATGAAAGTCTTCCATGACAAGCATATTATGAGAAAAGCTTTCACTCCAGGTCAGAAAGTGCTTTTATTCAACTCTCGCTTGCACCTATTCCCAGGTAAGTTACGCTCTCGATGGTCTAATCCATTTATTGTTCATACTGTTTTTTTACATGGGGCAATTGAAATTAAGGACCCAAAGACCGGTGTCACGTTTAAAGTTAATGGTCAAAGATTAAAGCCATATCTAGAATACCAACTACATGGAGAAGACACCGAAATAAATTTTAGTGACCAACCAGATTTGAATTGATTGATTTTTTTCTTTTCGGTGGTTTGATTTTTCTTTCTTTATTTCTTTTTATTCTTTTGCTACTTGAATTTATTTTTGCATAAGTGTGTTTGTTTTATCATTAAGTTTTCTCTTATCATTGTTAATTATGAGTCTTTTACTTAGACCGTTCCTCCTGAACATTCTTAAACCACTTCAACGTGTCAAAACTCATCTCAAAAGACAGATTCAATCTTGTAAAACACATCACATTTGGGCTCTACAACCACCAGAGTTAGTAGCCTATGTTGAGGGTTTAGAACGTCAACTCAGAGACATTGAGAAAAGTGTTTATGAAATCCAGTTGGAGCTTGAGGTAAATTCAATAAGAGGACGATTTTGATTTTCTTTGTGTGTTTTAATTTGTTTTTCTGCTTGTGTGCTTTAGTTTATTACCCCAATAAAGTGGCGGATAACAGTACTCCGTGATAATCAAGTCGGTTACTTCAGTTTCCCATAATAACTGATATTCTGAGGCGAAAGTATGGACAGATCCGAGATTCTAGCGAAGCTTTACAAGCGATTCCCTTCACTTCCTCAGAATGCCCTTCTACGATCTATAAAGCTCGGTCCGAACGCATGCGATTGCTCATGAGGAATAACATACCTGCTGACATCCGTTGGTTAATCGAGTCGAAAGTACGATTGGCAGGTGAGTTACCTCCAAAATTTATTGCATACATGCCTGGTTGTGGAAAAGGAAATTATGCAAGAAAACGACGAGCTTGAAGAATTTCTGTTGCTTGTCATAAGTGTGCCAGAATGAATTGCAATAAAAACCCATGTTCTTTAGGAATGGTGTCTGATAACAGGGAAGATAAGATTCAATTCATTAGGAATGGCTTGAATAAAGAGTCATTGGATGATATCCTTCTATCTCTTGAAACGCATCCCAGTGGAAATGTGCAAGGAGCGATTCTCAAGTTATGGCCATTATTCCAGAAAGAGCATGCACGATATAGTCTTAGGAATCTGACTATAAACGACCCTGTTTGCCAATTTATAAGAAAACTGGATGGGAAGCCTATCCTCGACCCATAGAGGGCGTTCAAGCCGTTTCTGGACGTAAAACTAGAGGAAGATGTGAGCCACAGTCGCAACTACCTGTAAATATCCTTTTACTTTACTATTATTTTATTTTATTTCACTGTTGTTTTATCAGTTGTATTAGTGTCTTTAATAATTTTATTACTGTTTGTTTTTACTGTTTACTTTTTGACTATCGAGCCATGTGCTTTACGTGTTTTTGACATTGACACGCCACCTCATACACAGTTGTGATCCATTGTCACCAAGAATCTTAAATATGACTTTTATGTTAAGCACTCATAAATTGTTTTTGAGAAATATTCCAATGGCAGCTACTCCCAATAGATAATTCAAGAACATTTGTGTGCTTTCTGGATTTAACTATGGCAAACATAAAGAGTTCGTTGATGCAGCCATAGATCTTGGTCGAAGCATAGTAGAGAGAAAATTACACTTGGTGTATGGAGGAGGTAACCGAGGGTTATCAAAATTGGTCTTAGAAGCTGCTTTTGTCAAAGGAAGCCAAGTATTAGGCATCATCCCTGGAGTCCTAAAACCTTTGGGCAGTGTGTCTGACTCAACGACTGGAGAAGAATTAGTCGTCTCAGGTATGCAAGAACAAATAACTGAAATGCTTAATCACGCTGATGCTTTTATTTTCCTTCCAGGAGATCTTGCAACACTAGAGGCACTTATCACACTAGCATCTTGGGCTCATCTGCACATTCACCAAAAACTCATCGGTTTGTTAAATGTCAATAATTTTTTTGATGGCTTTTTCGCATTTCTTAACCATGCAATAAAAAAAACTACTTTATTCCTTCCAGTGCGAAAAAACTTTTTATTTGTGCTCACACTGCTAATGAGCTACTTGATATGTTACAAGCTTATAAACCGGAGCCAGACCCCTGGAACTTTGTGTTGGAGCGTTCAAATGATGACGGTAACAGTAGCCGCAGTGAGAAGTACAAATTAGATTTAACCCTCCGCCTGTAAATATTTTCTTTTGTGTTGCACCACCTAGGTGATGTCTTCTAAACTCTACTTCTTTCCTTTAAAACATTGAGGACAATGTTTCGTTCTGGTTAGGGGGAGGGAATAGGCGACAATTGTGGAATCTTGGTTAAGTTTTTACTAATTTTTTGTTGTAGAAACTAACTGCTGCTAACTTTTTGTGTTGAAGATGGCTGAATATGGAGTGTAGTGACTCTAGAAACACATCTTCATTGTTAAAAAAAATCAGATATTTTCTTTTTCTTTATTATGTTTTGATGTTCATTTTTCTTTTTTTTTAATTTCTCTTTTATAAATAAACATTTTCTAAAAAATTTTTGAGTCAAAGATGGCTGAATATAGAGTGTAGTGCCTCTAGAAACGCATCTTCTTAAATTAAAAAAAAAACAATTTTCATTTTCTATCATTTTCTAATTAGTTTTTCTGAATCATTTTTCTACATGCATATTTTCATTTCACGTTTAGAATAGGTTGGGGGGTAGATGTTAGCTTATTTAGCTATAAATATTGATTTTGATGATAACAAACCACATGTTTTGATTTCACAAAGATTTATGAGTTGTGTTTTATAATAAGAACATGAGACTATGAAATCAAAGTGTTCTAGACTAAATGAATGTGTTTTAAAACCTTTGATATTGTTTTTGAATTTCGGATTTGGACTTATTTGAAACTATTTAAATGTTTTTTGCCATACTATAATTTATGAATATTTTGGACTAAAGTGAAAGATTTTGAGAACTTTGAAAATATGGGTATTATGTTGAAAAGGACCTTTGTACGAAACAGTAAACTCTTTGGGGTCATATCATAATTTCATAATGTTTTGGTATTAACAAAGTAATATTTAGAAATTCTAGAATTGGACCTATTTGCAAAGTTTTATAACTTTTTGGGTCATAATATATATTTTATAAAGTTTTGGGGTTCCACTACGAATTTGGAAAATAATTTCACTGTAGCAATTACTGTGGCCTGTAGCAATCACTGTAGCAAACGGTTAACCGTTTATTTTAACCTTTAACCGTTTATTGAGAAAGGTTAAGCGAAATTTGTTTTGCACGTTACTAGAAACTAATGGTGAACCGTTTACAGAAAACGGTCAACCGTTTACAGAAAACGGTCAACCGTTTACAGAAAACGGTCAACCGTTTACAGAAAACGGTTAACCGTTTATTTGAAATTTAGCCCAACGGTAACTTTGACCAGCGCAAACGGTTAACCGTTTACAGTTAACCTTTAACCGTTTTTGGGCTGACAAGTGCATAACGGCTAGTTTTTGAGCTCAAACTATATAAACTCAAAGCCAATTCATTTTTGGAGATCCAAGCAAGGAAAAACAAGATCACACAACATATATTGAGCTTCTATTTCGTAAATCATTTGTTGTATCATCATTGTTCTTCAATTTGTATATCCACTCTTAAAGAGAGATTGAGTGTTGTATTTTTCATTTATCAAATTGTGAGACTACAAGTGTGGGAAACATTTGGGGTAAAGAGATTGGGGATATAATCTCTTGTTGTAAAGGTTTATTGACACATTGAAGTCAATTGTAAAAGCTTGAAGCCTTGGAAAGGCTTGGATAGTGAAATCCTCAAGCGAGTGAGCTTGGAGGCGTGGACGTAGGCGGGGATAGCCGAACCACGTAAAAATCATTGTGTTCGTTTTCTCTTCCCTTACTCTTTTAATATTGTGCTTGATTGAATTTATTGTTGTTGAATTTATTAAGGCATTAGATTAAATTGTTGTGTGGATTTGCTAGGATAAGTTTTAAAATTCCAATTCACCCCCCTCTTGGGTTGCACACTTGTATTTCATTTGGTATCAGAGCCAGGTGCTCTTGTGTAGACTTAACCGTCTAGAGTTAAACATCCATGACAACCCATAGTGACTCAACCTTTAGGGAAGGACAATCCACAATTAGACCACCGTTCTTTGACGGTAATGACTACCAATATTGGAAAACTAGGATGAAAATTTATTTACAAGCTTTAGATTATGCAATTTGGGAAATTGTTTGTGATGGTCCATTTATGCCTTTAAATGAAGTTGGGGAAGATATTCCAAAACCGTCACGGGAATGGAATGATTTGGAAAAGAGAAAAGCTTCTCTAAATTCCAAAGCTATGAATGCCTTGTTTTATGCAATTGATAAGAAAGAGTTTCATAGAGTGTCTAGTTGTGAAAGTGCTCATAAAATTTGGCATAAACTTGAAGTTGTTTATGAAGGCACGAATCAAGTAAAAGAGGCTAAAATTAGTAGGTACACTCGGCAATATAAATTGTTCCAAATAGAACAAAATAAGAGTGTACATTCCATGTATACTAGATTTACGGACATAGTGAACACTCTAGGGGCCCTAGGAAAGACCTTTTCAAATAGCGAGAAAGTTAAGAAAATCATTAGGTCATTACCTAAGGAATGGAGATCAAAAATGACTGCCATTGAGGAAGCTAAAGATTTAAATATCTTACCTATTGATGATTTAATTGGTTCTCTTATTTCTTATGAGGAAGACATGGCAGCCGAAAGAGGCAATGAGAAGAAAAGCATTGCTCTCAAAGCCTCGAATTAAAAGAAATGTGTATTATGGAGCAAAATGTATTTGGGTTCCAAAAGGAACCATTGCTAACACTCAAGGACCCAAGAGTATTTGGGTACCAAAGCACACAACTTGAATTTCTTTTGTAGGTACCACAAACAAGGAATGGTGGAGAGTTCCTTGATGAAGCTTATAAGGATAATCATTTGAGCATGATCTAGGAGAAAAAGATGAGGCAAGATGATTTAATTGTTTTGGTAACAATTCTTGCCATATTAGTTTTATTGAATGGTTCATGATAAATGGATAGTAGCTTGAATTTGTGAAAGCATGCTTGTATGTTTACATGATTATCATTGTGTTTAACATTGAGTGCTTTATCATGATGCATGGATATATATATATATATATATGATTGTAGTATGTCAACTCATCATGATGAAGTTGTTTGATTTTTAATGATTATGTAATGCCTTAGCATGAGTAATAAGTGATATGCTTATTAATCTTTGAGTGTATATATGTTTCATGATTGAGTAAAATATATCATGATAGGTTTGTTTGATCTTAATGTTTATGAAGTGTTTAAGCATGATGATAAGTGGTGTGTTTGATTTATTAACTTTCAAATGCTTATATGTTTAATTATTGCGAAAAATATATGCATGATGAATGAATTGTATTTTTGAATTAATCTTGTTTTAAATGTTTATAATTCGAATTATAAAGTGTTATTAAATCTATTAAAATTGTTTGGAAAACAAAGGAGTTTTTGAAAAATTTCAAGTCTGCGTAAGCTGTAATGAATTGGTCATAACTCTTCCTAGAGAACTCCAAATCGGGCTCTGTAAAATTTATTGGAAAGCTTACTTAATTATCTTTCCAACGGTATATAGCTTGAACGTTACTTCTAGCTCAATCAATACAGTTTTTATTTTGAATTTGACCCTTCTGTATTTTATTAAGCTTTGAATGTTTATATGCTTCATGATTATATGCTTGATGGATGGATTATTTGTTTGAATTAATTATCTTTTAGATGTTTTATATTTGGATATTGTGGAACTAATGTACTTATGCTTTACTTAAGTTTTGATGATAAAGAATGTGCATTGATAATTGCACTATATTTGATGAAGTTTTGATCTTATGCAATCTATGATTAGTGAATGAATGCATATTTTTTGTACTTTATCGATGTATTATTTGAATATTCATTACTTACTTTAAATGATATCAAAAGGAGGAGAAATATATGATCATTGATATCTTGGTGCATATGAGAGTGTAAGTTATATTAAAATATCACATTAGATCTTTGATGAGTTTAGTTGTCTTGATTTATAAAATGTGATTGGTAATTATGGAGCTTGAATTGTTGACATTATGCTCTTATGACTTTTGCATTCCCTTGCTTAGCTTATTACTTGTTCTATTTTGGATAATATGCTTTTTGAACATTTTTATTGTCCAAAGGGAGAGACAAAGTAATAAATCTTTTTAATGATGTAAATTGAGGGAAATCACATGCATTTTTAGTATTCTTTTAATGGTTGATATATGATTATGGAATCCTCAGATTTAATTGTTATAAGTGTTGGAGGAATTCATATTAATTTTGATGATTAATGCTTATATGTACATTGCTTGATGAATTGATGGAGTTATTGGAGCTTACATCTTTTTAACCATGTTGTGCAATTGAGAATTTGTTCATTTTGAAGGGGAGACTTTATCGAAATTTTTGTTCGCACAAAATGGGTAATATCTTCATCGAATTATTATTTTTTATCTTATTTCAATCGTGGATTATGTGTGTTACTTGATAAAACTTGTGGATTATTGAATATTGAAATGTTGGTTTGCTAATGGTGTTGTTGGGTTGTTGATGAAGTTGTTGACCAGCCTTTTTGGAAGTGTTTTTTTTTCTTATGTGTATAAATTGTTTTACTCATTTTCTAAGAGGAAACTCTGTCAAAATTTTTGTTCCCCAAAAACCGAACTTGCATTTTTTTTCTCCTCTTTCTCTTTGATGTTGAAGGGGGAGATAATTTGAGAGTTTGATAATTTGGGAGTTTTTTTTGGGAGTTTTAAGAATGAATTTGAAAATTTTTTATAAATGAGAAGATGTTTATAAATGGGAAGACTTTTAAAAAATGCTTACTTGAGCAAAAATCGTTTTATTGACCATTTCTTAATTTGGCCATACATTTAGGGGGAGCATGCAATATGTTTCATTTTGGTTAAATTTCTTAATTTGGCCATATATTTAGGGGGAGCATCTAATATGATTTTGGATAATATGCATTTTGAATTTTTTTGTTGTCCAAAGGGGGAGAATGTGTTGAAATTTCTACTTGGACAAACATGAGTAATAAATTTTTTTTTTATTCTTTTCCTTTAAAGTTTTCTTTTTGATGATAAAGAGGTAGAAAAATGCATGTTTTTCAAATTCAAAAAAAAAATTACTATTCTTTTCCTTTTCCACTAAATTTTCTTTTTGATGATGAGAGGGAGAAGAATACATGTATTTAAATTTATAAATTTTTACTACTCTTCTTCTTTGCCAATTAAATTTTCTTTTTGATGATGAGGGGGAGAAAAATCCATGTATTTAAATTTCTTAATTTAGCAAATTGGCAAATTGTAAAAGAAGATTTTATTTAAGGGGAGCAATTTGTGGAATCATTCTTTAAATACATGAAATGTTTGTCATCATTAAAAAGGGGGAGATTGTTAACATATATGTTTCCATAATATTGATTTTGATGATAACAAACAAGATTAAGAATGGTTAATTTTTTAAGCTCAAATTATTTTATTTTTAAATAAATTTTTAACCTTGCATTGATTAAGGGGGAGATTTTTATAAATATATTAAATCTTTGTAATGTATTTTTTCATCATCAAAAAGGGGGAGATTGTTAGCTTATTTAGCTATAAATATTGATTTTGATGATAACAAACCACATGTTTTGATTTAACAAAGATTTATGAGTTGTCTTTTATAATAAGAACATGAGGCTATGAAATCAAAGTGTTCTAGACTAAATGAATGTGTTTTAAAACCTTTGATATTGTTATTGAATTTCGGATTTGGACTTATTTGAAACTATTTAAATGTTTTTGGCCATACTATAATTTATGAATATTTTGAACTAAAGTGAAAGGTTTTGAGAACTTTGAAAATATGGGTATTATGTTGAAAAGGACCTTTGTGCGAAACAGTAAACTCTTTGGGGTCATATCATAATTTTAGAATGTTTTGGTATTAACAAAGTAATATTTAGAAATTCTAGAATTGGACCTATTTGTAAAGTTTTATAACTTTTTGGGTCATAATATAATTTTATAAAGTTTTGGGGTTACACTGCGAATTTGGAAAGTAATTTCACGTAGCAATTAATGTGGCACTGTAGCAATCACTGTAGCAAACAGTTAACCGTTTATTTTAACCTTTAACCGTTTATTGAGAAAGGTTAAGCGAAATTTGTTTTGCACGTTACTGGAAACTAACGGTGAACCGTTTACAGAAAACGGTTAACCGTTTATTTGAAATTTAGCCCAACGGTAACTTTAACCAGCGCAAACGGTTAACCGTTTACAGTTAACCTTTAACCGTTTTCGGGCTGACAAGTGCATAACGGCTAGTTTTTGAGCTCAAACTATATAAACTCAAAGCCAATTCATTTTTGGGGATCCAAGCAAGGAAAAACAAGATCACACAACATATATTGAGCTTCCATTTCGTAAATCATTTATTGTATCATCATTGTTCTTCAATTTGTATATCCACTCTTAAAGAGAGATTGAGTGTTGTATTTTTCATTTATCAAATTGTGAGATTACAAGTGTGAGAAACATTTGGGGTAAAGAGATTGGGGATATAATCTCTTGTTGTAAAGGTTTATTGACACCTTGAAGTCAATTGTAAAAGCTTGAAGCCTTGGAAAGGCTTGGATAGTGAAATCCTCAAGCGAGTGAGCTTGGAGGCGTGGACGTAGGCGGGGATAGTCGAACCACGTAAAAATCCTTGCGTTCGTTTTCTCTTCCCTTACTCTTTTAATATTGTGCTTGATTGAATTTATTGTTGTTGAATTAATTAAGGCATTAGATTAAATTGTTGTGTGGATTTGCTAGGATAAGTTTTAAAATTCCAATTCACCCCCCCCTCTTGGGTTGCACACTTGTATTTCAGTAGACTGTTGTTTAAAAAAAAATTTGATTTGTTTTGACATTGGATGATATGATGATTTCAAATTTTAGTATTTGTATTATCTTTAGTCTGAAGTGATGTTACACTATATTTGCTACTCAACATGTTGATGTCGGAGACAAATATGAGTTGCTTGAAGGAATGAACATGTCATAATAAATACCAAGTGAGTTTTTGAGCCTCTCATTTTTCTTGGAGAGTAACCATTTTGCCCATTCTTCATATAACTTAGTAGTTTATTATTATATATACTATCTCTATATTTCTTTTGAGTTAACCCTAAAAAAATGAAAAAAAATGTGTGTTGCTACATTTGGAAGCCCATTTAATTAATAGATATGGAAGATTATTTAGAGTCCTAAAAGATGATAGAAAGACCATTTTTGATCTGTTTTTGATCCGTTTGAGCCTTTCTAGCCATCCCTTTTATGAATATCCATAGTTAGCCCTTTTGAGCCTTTAAAAAAAAAAATTTTTCTTTGTCAACTTATCATCTTAACCCACTCCGATTTGGAGTATTACCCAATATCTTACAAGATCCATCACCTATTTATGTTTGAGAAAAATGTAAATAAATATTTTGTATAGTGAAGTTATACCTAGTTCAATAAAAAAAAGAAAAAAATTGTTGCTTAAAAAAAATGTTAATAACAGGTGACATTCACCTTGCAAATTCCAAAAAAAAAATTCCTCTATATTTCTCTCAAACATACATTTTGTTTTTCCTATTTCCCATCTTTGTTAGTCATGTCCCTAGCCTACGTTACGTCCTAATAAAAGTCCTTCTCGATTTTAGGGAACTATAGTCTGAAGTAGAAGCTAGTTATATGGGCTAAAAAGATGTAGTGATGCATAAAAAAAATAAAATAAATAAATAAATAAATTGAGTTGACTAGCATTTTTATTTGACTTGAGATCGTATTATTTTTAAGCTAAGGGCATATTTCTTTTTGGTGAGAGCATGTGAGATCACATCTTTATTATTTTCTTTTAATTACCATTAATTGGAGTGACTACTTTTATTGGGTTTAAATTCTTTGTGAGAGTGTCACTACTTCCAGTGAGATTTTGGGGTTTGACATGTCATTCTTGAAGGTAGTTACGACAAAATCTATTGGGCTAATTCATGTGGATGGTTGATGTGGGTATGATGTTTCTTTAGACTGGAGATAATGCTTATACTTTCATTTGATTATTATCATTAATCTGATTAAATAAACAAGAGTGTTAAAAAAAATATTTTTGAATTTGTTTTCGCTTTATTTGCTAGGGACTAGCAATAAGCTGGTTGGGGGGTGTGTTGAGTGTTAGAAAGTGCATATTTATAAAGGAGAAAATCGTTATTTTACATATCAAGTATTACTAACAATCGTTACTTTTATGTATTTAAGTTTCTTGTAATTTAATTATGTGTGTTTTATTTTAATTAAGTATTTTATGTATTTTAGGGGCATTATAGTCATTTCACAATAAACGAGAGATCAATGGCAAAACGGATATCATTTTTGAACTCAGAACGGTCGAAAACCTAAGGAAGAGCATAAAATGAAAAATGGCACTGTTCACATATACGGTACTATTCACATGTACGAGTACCGTCTACGTTACTGTTCACGGTATTGTTCACGATACTATTCACATAGATGGATCGATGACGTGGCATTGACTGATGACGTGTCATGATCCTATTGGGCTAAAATTCTTATGTACTGTTTATGGTGATGTGGCAGCATATTAGTGAATCAAAAAACGCGCGTACGGTACATGCAACACAGGGGATTAGTTACTATGTAAATAGTGGCTGAACCGCGTTACTGTGTAAACAGTGGCTGAACCGCGTTACTGTGCAAATAGTGGCTGTTGACTTTACTGTTAACTGATGACGTGGCGAAATCCTGAGCGTCCAAACTGTTTTTAATCCGATGGTCATGATTTACTCGATGTATCTATAAAAAGGGGGCCTCCCCCCCTAATTTGGCACCTCTAAATCCATTTTTGGGGTTCATTTTCTGTAATTCTCTCTCTATCTTGTATTTTCTATGTATTTTAATAAATTCCCATTTTACCCCTAGTTCAACTATGAGTGGCTAATTTTCTTTCAAGGTTGGGTTGAAGGTGAAGTCTCAACATGTGTCATGGGCTTGATTTGGTAAATTTATTTTCTCTTCCCCTCTAGTTTTTGTGGATGTTTTGACTTCTCGTCGACAAATAATACTAATCTTGTCTAGTACTGTCCTGGTTTCACCGGCACCCTAGCATAAGATTATTATTATTTGGCACGATAAGCCCTTAGCACCATATTTATTAGAGCGTGGTTCATGAGGTGTAGATTCCCCCTCATGATTTAATTGGTATTAATAAGGAATATTTAGCCCATAATGCATGTTGATAGGGATCCAGATACCTAGGTACGTCATCTCAATAGATTTATCTTCAATTTGTTCTTGCCATTTAAATTCCAATTTTAGAATTTATTCTCGCATTTCAATTCCAAGTTTAGGATAATCAAAATCATTTCCATCAATCCAACCACCCATTTACAGAATTAATTCTATAAATAATTAAAATCCACCTCCTCGTGGGATCGACACTCGTCATCATTGATCTATACTACAACAGATTCGTGCACTTGCGAGTTCAATAAAATTTGCACAACAACCTCCACTAGTGATCATAAGATTGTTTGCCATTATTGTAAGCAAAACGGTCACATGAAATATAAATGTCCCGTGAAAAGGAATGCATACATTGGTGTCAAATGTATTTGGGTTCCAAAAAGAACCATTGCTAACTCTCAAGGACCCAAAAAGTTTTGGGTACCTAAAACTTGAGATTTTCTTAGGGCTTCAAGAAGAAGAAGAATAAATGGTACTTGGACAGCAGTTGTTCAAGGCACATGACCGAAAATTATGCATGGTTCTCAAGCTTCACCAAAATTGAAAATGGTGGAGACGTATCTTTTCAAAAATTGTGAAAAATGATTTAGTTAAAAGTCTTCCAAAAATCAATTTTCAAAAAGATAGAATTTGTGAAGCATGCTAATTTGGAAAACAAATCAAGACTTCCTTCAAAAGTAAACCCTAGAATGTTCTCTAATGCTGCCAGCCTTTTTCGCAAATCTCTACTTCAAAACCACTTCAATTGCTTCATATAGATTTGTTTGGACTTTCTAGATATGTTAGTTTAAATGGCAAATATTATGCATTTGTAATTGTGGATGATTATTCTAGATACACATGGGTATTGTTCTTAGCTAATAAGGATGATGCCATTGATGCATTTCGAATTTTTTATAAAAAGGTTCAAAATGAAAAAGGTTATTCTATTACTTGTATTAGAAGTGATCATGGTGGAGAATTTGAAAATCATGCATTTGAAAATTTTTATAATGACTTTGGCATTGAACATCAATTTTCATCACCTAGGACTCCACAATAAAATGGAGTAGTAGAGAGAAAGAATAAGTCTATTCAAGAAATGGCTAGGACCATGTTGAATGAAAATTCTTTGCCTAAGTATTGTTGGGCCGAAGCCGTCAACACCGCTTATTTTAAAGTTTTTGAATGCAAATTTTTTGTTTTGAATACAAAAGATAATCTTGGTAAATTTGATCCAAAATCTGATGTTGGTATTTTTCTTGGTTATTCAAATTCAAGCAAAGCTTATAGAGTTTATAACAAAAGAACTTTAATTGTGGAAGAATCTATACATGTTACTTTTGATGAATCTAACCCCTCCTCTATGGAGAAAGTCATTGTTGATGATGATGCAAAAGAAGAATAACAAAAAGAAGCATCAAATGACAGCCAAGAAGACGAACCACATGGAATTCAAGAGGAACACTATGAAGAACCAAATGTAGAGCAAAATGAAGGTACTTCTTAAACACTCCCCAAGGAGTGGAGATATGTTTCCTTTTACCCTAAGGATGTAATTTTAGGAGATCCCTCACGAGGTGTTACCACTAGATCATCTCTTAGGAACAGATGTGAGCATGCTGCATTTATTTCTCAAATTGAACCAAAATCCTTTGCAGATACGAAAAATGATGAATCTTGAATTATGGCTATGCTTGAGGAGTTGAATCAATTTGAGAGAAACAATGCGTGGGAGTTAATTCCTAATCCAAAACATCAATTCATTATAAACACTAAATGGGTATTTAGAAATAAAATGGATGAATCTAGTGTGGTTGTAAGAAATAAAGTTAGATTAGTGGCTCAAGATTACAACCAAGAAGAAGGAATTGATTTTGATGAAACGTTTGCACCTGTAGCAAGGTTAGAATCCATTAGGATGTTGTTAGCATATGCACGTCATAAGGATTTTATTTTATATCAAATGGATGTCAAAAGTGCTTTCTTAAATGGATATATTATGGAGGAAGTTTATGTGAAACAACCTCCTGGTTTTCAAAATGAAAAATTTTCAAATTATGTGTATAAGTTATCCAAGGATTTGTATGGTTTAAAATAAGCACCCAGAGCTTGGTATGATAGGCTTAAAAACTTCTTGTTGGATAACGATTTTTCGATGGGAAAAGTGAACACAACTCTTTTTGTTAAGCATAAGAACCAAAGCATACTTATTGTTCAAATTTATGTTGATGATATTATTTTTTGTTCTACTAATTAGTTGTTGTGTAATGATTTTTCATCGTGTATGAGCGAAGAATTTGAGATGAGTATGATGGGAGAGTTAAAGTACTTTCTTGGACTTCAAATCAAACAAAACGAGGAAGGAATTTTCATAAACCGAGCCAAGTACGTGAAAGATTTACTCAAAAGATTTGGCTATGATAATGGAACAGCAAAAAACACTCCTATGAGTACTACCATCAAGCTTAACAAAGATGAAAAGGGTAAAGAAGTGGATATCAAAATGTATCAAGGTATGATCGGATATTTACTTTATTTAACTGCAAGTAGACCCGATATCATGTTTAGTGTATGTTTGTGTGCAAGATTTCAATCATGTCCCAAGGAATCCCATTTGCTTGTTGTTAAAAGATTTTTTCGTTATTTGAGTGGAACCATAGATGTTGGCCTTTGGTATCCTAGGGGAACTCATATAAATTTAATATGTTATTCGGATGCGGACTTTGCCAATGATAAAGTGGACAGGAAAAGCACTAGTGGAACTTGCTATATTCTAGGACACTCACTTGTTTCACGGTTTAGTAAGAAACAAAATTTTATTGTACTTTCAATTACTAAGACTGAATATATAGCAGCCGGAAGTTGTTGTGCACAAGTACTGTGGATGAAACAAACAATTAGAGATTATGGCATTAATCTTGAACAAATTCCGATTAAGTGTGATAATACTAGTGCTATAAATCTTTCAAAGAATCCCATTTAATACTCTAGAACTAAGCATATAGAAATTAAACATCATTTCTTGAGAGATCATGTTCAAAAGGGAGATATTGCATTAGAGTTTATTTATACGGAAAAATAATTTGCCGATATTTTCATAAAACCACTTTGCGAAGAATAATTTTCAAAAATTCGGCATGAACTTGGGATGATGAAATTTTCGCATTAACGTCTCTATTCATGCTATTGAGTGTATTGAATTGATTGACTTAGTTGTGATCTAATATTTATAAAATGCTTGAGCTTGATAGTCAAGTGATGAATTTGCCTTGTTAATTCTTGATTATCTAATTTAATTAGTTGAAAATATGTTCATGAATCATGCATTAAAATGGCTCATAAAATATTTTCAGATCAATTAAATGATCTTGGAATTTATTATTTGCTAGCCAAAAATTAAATCAAATGTACGAAATTACAGATAAAATAAACGGATGACCGTTTCCAATAAACGGTGAACCGTTTTATTCCAGAAACGAGATTATGTGTCTGTCCGTTTACTCTTTCACCGTTTGCTACAATTGGTGAACCGTTTGAAAAAAGAGAGTCTTCTAACAGTTACTCCTTAGCCGTTAAGCGCTTAAGTTTTCACCATTGCCCATTCTTTAGTCTCTGGAAGTTACCTCTTAATTGTTTTCGCATTTTTAAAACTATTCAAAGGTCTTTTCTTCTCCCTCTCCAGATTGCCCTTTCACCGTTTTGGCCATTGTTGCGCAGCCAAAGGTTTCTCTTCCCTTAAACCCTCATTTTTCTTGCTTTTCCTGCCAAATCAAACCTTCAACATCATTTCTTATCACCTTTAGAACACTTTCACCGATTCAAAACTTCAAATGGAGCCCAAAATTGAAAAATCCCAAATCTAAACCCTAACTGCCGCGGGTCGGGTTTCTTCATTGTTAATTCGATTCTTCCCCTTCTTCAACCAAATTGAGTATCAAAATCACATCCTCTATTCATTCTTAATCAAATTATCAATTCATTTTCTTCTCTTCACATCTCTCTTGCATTTTTCACGCTCCACTGTGTTTCTCAATGGCTGTACCCCCTCGGAGAAATCTCAAGCGTAAATCTGTGCCTCCAAGGAATCCCATACCACCACGGGAAGTCTCTGAATTTGCAAGCATTCACTTCCCCACGCCTTCCTTGGTCAAGCAGTTCGAAGATCGATTCGATGGTCGAAAGGTACTTGACTCCTTCTTTGTTGACATTGATGATTTCCGTAACTTAGTTGTATGTGGTGAAAGCATTCGGGATATGCTTCAGCCTTGGGAGTCTGCCATTGACTTTGATTACTGATGTTCATTGGATTTTGGAGCGCCAGTAGCTGATTCTTGATCAGTTGGACATTGTTTCGTATGACCACCAATAGCTACGTTCTGACTTTCAAACCTTCCAGCAGCAGAGCATTGATCAGCATCTTGAGCTTATCGCTGGACAACGCACTCTTCTCGGTTACTTCGGCTATGATCCGGGGAGCGCATCTTCTCTACCTCCATAGTTTCTGCATTCTTTTTTCGCACACACATTTCATATTTTGGTTGTTTGCGTGCTGCCATTTATATTTTTATATACATTGTTCCCTCTATATGCTCTTTCTGGATTTTGATGACATATGCTTGTGTTGTTCTTGATGATTGGATGACTTGGTTATTGGTTGATGAAATTTGTGGTTTACTGGATGTTGAAGTGGTGGCTTGTTTGTTCATGGTGTCGTTGGTTTGTTGAAAGATGAAGTTGGTGTTAATCTATTTTGGAAGCGTTTTAATCTCATTTGTATTAATGGTTTTGCTCATTTTTAAGGGGAAACTCTGCCAAAATTTTCGCTCGCCAAAACTGGATAACTTTTTTAACGGATTTGCGTTTTTCCTTTCTCTCTTTTCTTTTTTATGATGAAGGGGGAGATTTAGAATGAATTTAAAAATATTTTCTTGAGCAAAAATCTTTTTATTAGACATTTCTTAATTTGGTCATACATTTAGGGGGAGCACATATTAAGGGAGAGCTAAATATTGAATAAAGTTTGTCATCATAAAAAATAGGGACATTGTTAACATGAATATATTAATAATATTGATTTTGATGATAACAAACTTTAAATGGTTTTTGATAAAAATGTTGGAGCTATTTCTTAATAAACGAAAACCTTAATAATCAGTCCATTTATACTCATAAAAATTGGACTTTCAAATTAGAAAAAGATTCTCTGCAAAATTTGGTTTAAAATGTGATTCTAGAAATAAACGGTGAACCGATTGCTTTTAAACAGTTAACCGATTAATACCAGAGAGCAACATATTGCCTAAGCTCTAACCATTTATGAAAAACGGAAACAAACGACGAACCGTTTATTACAAACGGTTATCCAATAATATCCAGAGAAGTCACTTCATGCAAATCCTTAACAGTTTATTATAAACGGATAACTGATGTTCATCTTGCATGTCTCTGGAATTTAACAGTGAAAGTGTAATCCTAACTAGCAAACCGTTTATTTAAAATTTGGCCCAATAGTAACTTTTGACCAGCATAAACGGTTAACCGTTAATGGTTAACGGTGAACCATTTTCGGGCCGACAGCTTGTAAAGACTAGTTTTTCAGCTCCAAATATAAATAAGCTCATTCAAATTTAAAGAAGATTAATCACAGCACAATCATTGAGCTCATATTCGAGAATACAATCTTCATAGAGCTTTAAACACATTCTTACTTCATCTATTCATACATTGGGCATTGATTTGTAATCTTAAATATTGTGTGAGAGAAAAACAATTTGTAATCTTTTACTTTGAGTGATTATAAGTATTGGGATACACTTGGGTTAAGAGATTGGGAATAATCTCTTTTTGTAAAGATTCATTGACACCTTGGAAGTCAAGTGTAAGCATTTGAAGTCTTGGAGGCTTGCTTATGAAATCCTCACGCCTGGCAAGCTTGGAGGCATGGAAGTAAGTGAGGTTGGCTGAACCACGTAAAAATCTTCGTGTTTGAATCTCTCTTCCCTTATCTTTTATATTGTGATTGATTTAATTGTTATCGTTTTGAATTCGTTTTAGATTTGCATGATATTTTGTTTTAGAATTGAATAATTTTTAGAATCCCAATTCACCCCTATCTTAGGTTTCATAACTAGAATTTCATAGCCCATCGAATCGCTCCCATGTTTCGAAAAATTGTTCGTCTTCTCTTTGAGTAAACTCTGAAATTTCCCTGTGAATAGCATTGGTTTTATGCATTAGGAAATATTTATTCAAAAAATTTGTTACCATTTATTCTCATGATGTAATGCTATTAGCAGGCAAAATATTTAACCATGAACGAGCTCTATCCTTTAAAGAAAATGAAAATAATCTAAGTTTAATATCATCGTCTGAAAAATTCTCATATTTAAAAGTTTGACAAACAATATAAAAATCATTCAGATGATTATATGGGTCCTCATTATCTAGGCCATAAAATGTTGGGAGATAATTTAGCACACTAGATTTTAGTTCAAAACTCCTAACAGCTACATTTGGGTATCTTATACATAATATGCTCAAATTAGCTAAGGGACTAAAGTAGTCCTTAATAGGCTTCTCATGTGGTGGTGCTTGTTGTTGCAAATCCATTTTATTTTTAATGTGTTTGTGTGTGCGCAATGTTTTTTTTTTATAATTCAAGGTCTATAGACTCAAGATTAGGTAATAATGACCTTCGATCATGTATGCAAAGAACATAAATAATGGGAACAAAACAAATAAAAATAAAGAATAAGGAGAAATTATAGTACTAACCTTATCATGCTGTTAAAACAATTCTATAAAAACACTAAATTAAATACGTGAAATAAATTAAATAAAAATAAATTAATAAGATAAACAAAAATTACAAAGAAAATAATTAAATTACAAAACTTTAAAGAGAAAAAGGAAAGAATTTATTACCTCTAAATGCATATTTACTTTTTTTCTTTTTTAATAAAAAAATAAAAGAAAAAAATAAAAGAAATTATTCACAAAAATTAATTCTACGAATTAAAATAACTTATCTCCCCGACAACGGCGCCAAAAACTTATTATACAAATTTTATTGAACTCGCAAATGTACGAATCTATTATAGTATAGATCACTGGTGACGAGTGTCAATTCTACGAGGAGGTAGATTTTAATTGTGGGTAGAATTAAATTAAACTGAAAATCTATTAAAATGACATACTTGGACGTCTGGATCCACATCAATATGCACCATGAGCTAAATATTCCTTATTAATGCCAATTAAATTATGAGGGAGGAATCTACACCTTACGAACCACACTCTAATCAATATGGTGCTAAGGGCTTATCATGCCAAATAATAATAACCTTGTACTAGGGAATCGGTGAAATCAGGACGGTATCTAAACAAGATTATTATTATTTATCAACGAGAAGTCAAAACATCATAAAAACCAGAGGGGAAGAGAAAAAAAATTTATAAAATAAAGCCCATGACACATGTTGAGACTTCACTTTTAACCCAAGCTTGAAAGACAATTAGCTACTCATAATGGAACTAGGGGTAAAATGAAAATTTACTAAAATATGTAGAAAATACAAGATTGAGAAGGAATTATAGAAAATGGAGTCCAAAAATGAATTCAGATGTGCCAAATTAAAGGGGAGAGGTCCCTTTTTTTATAGATATATTGAGTAAATCATGGCCAACGGATTAAAAACAGCTTGGATGCTCATGATTGTGCCACATCATCAGTCAACAGTACACGATTTGACCACGCAGTTTGAATAGTCAACCGGTTTGAACAGTGACACAATTTGGTTGAAAATAATCATATGTATATCATATACCGTATGCTCAATTTTTGGTCCACTGATATGCTGCCACGTCACCAATAAACAGTGCATAAAAATTTTCTCCAATGGAATCGTGATACCTCATCAGTCAATGCTACATCATCGATCAATGCCACGTCATCGATCCATCTATGTGAACAGTGTCGTGAACAATAATGTAGACAATACTGTACATGTGAATAGTACCGTGTATGTGAACAGTTACATTTTTCCTTTTATACTCCTTTTAAGGTTTTCGGTTGTCCTGAGTTCAAAAGTGATGTCCGTTTTGCTGTCTGATTTCTCGTTCATTGTAAAATGACTATAATACCCCTAAAATACATAAAATACTTAATTAAAATAAAACACATATAATTAAATCACAAGAAACTTAAATACATAAAAGTAAGGGTGTTAGTAAGACTTGAAATGTAAAATAATGATTTTCTCCTTTATAAATATACATTTTCTAACACTCAACAACTAGTATCTAATGATTATATTCTAGGTTAACTGGAATAAAAATCTACATACAGTAGAAAATGAAATTATCATCTTTATTATGTTTAAAATCCTTCAATATAATAAGAACTATATTGAATGGCATAATGATACACACCATATCAATGTCCATGAATGGTTACAATTTCATGTCTTCTCACCAATCAATGTACCTATTAAGTTTAGTATAGTCTAATGAATTAAGATCACAATTATCATCATTCCACTGAGCCCTCAAGAATAACTAGTCAATCATTACCTGCAAATCAATGTTATGTTTTATTATAAGAAAGTAAATCGATAATTATAAGTTTTGTAAGTTCATTACCCAAAAAAAGTCATCCGTATGCATGCAATATTGATACAAAACATTAGGATACTACATTTGCTTCTCATTTATTAGGTGAAAGTACTCATGGATATGTTGTAGAGACAAAAAAAAGTATTAAATAACGATTACCTTAATCATTTAGCCATTCTATTGACTCTCTCCCTAAAAGTATTCGAAAAAATTCTTCGATTGTTAGATGTCACAATCCACTGTGATGCTAGCAGCAAACCATTGCCCAAACTCATTACATAACGTTGGATCCTCTATTCTTCTAAGTGAATTTAGCTTGAAGGAGGAATCAAGTAGGTAACTTTAAGGACATATGATATCTTGTATAGACGTCCAAACTTGCTTAGGCTAGGACGTGCTTCCTTGAAGAGTGCACTGTCATTGGTAAGATCCCCATATAAACTATACAATACTAGTAAGGTGTGATCATGATGATCTCCAACATCATCAGGGGCTTGTCAACAATAGTATTTATTATCATTAGACACTATTTTTAAAGTGTAATGAACAGAAAGTGTTAGATGTTTAGCTTGCTTATTGTAACGACTGTTCTATTGGGGAATCACTATAAGAATGCTATAATGAATTGTTATTATATGAATAAATAAACTTTATGACAAATTTCTAAACTCTTTCTATTCTTTCTGCTCTGTCTAAATATCCAACATAATCTTATCAATTGTTTCTTTGATGACAGCAATATAACGATCAATCCTCTCCATTCAACAGATAACATAATCATAGTGAAACTTTGCTTTCAATTGTGATGGGCCTACTCAATCCAATAGCAAAGATTTAAAGTCAAAATTAGGTCACTTTGTTATGTCAAAAGTTTAAGCAAAATGAACCATTCTTCTAACAATAATACCCTTGCAATAGTTTTAGGGATGTAAATGAAAAAAGATGGTTAATTTTACTAAATTAACTAATCAATCTAATATTTCAATTTTTTGATTTGGCTGGAATTATTGAAAATTTTGATAAAATATCTTTAGCAAAAAATGAATTTTTTAAAATATATTTTAGCGGAAATTGAAATTTGTTTAAATTATTTTGGCACCAAATAAATTATTATTATTTAATTAAATTGGAATTAAATAAAACGTAATATCATTTTTTCATAGGATTTGAATATATTAATACTAGAATATTACTTTTATTTACATAATATATATAAAATCTAAGATAACTAATTATAATTGTGCAACAAATATAACATAGCATAAACCAATTACACTTAACATAAATAAAATTTTATACTAAATTAAATTGCACCATTTAACAATGGAGCGATGTGGCTTATGTCAGATAATTGTCATGTTGTTTAAATGACTTCAAATCACATAGATAAGGACGATGTTTTACTATGGAATTTTTGTAATTAATGTTACCTTAGATTGTTTGAAATTAGATAAATCAATGACACAAAACGTCTGTCATGCTTGAACCATTTCATTCCAATCTATTATAGATCGATGTCTGTCATGCTCTATGAATGATGTCAAATCAATTGTAAAACAACGTGCTGCTAGATAAGATTTTAGAACCAAAAATGCAAGCATGGCAAGTATCTATTATTTGTTAATATCAATAGATTATAAGTCACGAATATGACATGAAACCTTGACATATAATTATATATCATGAATATCTCATGCTTGCTTGATAGACTTGTGACTCAATAATACCTACCATAAAATTTCTGTCATTGATTTGTGGTTTTTAATAGTGGTAATAGAAAATTGTTTATGTAAAAACAAAATATAAACTTCAATTATTTATGAAATTAGGGGCATGAATTGATATGTTTGCTTAAACTTTTATGTTATATACTTCTTCTTTAATTTGCGATTTCTTGAAACATTAACATTTTTAGTGTTAATTACATCCTTGAGTTAGCTCACTAAGTTGACTATCTTTTTTTATCGCGTCAATTGCTTAAAAATGATCAAAAACGTATATTTATTCATTGTAGGTGTTAATTTTGTTGAAAATACACTATTTCATCAGAAATATAAGAGTTAGAATGATATTAAATATTTAAACATGATTTGAGGTAAATAACAATATATATTAGCATTTCTAAGTGCATAGAGTTGTAGATTGGCTCCTAACTATATTTACTTAATCTGATTGGCTCCTAACTATATTTACTTAATGTGATTGTAAAGCAAGTCTATGGCAAACTCTAATGATTTTTTATGACATCTGGTAATTCACTTTGCTACCTTTCTTTTTTTTTCTTTTTTAAATAATTGTATCCTATTAATTTAAGAAAATAAACTTATTTAAAATTAACTTTATTTAGAGGACAATATTAAAATTTATGCATTACAATAGATGAGAAATTTGAAATCCTTATCCATTGATAAGGAATACAAATTCCTCAACTTCATGAAAGTTGAACTTAGATGGAAATTAAATTCCATTTAATTTTGTTGCCACCAAACAGTAAAAAATGGAAAAGAAATAAAATTCTTTTTCTCTCCCCACTCCTTGACCCCACCAAACATGGCCTAAGGACAAAGCTATGGTGGTTTGGTTTAAATGTGTTTGTTTCTCAACTGAATATCGGAAAGTTTATATTCATATCATTTAAATTCAATATTCAAGCAATTTGTTTTTTGATCGTCTGCTCGGGTTTGAATATTGAGAGAAGTAAAAGGTCAAAATTTTAATTTGAACTCTACCAACCACCTATTTTTCTTTTAAATGTTCAAATCTTTATGAGAAAAAGAGAGATAATTGTAAATATACACATCCACTCTTTTTTTTTGGGAATCAACACACTCCATGCAAATATAAACTATAGAATTTCTAATCAAAGGCAAGCTTTTGACGACTTTTAATATATTGTTAGTAAAAATTACATGATAATTTATATTAAAAAAACTTACCTCAGACATAATACAAACAATTTTTTAATTTAAAATTTTATATGATAACAAGACGTTATGGTAATTGTACCAAAAAAAGTAAAAGAAAAAAATTGTCAATCTCTTGTAATAATTAAGAGACAGGTCAACGTCGCTTTTTAATTGGTTGAGGAGTCCGAACCACAAAAATTATGAAAGAAATAAAAAGAGGATAAGAATAAAATTAGTGGAGAGAGTGTTCAAAATGTATATGACAATTCATTGAGAACAAAGTTGAAAGGCACATATGGTGTGATTTTCAATTTTTGTCAAAACACCACTTGATCAATTAGTCATTCAAATAATTGGTGTCATTTGCTTCGTTGCCCTCTTCATTTTTGTCTTGTGCACCTCTGCCCTTTTCTCTACTTCCACCAAGTGAACTCCCAAAATATTATTAATCATTGTATTTATTTATTATTTATTTGTACAAGAAGATTAATATTTTAATGCAATTAATTTGGTTCTTGATGCAGACAGGGGTTATGACTATAGAAGTCCACAGATACCGTACGCCTCAATTGGGAATCATAAAATAATTAATTTTTATTAATGTTTTAATCACATGACGATGCCCAAATTACGAGACCATAATTAGACTCATATATAAATTCATACCTCCATATTTTTCAAAAATTTAATTCAAAAGTGCCGAATTCATAGTTTATACAAGTTGTTTATATACTCCATTTCATTATCACCACAAACACCAAAAAATTTCTATCTATTAACAACTTTTTAAATAATCTATTATGTTTCTAATTGTTAATACTAACTATCGAGTTGAGATTGAACCATTTTTCTTATTTCAAAAAGGGTGAAAATACTCTCAAATTCACTTTTAAATGATTTTTTTTTCCCAAGATACCAATGAATAAGAAGGCCACGACTATCGTGCGTCGTGGATGACGTATATCCCCAATTTTGTTTCGCAGTCAAATGGACGTTCGATACAAATTAATTGAAATCCAACGATTTAAGAAGCAGCCACGCAACAATAGGCGTTTACTTGTTTACCCGGTAAATTGACTGGTAACACCAAACTGCAGACAGACAACTCAGCGACCAAGCTTAGGAGTGACTGGTTGAGCCAGGCGAACAAATAACAGTTTATCAAATGCAACAGTGTGGCTGACAATATTAAATTGAATAACAATTGCAACAACTGGTCAGAAATTAATTAAATTGTGGGAAATTAAGAAAATGATTGCAAATGATTTTATCTTTAAGAAAATCGAAATCGGTAATTTATTTTAAGCTAAAAGGAATAAATTTCATTAACTTGAGAATTGGTTACAGTGATTAATTTCAGTAAAGTTATATCACAATTTTTTTAAAGGAGTTTCTTCCATCCAAATGTTGGGAAATTATGCTCTTTAAAAGCATATGTGTTTATTTAACTGTAATAAACATTTTTTCTGATTAATAAAATTAATGAGGTATTTTATTCAAATATCTTAATTGCATTTATATTTGTGTTAAAGTCCATTTAATCATATTATATGTATTTATGTGATCACCATGTGGATTCACAGAAGACATAAATACAAGTTATCTTATGATTAAATAAATTTAGTTCGCAGTTGATAAATAAAGTTGGACACTTTATTTAGGTATAAACTGTAATAAATTCATTGAATGATTTGTCTTAATCATGTATGAATTTATTGATGTAGTACGACTACATTGAACTGGATCACATATGAGATTTAATTAACTTTATAATAAGTGTCAGACTTATTAAATCTCATAGGCGTTGATTTTACTGTAATCTTAATCTTGAGTTAATTATGATTTCATGATTGTGATTGCTATTCCATTTGAGTTACCAATGGGCACGACACATCTTTATGGTCAAGATTACCCGGTATCTTGGTGGGAGCAATTATGAGTATTGAAGTTATAGATTAATAATATAGAATTTGTACAACACATCTCTTGATAGGTTTTTGGTACTTGATCATAGAATTCTCTGGTCAGAGTGTGTCAACATATTTAGTATGTTGAAAATGATCATTAGAGAAAACCAGTAAGGATCAAGGAATAAGATGTTATTAAATTGATTGGACAGTTGAGATATCAATTTAATTAACGATGTGGTACAAAGGATTGTGCAGTAAAGAAATCAATGTGGCTTGGGACGAATTATTATTCGAGCATACAATTATGGAAGTCAGTTCCAATCTTTTAGTGGAGTAGATTTGGAATTAAATAATTAGGCTAGTTTTATTACATGCCTAATTATTGTAGCCACTATTGTATGTTCCCAAATGATCCCCGGGTTAGCTCATTTAATTGACTGCACCACTACTGGACTAATAAGCAAGATAACTAGCAATTTGGGTCAAAAGCCTAAATATATCATTTAGTGAGAGGTTCCATTTAATTAGCTTTTGTATAAGGGGCCTTATGTTATTTTACAAGGTGGGTCCCCTATTGGAAAAGTAAATAACGTGAGTTTAATTTGGAGCCTAGGGTTTCACTAAAAGAGAGATATAAAAGGCTTATTTTCTCAACAGAAAAGGGAGAAGCCACTTTACACAATCTGAGAATATGATTTTTCTCTCTATTGTTGAGAGAAAAATTTTTTCGTGCTAGTTGTTTTGGTAGTGATAAAGGCGCCCACACGTCAAGTGCAGATCGAACCTGAGTCATAACTTGGAAGATCATTGGTGACAGTTCGTGATCCAACAAGCGTGGTGGTGACGGATCGTGATCTAACAGGCGTGGTGGTGGCGGATCGTGATCTAACAGGAGTGGTGGTGGCAGATCGTGATCCAGGAGCCTAAATCACTTCAGCGGAAAAAGCCAACTCGGATTTTCAAGGTACGATTTCTAGATTACGTGTTCTTATATATTATATGAGAGCGGTCCTTAATAGGTTTTATAAAAATTAAAAAACCTGATTTTTCCCCAACACCAAATTGATCTTCAAAATTAACTAAATTCGGAGAAAAAAATTAAGTGTAGGCTAGAAAAAATGTGGAACAAGTGGTACAAAATTGAGATGCCAACGATTTAGAAGCCGATATTCGTCAACAACGACAACTCAATAATGTCAACACATTTCTATGTATTGAATAATGTCAATATTGTATATTTAAGTGAAAAAATTTAATAATTTAAATTTTTTGTGTAAATAAACAAGATAGGGCTATTATCAAATACCTGTAAAAAGTTTCTTAACATATCAATTTACCATCAAGATTTTTTAATAATTACATTTTGCCCCTTAGTGTTTTGGCTGTTATCATTTTATGAACAAAGCCTTAACAATGATAAAAATTACTGAGGTCATAAAAGATTTAAAAAATTTCAAATTAAAGTTATTTTCCAATTTCCCTAGTTCTTTTCCTAATTTTTCTCTTTTTATCCAAAATCAGATTTACAAGACATTTTTATTTTTTTATTTTAACTATTAGAAATTTATTATATTAAATTATTTCTATAATAATTTTCTAAGTGTTTTGCCAGAATGAAAATAATTGAAAAGTTTTCTTACATCCATAAACAAACTAATTCATGATATTATTTTATTTGTAAAAATAAATTTGGTTTAATATTAAGCTCAATTATAATTGAGCTTAATATGGTGAAAATTATATCGTGAATTAGTAATATCTGTACTAAGAATAAACAATTGGATTGAGTTACTAACATTTGCAAATATTCTGATCACGTTTGCTACCAAATTATCAACTTGAAGGAAAATATTTTGAACCCAAGATGATTTATTTTTCCCCATTTTGTATAACAAGCACCTAGCTAGTATTAAAAGAACGATGTTTGGGAATTTTAGGGAATATGGACTCAAAAAATGATTTCCGAAACTTGGTTTGAAGGAAGTTTTCACTGACGTGAGATATTAAGGCAGTCAAATTCGAGAAGTAGTTGATAGTAATTGGGAACAAAACACAGAACTTTTAAGCTCAACATGAACAAAAACCAATTTATTTATTTATTTATTTTTTGATGTAGCTTGCATGCGACTGCACAGCAACCTAAGCCGAATGGAAGGAATTTGCACCAGATACATGACTCAATATTATCTAAATGCCAAGTATATGACTCAACACTTCAAATGCCAAGAGTGTGTCCGAATTTCAAGTGAAGTTAACAAAATATCCTTTTATTTAATACAATTAAATATTTTCAAATTGTGTTATAGACTTTTGGACTTGTATTCCTTTAGACTTGTCTAGTAGTCAAGAAGTATGGCATTTTCACATAATTATATTTTATTTAATTTTTTTTACTGTGGTATCAATTAATGACGAAAGAGATTGGATATGAAAATCTATATTTTTCAAATTCGAGACTTCTAGGTTTATATTTACTAAACTTTTAGACGTTTTGACTTGTGAATTGCCTAGAGATCCATCAATTGAGAAGTGCATATTACAATCTGGGAAAAAAAATACTTTAACACTGAACTTATTTATCAATAATGAACATAATAAATTCTATAAAAAAAAGATATGTTGGCTGTATGTTTAAATATACTTAATCATATACTACAAGAAAAAAATAACTTAATAAAAAACAGTCATTTCTTACAAGTTCAACACTTTTATCTATATAGTAGTATAGTAAACAAAAAATTTAAACTCAAAAAACTAATTTTATGATAAATATTGAAGAAAAATGCAGCATGTTAAAAGTGAATGTGATTTTTAAACTGTTTTAGGATATGTTTGTTGAAGAAATATTGAATTTTGTGTAAAATTATAGAGAAATGTTGAAACTTTTGTAGAGAGGTATTGTTCTTGATAAAGATGAAAATAGATAGAATGTCACTAAAATATCATGTATATTATTTTGAAAACGTTGTCATATTTATGGAAAGTTAAATTATTTTGTTATGTATATAGAGGTTATTGGATCATAGAAAAAAAGTATTGACACTGAAAAGCCAGTAACCTTTAAGCTATTCCATCTGAACTATTATATTATAGCCGCTGGATTACAAGAGTAAATAGCGGGGTAACTTACCCGGGGCAGGCAAAGTAGCTGCACCTAAATTACTGTTGTAGACAAAATGTTAATAAATGTTGATCTCATGCTTTTTACATATCTCTTTTATAATTAAATGAGTTAATTATATACAACGCTCTTTGGGGTCTGAGGTGGAGCGAGACTATTGAACCAAAGGTGGTCAACTTGATTTACTTAAAAAAATTTGGATTCTTCTGTTGCATTACTTTTTAATTTGTTTTTGGTTTGCAGGAAAATAACCATAAAATAATTTGGATTAAGCCAGGACGATTACTTACACTCGTCACCCAATGGTTCCACTATTGCTTAACGAAAAATTTTAAGTGTTTTTGGAGCGTTTACCCTCTTTGTATTCACTCTTTATTATGTATATCTATCAACTAATCAATGAAAATATTTATGCACATATGTCAAAGAATGAATGGGTGGGAAATGTAATAATACCAAAACCTTCTCTTGCTTAACAAATATTATTTGCGTTGAGTGGTTCAATAATTGATAAAAAATTAATCAAAATATGATACCGTCAAATGATGTGATTTTCATCTAATTAAAAAAGAATAATTCTTGTATAATCTTAAATTTTTTATTAATTATAAGTGTTATTTTCCCATCCACAGAATATGTTCTCTTCACATATGTCGTATCTTCATATTATCCCAATTATCTCATTTATAAATACAATTTTAATTGTTGAAGAGTTCGAAATGAATTTGTATTTTGCGTCAAAAGCTTATATCACAACATGATGATTATATTGTCATGCTTTGACGTGGTAAAGTGGAATCTTCCTCCTCTCTTCCAGAAAAATAAAATAAAGTAAAATCCGAAAAATAAATGTTATTAGATAACACCTTATGGCCTTAGATGCCTACCAAATAATCAACGGCCCCACTTCATCTCATCATCCTCACACTTAATTTACATTTACTTGCACCTTCTCCATCGTTTTCCTCCTCCAAACAACAAACACAACACAACACAACCTACCATCTTTTTCATGTTGATGGATAAAATTTTTGCTTTCCATTAATAAGGGCTTTATCTTCTAAATACTCAACTTTTCTTTCTAAAATTCCTTTAAAATCTTTGTATCAATCTTCAAAAAAACAAAAAGTAGCAACACATACTATCAAGTCTCCAAAACTATCCTTGCCCTTGCCTTTGTCCTTGCCCATGCCCATATGCCCCACAAATTGATATCATTATTATCATTATCTCTTGCTAGCCTTGTAGTTGTTTTATTGTTATCTCAAAACTTTGTACCAAACTTATATATTTGGAATTAACACTTCAAATATGTATGTGCTCGTGTGTTAAATGTTAGCAACAAATAAGTAGTGCGAGTTCACACGTGCGGTTGTGATTATGGTGGAGATGATGGCATGATTATATCATTTAAGGATTGACTACTCATCAAGGCTCTTTTGGCTTCTCTTTGGTGTCTTCTCTTATATGAAAATCATGAGGGCAAGCCTAGGATATATGTGTTAGATGAATCATACTTTTAGAGTTCTCTTTAATTATTTCATCTAATCTATATATATATATGTAGCTTTTTGAGTTTGAATTTTCAAGTTTTCATTATTTATTTCCCCTTGCAAGTCTTAAGATTTTGGCAACTGGGAAACAAAGTTTGTACTTGAAGATAAACAATATGTACAGCAATAAACAACTTGCAGGGGCTGCTGATGAAGCTAAGGCCCATATTGGATACATTGAAACAGATCCTAATGGTCGCTATGGTCGTGTAAGTTTTCATTTTTTGTATACATGTATTCTTATTTTATTATATGATGATTGATGCATGGATGATCTGTAGTGTCTTTGAAATAATTAACATGTACACAGACTAGGACAGAATCTTACAATTAGTCGTTAACTCTTCAAAGGTGCCTGATACGATTGAATTTTTATGTTAATTTATTAATTAGTAGTTTATATGAAATGAGATACTAGCATATCAATGATAGTTTATTGCCTTTATTGCCTTTTTAATTTAGCACATGTTAGTTTTTAATTTCAAGTTTTGATCAACATCAATACATCGTCCTAGAAAGTCCTGGATTTTATTGTATTTTGATTCTGGGGAAGCAACTGTCCAAATAATTTATCTATTTTTTCTCCTTATTTTTTCGGTTGAGGGTATCCTTGATTTATAGTGTCAATGGCCACTGATTGGGTGACACTTGAATGGATTTGGTGTTGGGAAAGTTGACGACAATTATCTAAATGTCTTTCTATGAGGTTTCTTTAAATATTTTCTGGATGATCTTGATTGAGATTGGTTGTTGCATATAAGAATCAGTGAATTAGGATCGACGATACCGTGTTATGTATTAATGACTTGGTGAATAACTGGTTAAAACAATATGATTTGTGGCAATTCTCTGAACAATATTGAGAATTTTTACGAACTTGCGGAGATAAAACAATATGAACATGATGGGCAATTCTGTTGTTCGTTGCTTGAAGGAACAATACATGACAGCTAATCACATTTACTTACATGATGAGCAGTTTGAAGAGGTTCTTGGCAAAGGAGCAATGAAAACAGTGTACAAGGCAATTGATGAAGTTCTTGGAGTGGAGGTGGCATGGAACCAAGTAAGGCTTAATGAGTTGATGCGTTCACCAGATGATTTGCAGCGGCTGTACTCAGAAGTTCACCTCCTCAGCACTCTCAAACACGATTCCATCATTCGATTCTACACCTCTTGGATTGATGTAGATCAAAAGACATTCAACTTCATCACTGAAATGTTTACTTCAGGCACTCTCAGAGAGTAATTCTCTTCTACGGTTCCACTTCTCATTGCATCTGTATAATGAATTAAACTTCTTATTTGATCTGATAGATAATAATGCACTGCTGAAAAGGCTTACGGTTTTATGCAGATACAGGAAAAAATATAGGAGGGTAGACATTCGGGCCATTAAGAGTTGGGCGCGGCAAATCTTGCAAGGCCTAGTATATCTGCATAGCCGTGACCCTCCAGTAATTCATAGAGACCTCAAGTGTGATAACATCTTTGTCAATGGCCATCTTGGGCAAGTCAAGATTGGTGACCTAGGCCTTGCAGCGATTCTCCGAGGCTCCAAATCAGCCCACAGTGTCATAGGTACTCACTGCTCTATCATTCATGTGTGCACAAACTTTAATGATACTGCTACATAATCTGATATTAATTTGATACTCGTTTCATAACTATTGCTAGGCACTCCGGAGTTTATGGCGCCAGAGCTGTATGAAGAAGATTATAATGAACTAGTTGATGTCTACTCATTTGGGATGTGTGTTTTGGAGATGCTTACATGTGAATATCCATATAGTGAATGTGCAAATCCAGCACAAATTTACAAGAAAGTCACATCGGTAAAGTGTAGTTCTGATGCTGTAAGAACTATTATCGATGCACTAGCATATGAGCTAATGGCGTTTTTCTCTGTTTCAGGGGAAGCTACCAGGAGCATTTTACAGTATTCAGGACTTAGAAGCACAAAGATTTATTGGAAGATGCTTAGTTAATGCTTCAAAGAGACTATCTGCAAAAGAACTTTTGCTTGATCCATTTTTGGCATCTGATGAAGTCAAATTGTTATCTAAGACCAAGCTAAATCAAAAGCCTTTTTTGAATGAGACAGAATTGGAGAAACTGCAATTGAGTGATGATCCACCAAGGACTGATATGACAATCACTGGGAAACTGAATCCTGAAGATGACACCATCTTTCTGAAAGTGCAAATTGCTGATAAAGATGGCATGAACCCAAATCTTTGTTCAGTTTATGTTTTTGGCACAAACTCAGCAAAATTCTTTTAACTTATTAATGGTCTCCAAGTGGTGAAGAAATAATATTGCTGTATTTTCTTGCAGGTCCTGCTAGGAATATATATTTTCCCTTCGATATTTTAAATGATACGCCATTGGATGTGGCAAGGGAGATGGTGAAGGAGCTCGAGATAGCCGATTGGGAGCCATTTGAGATTGCGAAAATGATTGATGAAGAGATTTCTGTACTAGTACCACACTGGAAGAAACGGGAATGGCCTCACCCTGAAGCTTACCATACATTTAACTACGAAGAAGACGAAGATGGGTATCATCATCCTTTATACTCATTCCCCTCTTGTTCATCATCCCAAGCGTCACTCCCAGGCTTGGTCACATATGACCATGATTGGCTCAAAGGTCAGGGCTCCAACAATTCTTTTCGTTTTCTAAGGTCATCACCTGTATTTTGCTGCTGGATACTTCACTCATACATGGCAATGTAGATAGTTATTTACTTGTGGGCCTGCATCTTTGCAGATGATTTTTTTGATGATGCCAGCTCTCAAAGCTCTTCACACTCAGTAGCATATTCCAGCTTGAATTACTTTTCTGGCGACGAGCACAAGTCAGAGACAAGCCCTGTAAGAAGAGATAAACATCCCATCAGCACAAGGGCTCACAACTCAACGAGATTTTGTCCGGAAGAAAATTCCTACAGACAATGCAAGGTTATGCTTGAGTCACAACGAGCTTCTAGTTCTAAAACTAAAAGGGTGATGGATTGCCGCAGATTAACAAGAAACCGATCGTTAGTAGATGTTCGTAGCCAGTTACTACACAGACAACTGGTTGAAGAGGTGCACAAGAGACGGTTGTTCAACACAGTTGGAGCAGTGGAGAGTATTGGATTCCAGGCACCTTGTGAGGTTTCGAAAAAGGAATCACGAAAGAGTTCAAAGCAGAAGAACTTAAAATCGTAGCTCTTATGATACATCAGCACTCAACAAGAGGAAATGCATCATTGTTTCAAGCTGGGATGAAACAAAATTATATCACAAGAACAATTCAAAGTTACAAATAAGCATGCTCACATCAGAGGCATTAAAATCAATTCCAGCCGGTTTAAGAATCTGGTAAGTTTAGCCAATACAGATAGTTTTGATGCAATTGAAATGTGTGTGTATGTCTATATATATATATAAAGATTCTGTGTGGTGCATAAATAACGCCTGTAATGGAATAGGATTATCAACAGTGCGATGTGTTAATTAGAAAGAAGTCACAATACACAAGCAGCTAGCTCAACCAGAAAGCACATTTTTTTCCAAAATAAATGGAGTTAGAATCTTTGTACAACCCAGGAATCAAATATTCTAAGTCAGTTTACAAAATTCTAATCAGTAGATAACACTAGCATATATCTACATAAATTATGATGTGAAATTGAATCCCATTTTCTTTTATTAGTCATATACACCATTATGCATTATTCTCTTTGCTGTCAGCGCCAACTCAGCAATGTGAAAGACAGTCATTGCCTTACTGGCTCAAATTACAAGCAAGCAAGGAAACCATCAGGCGTATATGCAGATTGCTCAAAAACATAAATAGTGAGACATTTCTCCGTATCTTCCAATTATTGATGAGAAACGGGGCAAGATATCATCCTTTTCAGGAGAATTCCTTGTGAATGTGTTCTAATTAATCTTATGAATGCGAATTTGCAAAGGTTGTTATCAAAGGAGACCAATTCAAAATGCACCGACTGTGTTATAGGTTGAATTAACAGACAAGGCCAATTTCATCAGGGTAATTGATTAATCAAGTCATGGATTTGGCATTCGACTGCTTTCTAATTAATTTAGTTAACAAAACCCTATATATGCCTCCAGGTGCTTTACTGGATGGTTTCTAAGCAATTTTCTTTGGCTGGCCACCGAGTTGAATCGTGAGGAAGGTAAAGAGGGCTAAAAACACCAATGCAAATGAAGGTATCAATTATGAAAATCTGACCACTCCACAGCTACGAAAGTTTAGAGATATGATCTGGTCTACGCATTAACATTATTGTATTTTATAATTTGTGGTCATGGATTATAATCTGGCATTTCATATGTTGTCATGATATCAGAAGAAGTGGAAACAAAATCACTAAAACAAAATGATGCAACAAGCAAGCTGTAGTATTCCAATGCCATAATAGCGAAGAATTGAATTGTGGGGATATTGTGTACTGCATGAAGTGGCCCTTTTGCACGTGTGGCATAAAGTTGCGTTATACACATCCTGCTAGAATTATTATGCTTTCTCTCCCTTTTCCAAAATATGTCTTTGTTTTCAATCTATTTTTATATTTCAATTTCACAAGAATTTTTTTTTTTATTCCATGGGTCTACATTTTTTTAACAAGTTGAGGGGACAATCAACCTTCCTAATGTTGCTTCGGACTTTAATGTTTAGCCCACGAGGAACACAAACAGAGATGGATTTTCTAGATTTTAATTTGAAAGTAACAAGTCATGAAGCCCATATAAGCTTGAAAGGAAACTAATCATTAAGCTTACAAAATCATGAGGTAAGATCCCAGAAAAACTCAGGTTACGTTTGGGATTGCTTTAAATAATCAGATTTTATGTAAATTCTCAAAGAATCAGTTTTGTAAATAAATTTGCATATATAGTTGGTAAATTTAAATTGAATAGAATCAATTATCAAATAATTTGTATATATATTATTCGATCTGTAACTGTGATACTATATCATGCTTTTTTGTCTCTATTTTAAGAAGTTGTTGCATGAAAAATTAGTGAATCTAATAATTGAAATTAGTTAGTGAATAAGTGAAGTAAGCACTGACATCTGTTGAAGGTGGTAAAATTTCTATCCGATAAACAACAGCTTTGTTTTATATTAGGGAAAAAAATTAGGGTTTAACTGATTTCATTTGATAATTGTTGGGGAGATACCGAAATTGAAAGAAGACGATCACATTTTCTTGGGGAGAAAAGATTTCGATGAACACGAGCTCTAAAATCTCAGCAACTGCAATCCATATTAAGCGGTGGTAAAAGTTTGGGAATTAGGCATATCTGAAGTATGAGTTCAACAAATTCGCCATCAGTTTCGCAAGGCTGAGACCTCGTGTTCAACACCACCATTTCCCTCTCCCCAACCAAACCATCTGTAACAACAAATCATGTTGAATGATTTTTATTTTTATTGCATAATAATTAACATGGATAACACTATATTTTAAAGCAACAATTAAAAATAAATGAAAAAGAACTAAAAAAACACTAACGATTTTAATCCCAATACTGATGGAAGAGCCGGCAAGGGCGCTAGAAATAAAAATTTGATCCTTTGGTATCATATTACGAACCAGTGGATTCATAATCCTCTGATCTACGAAATGAAGATGACAAAATCAGCAAAGGAGATTTGCTGGTGGCGTAATCTCAACCAAAGTGTGGCAGTGATAATAATGCTGTCGTCTAAGTACGTGACTTATGCCAGACACCACTTTATTGTAATCGTCGGTCGCCGATGTCACTAATGGAGGTCGCGGTGCACATCACTAACCATTTAACCATCTGTAGCTTTGTAGCCGCTGCCACAGTTTGGGTGGCGAGTGCGCCTCCATCAATTATAAGCAACCGACTAGATCAATACGTTTAGATAGGTAGAAGAAAGATAAATCTAATGGCACCGGTGGTGTCGCCATATGCATATAGAGCCACTGGCAATGTCGTCGGCACCGTCACCTGTGACGGAATAGTAATCGGTGGCGGTAAAGTTTCATGCTTTTTTATCAATTTATGGGATCCAGCCATGGTAAAGTTTCATGCTTTTTATCAATTTATGGGATCCATACGACAGTTTGCACTACTTTTATATTTATACTTTTATATTTATGAGTCAAGTACTTTTATATTTCTCATTTATATAATTTATGATTTTTTGTCCTAATTAGGACAAGTGCTTTTGTCCTGATTTATGATTTTTTGTATTTCTCATTTATTTGATTTTATTATGAGGGTACTTTTGAAATTATATAATTTCATTCAGGATAATTTTGGTATTTAATAATATAAAATGATATTATCAAATAATTAGATTTTGAAAAGCTATTAGAACTACTTTTAAGAATCAATACAAACACCAATTTTTTGATATATGTAAAAAATCACTTTTAAAATTAATTTATCGAACATATTTTAAGTGTTAGATTATCAAATAACTACTTATTTGAAAATCTAAAGCAATCTCAAATATGCTTTTAATTGTAAGTTGTCTATTTTTTACCCAATCCTCATGCTGTCCTTTTTTTCATCTAACATAAAATTATGTTTTTATTTTTATTTTTTTCATTTGGCCTTTCTAATTATTATTTTGAGTAGTACATAAATGTGAGTCAAGTACTTTTTTTTTCTATAAAAATAAAATTCAAACCTAAAAGATCTAGTACTACCCAAAGTGAAATAACTAGTTGAGCCGTTGTTATCTATAAATGATTTGGTTAGTGATGGCAATGGGGCAAGTTCGAGGTAAGGATTATGATCCCCATACCTGAACCCAATTTAGAAGCAATCCCCAAACCCACCCCATACCCAAAAAAAAATTAATTAGGGACAGTTTGGGCATGTCTCCAAAATCTCTAAATTGAGTGGAGATTAAAACGGGAACTTAATTCCCATTAAATTTTTATTTACAAAAAATGAATACATTTTTAAAAAATAATAATTTTTGAATATTCGGGTCTCTTCTTTAAAAAAAATATAACTTTGAACATCAAAATTTTAGAAATAAAATTACAAATAATTAAATTTGAACAACCTCCAAATAAATTAAAACATAATAATTCTAAATCTTCAACGTAATTACAAATGATCAAATTTTACAAGACAAATCAAAATAATGTTAAGCCTTAAACATAAACTTGTAGTATCTTCTCTGTAACCATCACCATGGATGCAGATTCTAAGATTCTTCATAAACCTATAACATTTTCAACTAAATACTTGACAAAATAATATAAATTAGAACTATATACCTCTTCAACCTATACATTTGTTTCAATTTCTGATTCCTCATCAAGTGGCATAGCTAATTAAAAAAATCATAAATAAAATCAAAATCAAGTTAGTTATTAGTTAAGTCAAATAAATAAAAATATAAAAATTAAAATGTAAACCATATAACTCCACAAAGAGCACGTATCAAGCTTTGACTACACATCAAAACCTCCAACGTGCTTGGATGAAGTCTATTCTGATATGGGCTTACAAATTGACCACCAGTACTAAAACCAGATTAAAAAGAAACAGTGGTAACTAGAATCACCAAAATATCTGTTGCAATTGGAGACAATATATCATAGTTACCACCATTTACCTTCCACCAAGTTAAAACATCAAAATATTGTTCAATGGAAAATGGTACGAGGGTTAATTTTAAGTACCTCCCTTGAGGTTTGATATAATCACAGTTAAATGGTGAGATTAAATGTATTCTCACTTATCTCTCTTGCCGTTAGTATACATAAGCGTTGACTATTAGTTGACCTATAAAATGACTAAAATACCCTAACGAGAAGTGCAGTTTGGTACCCAAATTTTGGCAACAACAAAGTTAAAGGTAAATTTACAAAAATGGCCCAATTACAAAATTTTTGGACCAAAATAGCCTTGTCACTCAAAAATGCCAAAACCGAAAATTCTTTTCTCTCCCAATCTAGTAGCTAGGTCTTGAGTTTTCTGGCAACAATCAACAGTGGTTGGATGAGCAATTGATAGCAAGTTCATCTCCGACAGTACATAGCTCTACTTTTGGCATTTTGACGATAGTTGTTCTTGTTAATTTCTGACAATTTTGGCGATCTTGACATTGTAAGTTCTTTTTTGTTTTTGTTTTCCTAAGATTGATTGATGATAGATAAGTGTATAGATGATTATAAATGAGCATTAGGAGTCTATAAATATTAAAAATTGTTTAATGAAATTGGGATTTAGTAAATGGTACGTGAGGTGCTCGATAAAAAGCCTCTTAGGCCTTTTTTTTGGTCTTGTTTTAGGTAGATTAAGGTGTTGAAGGTGCATCCATGAGAAGCTATGTTTGGTAAGTGTTGAGTGCTAGAAAATGTATATTTATAAAGGAGAAAATTGTCATTTTATACTCAAAGTCTCACTAACATCCCGACTTTTATTTATTTTAGTCTCTTGTGATTTAATTATGTATGTTGTATTGTAATTAAGTATTTTATTTTAGAAGTATCATAGTCATTTCACAATGAATGAGAGATCAGACAGTGAAATAGACATCACTTTTGAACTCAGGACAGTTGAAAACCTTAGGAGGATTATAAAAGAAAAAATGGTATTGTTTACATGTACGGTACTATTCAGATGTATGGTATTGTCCATTCTATTGTTCACGACATTGTTCACACATACGAAACAATGACGTGGCATTGACGGATGACATGACATTGACCGATGAGGTGTCCCGATCCTATTGGACTAAAATTCTTATGTACTGTTGATCGGTGACATGGCAGCATGTTAGTGGACTAAAAATGGTGCGTACGGTACATGCATATACACATACACATAATTATTTATAATCAAACTGCGTCACAATTCAAGCCGCAACATTGTTCATACCGCGTTACTATTCAAACTGCGTACTATCAATACGTGACACCATCCTGAGTGTTCAAATTATTTTTAATCTGATGACCATAATTTAATCAGTGCATCTGTAAAAAGGGGGCTCCCCTCTAATTTGACACCCTTGAATTCATTTTTTATTTCTATTTTTTATAATTCCTTCTCCATATTGTATTTTCTACGTATTTTAATAAATTTTCATTTTACCTCTAGTTCAATTATGAGTAGCTAATTTTCTTTTAAGCTTGGGTTAAATGTGAAGTCTCAACATGTTTCATGGGCTTTATTTGATAAATTTAATTTCTCTTCCCTCTGTTTTTGTGGATGTTTTGACTCTTCGTCGATAGATAATAATAATCTTATCTAGATACCGCACTGGTATAACCAACTCCCTAGTGCAAGGTTATTACTATTTGGCACAATAAGCTCTTAATACTATATTGATTAGAGTGTGGTTCATGAGGCGTGGAAACCCCCTCCTGATTTAATTGACATTAATAAGAAATATTGAGCCTATGGTGCATATTACTGCATATACAAATACTCAAGCGTTTCAATTTTAATAGATTTCACTTTAATTTATTCCCCTTATTTTAATTTTAATTTTAGGATAATCTAAATCACTTCCACTACAAACTAAAAGAGAAAATTAATATACAATTAAAACTCATCTCCTCGTGGGATCGACACTCGTCACTATTAATCTATTTTACAATAGATTCGTGCACTTGCGAGTTCAATAAAATTTGCACAACAAGTTTTTGGCGCGGTTGCCAGGGAGGTAAGTTATTTTAATTCGTAGAATTAATTTTTGTAAATAATTTCTTTTAATTTTTTCTTGTAATTTTTTTATAAAAAAAAGTGAATTTTCATTTTGTGGTAAGATTTTTTTCTTTTTCTCTTATTTAAAATTATGTAAATTAATTTTCAAGTTATTTCTCTTTTTTCTTTATTTTTATTAGTTTTGTTCCCATTTTTGTGCTTTTTGCATGCATGGTCGAAGGTCACAATTACCTAATCTTAAGTGTATAGATTTTGAACTTGAAAAAATATTTCGCACACACAAACACGTTGCAATAAAAAATCAAATTGAAATAGATTTGCAACAACAGCAACAAGCACCACCGGAGATGTCATTTAAGGATTACTTCAGTCCCTTAGTTAATTTGAGCACATCATGCATAAGATACCTAAATATAGTTGTAAGGAGTTTTGAGTTAAAACTTAGTGTGCTAAATTGTCTCCTAATATTCTATAGCCTAGAAAATGAGGACCTATATAATCATCTGAATGATTTTTATGTTGTTTGTCAAATTTTTTAATTACAAGAATTTTTCAGATGATGATGTTAAACTTAGATTATTATCATTTTCTTTAAAGGATAGAGCTCATTCATGGTTCAATACATTGTCTGCTAATAGCATTATATTATGGGAACAAATGATAAATTTTTTTTTGAATAAATACTTCCCGGTGCATAAAACCAATGCTATTTGTACGAAAATTTTAGAGTTTACTTAGAGAGAAGACGAGCAGTTTTTCGAAGTATGGGAGCGATTCAATGGGTTACTCTTGAAGTGTCCACATCATGGGTACGAGAAATGACACCAATGATAATATTTTTTGAAGGGATTATTGCTGTGTACAAGAATGACTAGCGGTAACAAGTGCAGGAGAGCTAATATCAAAAAATGCATTAGAGATTTAAGATTTTTCCAGCAACAAGCAGATAATTCCCAACACCGTAGTCGATCACTCAAGAATACTAAAAGAATTAAAGGAGTGAATGAGGTTCACATTGATAGTCAAGTTCGGAAATTAAAGAAGTCAAAGTGATACTTTAAGGTCTTTCCCGACAAATAGCATCATTAACGACTACTAAATCAACAGAGCCATATGACCATAACTCATGCTAAGATCAAGTCAATGTCATAGGTGTTGTACTAAGAAAGCCATCAAACTACAACCATTACTCCGTAACATATATTCCTGGATGGAAAGACCACCCTAATTTTTCATAGTCTCAAAGATTCCAACAGAATGGACTAGCAGCTCCAGCTCGCAACCAACTCCTCAAATTTCTCAAGCCTCTCAGCCATCATTTAGACCATACATCTAGAACTAGAACTACTCTCAACCCAGACCATGGGAAGATGCATTCCAAAACTTTAAGAATCTCACTCACTCTACGATTGAGCAACAAAACCGCACCATTGATGAACTACGAAATAAGACGAGAGTAGGATTTAACTCACAAGCCTAATCAATTTCAAACCTCAAGAAGATGGTGGGATAACTTGCCTCTTCAGTTCAAACCTTGGCAATGATTGTTAAGAAAGGTAAATTCCCAAGTCATCCAATGCCTAATCCTAAAGGAGTGCATGAATTAAGTACCAGTTCATCTCAGTAGCATTGAGAGGTCAAAGCCGTCATGACCTTGCGAAAAGGGAAAGAAGTTGACAATAAAGTAAAAATGCCGATGATAAAAACAAATCAAATTGTACCTGTAAATGCTGAAGACTCATCATCGGAGGAGAAAGAAAAAACCAACCTACGAGAATACGTTCCTAAACCTCCATTTCCTTAGAAGTTAGCTAAAGAAAAAAAGGAAAAGTTCACATGTGAGATTTTTTAGATCTTCAAATAGGTAAGTGTTAACATCCCTTTACTTGATACTATAAAACAAATGTCATATTATGCTAAGTTTCTTAATGACCTTTGTACTAAAGAGAAATATTCACGTTCAAAAGAATGTATTTTTAATAGAAAATGTTAGTTCTATACTCCAACAAAAAAGTCCTCTAAAATACAAAGACCCAGGCTCTCCCCTACTATCTCATGTAGTATAAGGAACTACACAATTGAGAATGTTTTGTTGGATTTAGGAGCTAGTGTAAATATGTTACACTACTCAGTATTTGTGAACTTAAACTAGAAGAATTACACCCAACTTCAGTAGTGTTACAGCTTGCAGATCGGTCCACGAAAATACCTCGTGGTGTAGTGGAAGACGTGTTTATCCAGGTAGACAAGTTTTATTTTCTTGTTGATTTCATTGTAATTGACACTCAACCAATCTAAGATTTAAAGAAGTACATCCCCATTATCCTAGGCCGACCTTTCTTGGCAACTGTTGATGCTCATATTCAATGCAAGATTGAAAATATGTAGTTGTCTTTTGGCAACATGATTATGGAGCTAAACATCTTCAGCATTACCAAACAACCTCATAATGCAAATGATAGAATTGTTGATATGGATTTAATAGAATAAATAGTTGATAATACATTTCCTTCAAACTTTAGTGATAACCCTTTACAAACATGTTTAACTCACTTTGATTTTGATTTTAATATTAACAAATCAGTCGATAAGGTCAACGCATTACTTGATTCAGCACTATTCGTGGACACTAATATATGGAAATCAAGAGTTCAATAACTAGTATCGTCAGAGAAAAACTTAACCTATCATTAGAATTACCACCGAAACTTGAACTCAAACCATTAGCCAACACTTTGGAATATGCATTTTTGGGAGAAGAAAGCACTCTGCTAGTAATCATCTCATCATTCCTATATGATGAACAAAAAGGTAAGTTGTTAGAAGTTGTAAAAGAGCATAAAGGAGCATTAGGATGGACCATAGTCAACGTAAAAGATATAAAACCAATAGACTGCATGCATTACATTCACCTTGATAAAAATGCTAAATCTATTAGGGAAATGCAACAACGATTGAATCCTAACATGAAAGAAGTTATTAAAATTGAAGTTCTTTAGTTATTAAATGGAAACATCAATTACCCCATATATGATAGTTCATAGGTCAGTCTTGTGCAAGTTGACCCTAAAAAGTTAGAAGTCACAGTAGTTCCCAATGTTGATAATGATGTAAATACTGATAGAGTGACTACAAGATGTCGTGTATGCATTAATTATAGAAAGTTGAATTATGTCACACTTAAAGACCATTGTCCTTTACCATTTATCGATCAAATACTTGATAAATTAGCAAGCCATAAATGTTGTTGCTTTTTATATGGCTACTCAAGATATAATCATATTCCCATAGCACCAAAAGATTAAGAGAAGACCACTTTCACTTGCCATTTTGGTACTTTTATATATAGGAGGATATCATTTGGATTATGTAATGTACCTGCTAATTTCAACAATGCATATTAAGTATTTTTTTATATGGTTGAACAATTTCTTAAAGTCTTTATAAATGACTTTTCTGGTTTTGGTGATCCATTCTATCAGTATTTACATCATGTAACACTAGTTCTGCAGGGATGTATCGAGAAGAATTGGGTTTTGAATTAAGAAAAATATCTTTTATGATAAAACAAAGTATTGTTCTCGGTCATATCATTTCCAGCAAAGGTATTGAGGTTGATAAAGTCAAAGTAGATATCATTTCCAATCTTCCCCCACCTAAAACAGTTAGAGAAGTAATATATTTCCTTGGGCATGCTGGTTTCATTAAAGATTTTAGCAAAATTTATAAATGTTTTATTAAAGATTTTAGTAAAGTTTCTACACCTTTTATGCAATCTACTTGCTAAGGATGTACATTTTATCTTTGATGATTCATATCTTGTGGCATTTGAAAAACTAAAGTAATTATTGACATCATCACCAATCATTCAGCCTCCAAACTGGAATTTATCATTTGAGCTCATGTGTGATGCATCTGATTATACACCAAGAGTAGTATTAGGACAAAGCGTTGATCAAATTTCCTATGTTATTTACTATGCTAGTATGACATTGAGTGATGCACAGTTGAACTATTCAACCACTGAAAAAGAAATACTAGCAGTAGTATTTGCATTTGAGAAATTTCGATTTTATCTTACAGGTTGTAAAATAATTGTATTCACAGATCATGCAGCTTTTAAATATTTTCTCATAAAGAAAGATGCAAAAACTAGACTAATTCATTGGGTGTTACTTTTACAAGAATTTGACTTGGAATTCAAAGATAAAAAAGACAAAGAAAATGTTGTGGCTGACCATCTCTCTTGTCTCAATTTTGACACAATTACAGAACCATTATCATTGAATAAATTATTTCCAGATGAACAATTAGTGAGTGTGGAAGTATTACCATGGTATGTTGATATCGTTAATTATCTTATTACAGGTCAACTTCCAGATTATTGGACCAAGCAAGACAAAGCCAATTTTTTTGCAGAAATAAAGAACTTTTTTAGGATGACCCTTATCTGTTCAAGTATTGTGCAGATCAAATTGTCAGACGATGTGTCCCAAAAAATAAATTTCAAAATATCTTTTCATTCTGCTATGAACAAGCTTGTGGAGGACATTTCAGCGCTAAGAAAACAGCTACTAAAGTTTTACAATGTGGTTTCCATTGGCCAACTATATTTTGAGATGCTTACACCTTTTGCTCTTCATGTGATAGGTGTCAACGAATGGGGAGCATTACACGAAGGAATATGATGCCACTAAACTCAATTTTAGTGGTCAAGATTTTTGATGTATGAGGTATCGACTTCATAGGATATTTCCCCCTTCTTTTGGCCATCAATACATATTGATTGCTGTTGACTATATATTGAAATGAGTAGAAGCAATTCCATGTAGAGCCAATAATCACAAGGTGGTGATGAGATTTTTGAAAACTAATATTGTTTTACGCTTTGGATTTCCTCGAGTAATAATCAGTGATGGTGGTGCCTACTTGTAATAAATCATTCAATGTTGTTTTGATAAAGTATTCTATTACTCACAAAGTGGCAACCCCATATCATCTATAAACTAGTGGCCAAGTTGAGATCTCCAATTAAGAAATAAAGCACATATTATAAAAGATGGTAAGAACAGACAAAAAATATCGGTCATTAAGACTTGACGATATATTATGGGCATATAGAATGACTTTTAAGACCCCGATTGGGATGTCAACCTACATGCCAGTATATAGAAAAGTTTGCCACCTACCTGTGGAACTCGAGCATTGTGCGTACTGGGCCATCAAGATATTCAACTTTGACATGCAGCAAGCTAGCTCAGAAAGAAGATTACAGCTGGCAGAACTTGAAGAGATTTGCAATAATGCATACGAAAATGCTAAGATTTACAAGCAGTGAATGAAAGTCTTTCATGACAAATAAATTATGAGAAAATCTTTCATTGCAGGTCAAAAAATACTTTTATTCAATTCTCGCTTGCACCTATTCCTCAGTAAGTTACACCCTCGATGGTCTGGCCCCTTTCTTGGTCACATTGTTTTTCCACATGGAGCAATTGAAATTAAGGATCTAAAGAATGATGTCACTTTTAAAGTTAATGGTCAAAGACTAAAGCTATATTTAGAGTACCAACCACATGGAGAGGACACCGAAATAAATTCGAGTGACCCACTAAATTTGAATTGAGATTTTTCTTACTTTTCGATGATTGATTTTTTTCTTTCTTTTTACTATTCTTTTGCTAATTGAAATTATTTTTGCATAAGTGTGTTTATTTAACCATTAAGTTTTCTTCTATCATTGTTGATCATGAGTGCCACATCTAGATAGATCCTGTTGAACCTTCTTAGACGACTCTAATGCGTAAAATCTCATCTCAAAGGCCAGATATGATTTTGCAAAACACATCATATTTGGGATCTACAATCACCAGAGTTAGTATCCCATGTTGAGGATTTAAAAAGACAACTCAGATACATTGAGGAGGTATCTACAACATCCAGTTGGAGCTTGAGGTAAATTCAATAAGAGAACGATTGTAATTTTCTTTGTGTGATTTAGTTTGTTACTCTGGTTAAGTGGCGGATAATGGTACTCTGTGACAATCAAGTTGGTTACTTCAGTTTCTCATAATAACTAATATTCTGAGACGATGGTATAGACAGAAACAAGATTTTAGCAAAACTTCATAATCGATTCTCTCCACTTCCTCTAAATGCCCTCCTTACAATCTATAAAGCTCAGTCCGAACGCATGCGATTGCTTATAAGGAATAACATACCTGCTGACATTCGCTAGTTAATCGAGGCCAAAGTACGATTGACTGGTGAGTTGCCTCTCAAATTTATTGCATACATGCTTGATTGTGGTAAAGAAAATTATGCAAGAAAACAAAGAGCTCAAAGACTTTATGTTGCTTGTTATAAGTGTGCCAGAATAAGATGGGACAAAAAACCATGTTCTTTAGGAATGGTGTCTGATAACAGGGACGAAAGATTTAATTCATTGGGGATGGCTTGAATAAAGAGTCATTGGATGATATCTTTTTGTCTCTTGAAACTCATCCTAGTGGATATGTACACGGAGCAATTCTCCAATTATGGCCATTATTCAAGAAAGAGCGTGCACGATATAGTCTCGGGAATCTGACTATAAACGACCCTATTTGCCAGTTTATAAGAAAATTGGATGGGAAGCACATCCTCGACCCATAGAGGGTGTTCAAGCCTTTTCTGGACGTAAAACCAGAGGAAAATGTGAGCCACAGTCATAACTACATGTAAGTATCTTTTTACTTCACTGTTGTTTTATTTCATTGTTGTTTTATCATTTGCATTATTGTCTTTAATAAATTTATTTTATCATTGTTTGTTTTTTCCTTTTTACTGTTTCATTTTTTACTCTCGAGCCATGTGCTTTACGTGTTAATTGACATAGACACACTACCTCATACATTATTGTGACCTACTGTCACCAAAATTCTTAAATATGATTTTTTATTAGGCATTCACAAATTATTTTTTAGAAGTATCTCAATGGAAGTTACTCTCAATAAACAATTCAAGAACATTTGTGCTTTTTGGATTTAACAATGGCAAACATAAAGAGTTTGTTAAGGCAGCCATAGATCTTGGTCGAAGCATAACAAAGAGAAAATTACACTTGGCATATGGAGGAGATAATCGAGGGTTATCATAATTGATCTCAGAAGTTGCTTTTATCAGAGGAAGCCAAGTATTAGACATCATCCCAAGAGCCCTAAAACCTTTAGGCAGTTTGTCTGACTCACCGACTAGAGAAGAGTTAGTCGTCTCAAGTATGTAACAGAGAATAACTGAAATTCTAAATCGTGTTGATGCTTTTATTTTCCTATCTTGTTTACTCTAGAGACACTTATCACATTAGCATATTACGCTCATCTGAACATTCACCAGAAACCCATCGGTTTGTTAAATGTCAATAACTTTTATGATGGCTTATCACATTTCTTAACCATGCAATAAAAAACTATTTCATTACTTCCACAGCGAAAAAAGTTTTTATATGTGCTCATACTGCTAATGAGCTACTTAATCTGTTACAAGCTTATCGACCAGAGTCAGATCCCAAGACCTTGGTGTTGGAGTGTCCAAATAATGACGGCGACAGTAGCCGCAGTAAGAAGTGCAAATTAGATTTAACTCTCCATTTGTAAATATTTTCTTCTGTGTTGCACCACCCATGTGATATCTTCTAAACTCTACTTCTTTCTTTTAAAATATTGACTATAAAGTTTCGTTCTGGTTGGGGGGAGGGAATAATTGAGAATTGTGGAATCTTGGTTAAGTTTTTATCAATTTTTTTGTTGTAGAGACTAACCGTGGCTAACTTTTTGTGTTGAAGATGACTGAATATGGAGTGCAGTGACTCTAGAAACACATCTTCTTGGTTTGGAAGTTAAAAAAAACACAAAAAAAAATCCAGACATTTTCTTTTTCTTTATTAAGTTTTGACAATCATTTTTTTCCTAACTTCTTCTTTCTAATTTCTCCTTTATAAATATACACTTTCAAATTTTTAAGTCGAAAATGGTTGAATATGGAGTGTAGTGACTCTAGAAACACATGTTCTTAGTTAAAAAAAAATTAAACATTTTCCTTTTCTATCATTTTAAGTGTAACCTTTCTAATTAGTTTTTCTGCATCATTTTCACCTTTCTGCATGCATATTTTCTTTTCATGTTTAGAATAAGTTAGGGGAATGTCATTTGAAAAAAAAAATTTAGTGATTTTTTTTAACATTAGATTACATGATGAATTTTAAATTTTAGTATTTGTATTATCTTTGGTCTTAAGTGATGTTACGTCATGTTTACTACTCTACATGTTGATGTCAGAGACAAATATGAGTTGTTTGAAAGAATGCACATGTCATAATGAATACCAAGTGAGTTTTTGAGCATGTCATTTTTCTTGGAGAGTAACTCTCTTTATCCATTCTTCATACAGCTTAACAGTTTATTATTTTGTACGTGATCTCTAGATTTCCTGTGAGTCAGTCGTCTAAAAAAAGGGTTAAATAAAATTAGAAAAAAGAAAGAAAAACATGTGTTGCTATATCTGAAGGTCCATTTAACTAGTAGATATGGAAGATTATTTAAAGCCCTAAAAGACAATGAAAATGCCATCTTTAACTCGTTTGAGCCTTTATAGCTATCCATTTTTGTGAAATATGCATAGTTAACCCTTTTGACTCTTTCATATAAAAAAAAACTTTTCTTTGTCAACTTATCCTTTTGACCTACTTGATTTGGAGTATTACACGATATCTTACAAGTTTCATCACCTATTTATGTTTGAAAAAAATGTAAATAATTATTTTGTGCAGTGAAATTGTGCCATACAAAAAAAATTGTTTAAAAAAAAGAGAGAGAAAGAAAAAATAATAACAATAATAATAAATAAGTGAAATGCACCTTGCAATTTCCAAAAGATCTCTACTTTTTCTCAGCCATATATTTTTTGTTTTTCTTATTTCCCTTTCTTTGTTAGCCATGTCCCTAGCCTATGTTACATTCTAATAAAAGTCATTCTTAATTAGGGATTTATAGTCTGAAGTAGAACCTAGTAATATGGGCTAAAAAGATGTAGTGGTGCATTAAATAAATAAATAAATTGGGTTGACTAGCATTTTGTTTGACTTAAGATCGTACTATTTCTAAGCTGTGGGCATATTTCTTTCATCTTGGTGAAAGCGTGTGATATTACTTCTTTATTATTTTCTTTCAAATTTAACATTCATTGGAGTGACTTTTTTTATTGGATTTAATTTCTTTGTGAGAGTGTTATTACTTTCAGTGAGATTTTAGGGTTTGACATGTCTTTCTTGAAAGTAGATGTGACAAAGACTACTAGGCTGATTCATGCGGATGGTTAATGTGGAAGTGATATTTCTTTAGCTTGGAGATAATGATTATACTTAATTTAATTGTTATCATTAGTCTAATTGAATAAACACGATTATTTTATAAATTCAATAAAAAAAATATCATTGAATAACGAAGATGAGAGTAAATAAGTAAATTTTTTTCTTTAATTACATAATGCTGTCTGTAATGCTAATTTTCACTATGGGTATTTTAGTAATAAAAATTTTATTAAAAAATGAATTTAATAAATATTGTAGTGGGTTCAAATAACCCCCACGCTTTATATTTTCCATCTTATATCACTCTATTATAATTACATTACTCTTATGGACATAAATTTCTTAACCGATTTACGATTGCTTTTTATAATTTCTATGTATAGTAAAAATTTAGACAAAATAATCTTCACATATAATATATGTATCCATAATTGATTAAAACTGTAAGCTAGTTAAATTCGCTCTATTAATTTTCATTAGCATAAATACTCATTTTTATAGTGGATAAATAAATTAAACTTAAAACGATACAATCGATATGATATTTGAAAATTTAATTGATTTTTAAAGATTTAGTCCATCAATCTTTTTCTGATTGATGATCAATTATTATATTGATTACAAAAGATATTGACAATCAATTATTTTAATTTATTGTTTTGTTTCCATCCTTATTTTGTTCTTCTCGATAATGATTTTAAACTTTTGATCTTTAGTCTAAATGACAAAAATATTACCATTTACATAATTCTCTAATTTCATTATATATGATTTTATAATTTTCATCTCATTTCTCCCTTTATTATTTTATATCATATCATCCATTATATACTATGTCCAACATTTTAACAAACAACCGATATATTCATGTGCTGCATTAATAATTTAATAATCAACTCACGAACCATTAATTATAAGTTTTGTCTATGAAATGTATTGATTCATACAAAATTTACTTGTAATATTTTACATTTTCAAGACTATTGGTAAATAACCGAATGAAATGGTGATCTAATTTAAAGTCTTATGACATAATATTATAATGATTTATGTTTACCACGAACTAATTAAATAAATAAATAATTAATATATCCAAATGTATTTTTATTCTCTTTTTAATTTTTTAGAGAGCTAGAAAATATTTATTTATAATTTATATAAGAAAAGGGATAGGATCATGTGATATACTTTTAAATATAATTTTAACAAAAAAAAATTGACTGTTAGATTAAAATTCATCCAATAATTAATATTGAAACAGAGTGCAACTTATAATTTTAAAAATTAATTAATTAGATGTAGGTCCCACATAAAATTTAATCTTCATTTTTAACTGCTAGATTAAAGTTCAACCAATACTTAATATTGTTCGCATGTGCCTCTCTCTCCTCTCTCTTATGATCTTCATTTTTTCGATCTCTTGTTTTTAGTTCAAATCATTATATTAAGTTTCTAACTTCATCTATTGAAAGCTTTAGAATTGATTTGTTAAGTAATTAATTGAGTTTTCTAATTTCATCTATTGAAGGCCCAAAACAAGCTAATTAATTGAGTTTTACCAACAGCTAACTTAATCAAGTAAAAGAGATACTGAAAGATTATGAATGTGGATCTCAAAAATCATTTACACCACTAAGTGCTACTCACTTTATAATCAGATTGGTTTACGGTGAAATTGGTTTGAATAAAGGTTGACATCAAATCAATCCAGACAGGTAATGCAAGTAATTATTGATATCACATAACTAAATTGGCAGATCTTAATTAATTAATTCCCTTCTTTCCGAAGTCAAAACTGTGTCCAATACTCAACAGAGTCTTGCAATTGAGCAATCATATCTGTTTTCAATCTTGCTTGATCTTTCATCATATCTAGTAGTCACATACATATTAATTTTTACTTTCCATAGAAGCAACCTTTCACAGAATTACAAGAATTTATAGGTAGTTTGAATTTTTTGTGCTCACTTTAGAATTGATTTGTTAAGTAAATCATTTGATGAGACCGCCGGGATAAATGTAGGTCTAAACCAAAACAAGAGATTGATGAGAAAATTAATTTGAAATTGAATGACTGAAAATTGAACTTTTGGGTCGAGGGGGTTCATTAACAATCTGTATAGTACACATATAATTTTATAAGAAAAATTATCTTAGAACATATGTTACAATTTTTATAAATTTTTTGTTACTACTCACAATAGAGTCATTTTCAGGTATAAATATCTACACGTTATTATTCATAAGAAAGCCATTCTGCGCTGATGTCTGTCTGTACTTTATAACAGCACTCTAATAGCACAAGTCCTCACTTTATAAAGAGCAAATTAAGCCACAAAAGGCATATGTTAAATACATACCTGTATATCAACATCTATCAAATTTAAGTGTCTTGCTTGTAATAAATTATTCAACAAAGAAAAAAAGAAAAGATTGGTAAAAAATTCCTAAACTTTTATGATGTAGAGATGATTTTTATTACAAGCATAGGTTAGTGATATCAAGCCATACTTGCTCAAAGGCCTTGACAATGACCTCATGATATTCGTTAGAATTCAAGGAAAAATAAAAAGCAAGAAGATCTTCCAAATCCTGGGAACCTCGTAGATTATTCTCTACAATCATCTCCACCATAGATTCCCTGAAGTCTCTTTGTGGATCAAATGAACTTTTGACCACCACGAAGCTCTCCGAAATGCTTTTGTTCGAGGATTTTGAGCGTATGTTTGATGAAATGCTCTTTCTTGCGTGCGCCTGAAGTTTCTTGCTTGCAATTCTTGGAGAATTTGCTCTCATCCTTATACCTATTGAATGTGATGGTGACGATTTTCGCATTCCAGGACTTGTTCTGTGTTCTTTTTGACTCCTAGATGCGGTTTCTTCTTTCAATGAACTTCTTGTTCTGGATTTAGTAGCCTCAGTGGATTTTTCGTGGAGCTTTGTTGGCTTTGTCAGGACTGGAGGAAGCTCCAATTCTGAAATTGTATCAAACCCATTAGCTTTTCGACCACTAAAGCAGCCATCGATATCCAAGTCGATAATGATATCGGTGGAGGAACAATTGACTTCACAGTTGCAAGAATTAGCCTCAGCAACAACAAATTTTTCATCCTCAGAATGGGATTCAGGAAAGTCCAGATCAACAGAACTCTCACTTGAAGAAGGAAAATGTCTTGAAGAAGGCTTGTAAATTGTTTTTCTTTTGGGATTTTTCTTCTTGGAAGATTTTCTTGATGGGTGATGGTCAGGAAAATGAGTGTCTGAGGCTTTTGGGTTTACAGGATAATTGTAGTAGAATTTGTTGTCAGGTTTGATGGACTCTGTTGTGAAATTGTAGGAGTATCTTGGCAGAGAAATTTGAGGTGGTTCTTTTTTCTTGTAATGTTGCAGCTGCTGCTGCTGCTGAGTTCTGGTTTTGCTCATGTCTTTGAGCTTGTAAAACCAGGCATTTGGTAACATATCTGAGAATCTAAATCTATTCTTACCCATCAAATTCCTTCTATTTGATAACTGGAAGTTATCAGATTTTGGCAGTGGTTTGGAGATTGAAGTTAACAGGATATATACTTATAAAGAGAAAAAAGAGTTTTAGGATAGTGAAATGAGAAGGTAAAGATGGAGTAGGTCATGAGTGGTCCAGTAAAAGCTAAAAGCATGAAAACAAGGAGTGCCAAGAATGTGTCTCTGTCTATCAAATAACTTTTCCAAATCATTACATAAACATAAACAAGATTTAACTATCTTAAGCGGCAATGCTAAGTTGATGCTTTTAATAATTTTTAGGGTACCGATTTATATGTGTGTGCCTGAATTTGCTGTAGATCCAATATTATAATATATCTATAAATTATAAACATTAAAAATATCATGAATTTAATATTACTTTGGTGAATTCCAGATATATAGGTTAAAGAATTGGTTTGATGATTTTATGTCACAATTAAGACCAATATGTCTACTAAGTGCTGGATTTTTTTTTTTCTAAATTTTAATTTTGTTTTTCCATACTTCCATGCTTCATGAATGATGATATTCCTTTACCTTTTGCATTGCTTAAAGTCCATTGTGCTTGGCCCACTTCGTCGCTGCCGGGACATTCTGTTGCTTATGAAGAAGAAAGCAAAAGAACAAATTATTGCATCCCACGACAAAGGGATAGCAGATTTACTCATCCTATTATTCTTTTGCCAAAGGTAGTCGAAAATAAAGATTGGGGTTAGCTTCAGGGCTGAATAGGACAATAAAATGAAAACATAAAGTATACTTCTAAAATAGAATAATATTGGTAAATTGTTTTGATTTCCTAGACTCCTATCAAATTAAGCAACCCTCGACTCTTGCTTATTCATTTATAGTTCTTATAGCTTATCCATATGATAATCAACAACTTTCTAAGATTAATTAGCAAGTTGAAATTTGGGCTATGGAGGACATTGTCCGAATGATAAATTCATGCGTTTTGAAGGATGTTCTAACACGTGTATTTTTATTATGTGTATGGTCAAAATTTATTTATTTATTATTTTCTTATTTATTATTACCAATTATGTAAGTACACTTGCTTAAATAAAAGATCAAATCAAGAGAGAATTTTTATCTAATTCTATGATGAATGAGTTTGAAGGGATTTATTTTATTTCATAAATATTTATTTATAAGTGTTGATAGAAAATTGACAGAATTCAGATTTTAGTAATCATAGATTGTAACTAAAGACAAAAAAATTAACCCAAAAAAAAAGAAGAAGACTTACCCTTTTTTTCTAGAATACATTTGATTTTGCGTTAAAGAATAACTTTTCAAGTAATGAATAACTACAAAAATCAATATGGCTCATTAAATTTTTCAATCAAAGCATCATAATTAACATTTTTTTTTTCAGAAAGTCGTTTAAATAGAAATTTTTCAATAAATTTGGTAAAACTTCATTTATTTGCACAACAGAATTTTCATCACTAGCCTATACTTAATTGGAAAATTCATTTATTTCATGTGTGTGTCTTCCAAATTAGATTTTTTTTGGAGAAATTTATAAAATAATCAAAATACGAAGTCCTTTATAAATTTAGCCAACTTTATATTCCCTTGTTTTCATAGCTAAAAACTCCTGTTGCAGACAAAAATGCCCTTAAAAGAAGTTTGTTCTAAATTAGGTCTCAAACATCATTAGAATGATTTTTGTAATGAATATGAACCAAAAGAACGATAATGAGCACAAAGAACACTTGACATTTCTTATTGAGCTTCCAATGATGCTGCAAGGCAATAACTTGCATTGGTGTTTGACAGTACTATATGGCCTGTTGCATGCGCTAGATTGTTGTCTAATAGGGATGTCAATGGGGAGGAGAGTGAAGGGGACCAATCTCTCTGTACTCATCCCCGATATTTTGTGTATGTCTCATCCCCTCTTCATTCCCGTCAAAATTATTTAAGAGAATCTTCATCCCCTCCCGAATAATAACAGGGGATCCCTGAATAATTAATAATTTTTTTTGTTTTCAATTTTGAATTAATCATATTCAAATAAAAAATTCAAATAAAAGTAAAATTCGAAATATATCCTATATTAATATCCATTGCAAAAGTCACATACATTAAATTAGTAAGTAACACAACATGCAAGGGATACAAACTATCATGAACAAATTAATAGCCTAATACAAAATTGTTACAAATAAAATCAAATTTAAATTCAAAATTAACTTTTCAATGGTGGCGTGGGCACTTTATAAATGTGGACTATTCCCTTTACAGCATAATAGTTAAGTCGAAGCAAATCAAGAGTAAATATTAGATTCTTATATATTAAAATTATGATTTGCTATGGGCAATTAGAATATCTGAAAATGAATAAAAATACATTTAAGTTTAAAATATTTAATGAACATTAAAATTAGAACAAAAGTTTTGGGCTAATAGAATCTGTCTGGTCTTTTTAATGTCCTAAATAAAAATTTAGGACTTTAATTAGTTAATTAGGCCTAAAAGTTTAATAACATAAATATTTTGATATTTTTTATTTTACCAATACTTATAATTTTATAATTCAAATTTTATTATTTATTTACTAGCAATTTTGAAAATTAAAATGGGGAAATGGGTAGGGGATAGAGATTCCACCTCATCCCCGTTCCCTCACCGAATAAGAAATTGGGTAAAAGAATTTTCCCGTCCCTCCCCCGAATAAGAAATTAGGTATGAAATTATCCCTCTATTCTTCCCGAATGAGAAAAATTTCCGAGGGTACCCGTCTCCGTGTGGATTTTTACCATTCCTACTGTCTAATGTGCTAGACACTGTTGAGTGTATTAGACAAGGCCAACTTGATAGTGTGTTGGGCAAACCATCCAGCGTACTTGACAGGGGTCCGGGGATCTGATGCCCTCAGCATAAAATTTTGAACGATACTAATTGGGGGGTATTTTTGTCCAGAACAGATAATTTTTTGCTATAGTATTAAGAGAACTGGAAAGTCGTCTAAAAGTAGAAATAACTCCAAAATTTTGATCATTTTCATAAATTTCCCTTTTTTGTTTGTTTTTATGTACATATATAATGGACCTATGGAAGACACAATACTGTATATTTGACTTAGGTGATGTGGATGCAAATAGAAGAAGCAAAGGGATGCATCAAATAACCACTTAAAGGTGGTAAGATGTTGGGTTGGAGAACGAAATAAGATGGTGACATCCATTGACTTCGCTTATATGGAACCATGACCTTTTTAATTTTTGAACAAACAGATTGGTACATTACCATCAAGTAGCATGAGTGTAACATCTAATTGAAATATTTAAACACATTATGATCACCATCCTTTGTACTGTATCGGGAGAGAAGAGAGGAGAAACAAATATTTAAGTTCGACCTATAGAAGAAACAGTATTTAACAAAATTAAAAGACTTTCTCAATTCATCTAATAAAATCTCGCATGGTTTAAGATTTTTTAATTTTAGAATTTTTTCCCCACCACACCACCCCGACTCCAGCTTGCATGGAAGGGTTTGGTTATGGGTGGGGTTGGAGTTAATTCTCTTGGGGCGAAATGTACAAAAGTCAATAAATCAAGTAGCAAAGAGTAAGAGTCAAATTATAAATATCAGGTGAGGTCAGAAAAATGAGCTTTACTGATACTAAATTAGTGTTAGTAATTACTTTTCCTGACACTTGTTAATTGTGTCAATAATGCTCCAGCCAAAACACACTGACACTGAAAATTAGTGTCAGTGATTTTTGTGTCAATAATTTTTGTCACAATAATATCACTAAAATAATGACACAATAGTATCAATGTATGATGATATTATTTACATGTTAATGATTAATGTGACTACAGTGTCAGGAGCACACTGATTCATTAACGTAAAATATTATTAATGTCATTTTAAAATATTTAGTGCCAATATTTATTGATATTATGCTGTCTTTGTTAATAGTATATTTTCATTTTAGTTATATTTTTTTCTCAATTAAAAGAAAACTCAAAATATATTAAATATACCAAATCTCACAACACAATTCATATAACAAACATTTCAAATACATCATTTAAATTAATGTAACTCAACTACACCACTGTTTGGAAAAGAAAAATATAAGTATCAAATTAAGCTTTCGACAAGTTCTAAATAGTGAAGTACTAAATTAAGTTTCAACAAACATGAACTAACAAAAAGAAGCACAAGAGTGTTAATAAATATCCATATGTGGCTTCATTTTTTCCTACCTACAAGTACATAAAATCAATTAGTACACAACAAATAATAAATCTTGGATATTTCGAAGAAAAAATCATCATAAATTACTCATATATTACCTTGTGAATTTTGGGCTATAATTAACTTGGCAACATATGTAGCCCATTGATTGTGAAGTTGCAAGAGCTCTTTCATGACGTACAAGCAACAATATTGTAACATATCCCCACTAATAACAACCTCGCAATTAATCCATATAATTGTTTTGTACAACTCATGGTTATTCACATAATCTCTCCAACAATACGCAATGTACCAATCATTAAATGTTCATCGGTTAATTAATAGAGAGAGAGAGAGAGAAAACTTTTTAAAAAGAATCTAGCTACCACTTTTTTAATTGCTGTCATTAACCCCTCTTAAATCGTAAGTGAGTGATGAGCAGTAAGACGGGCCTTAGTGGCTTTTTAATAAGTCGAGCTAATTCATAAGTGAAGTAACTAATAAAAATTAAGATTTAAAATAAACACAACATCAGAACTGTTTAGAGTGTAACATAAGAAAATAACTAGTTCATGTAATAGTGCCCATCAACAGTAACACATAAATTAATGGCTTTCACCAAGTAAATAAAGAAAAGACAGCCTGAAATGAGATAAACATACATACATACATATGTCCCACAATGTCATAAAGGAAAGAATCGAAAAGCATCGAAAATAGATGTTTCTCTATATTTACCTGCTCAGCATTGTGAATAAGAACAATTCCTTTAGTTTTAGTCGCAGAGGTATCAACACCACCAGCAAACACCGCAACCTAAAAAAGTTCCAAACTCAAACAAACAAAACCACGATGAAAATGAATTCCACTTTACATCTACACTCTTAACTAACAAGCGAATAAAGTACAAGAATAACCAGAAATTAACAGAACTTGAAAAGAAACGCGCACACACACACACCCAAAAAAAAAAAACTGCTGAAGCACATTGATATAATGAAATGAAACCAACACAGGATCACTTTATGTATGATCTTCCAGAAATATATAACTTCTCCCAAAATTTCAAATTCCTTAACCATAAAATAATTTCATTATAAATCTATTAATGATGATGGCCCCTTTACGTCAGATGACTTCCCACTACAACTATTTCTAATATCTCTTGCTATTATCCTGCAACAAAAATCTCTAGTATGTATCACTACTATCCTGTAATATCTCAACCGACCTACCCTTTGCATTCGATGACTTCCCACTACAACTATATCTAACATCTTTTGCTATTATCCTGCAACAAAAATCTCTAGTATGTATCACTATTATCCTGTATTATCTCAACTGACCTACCTTTGACCTTATCTTCTGGATATACAGCATTTGTTTTAACTCCATGTGAAAACTTTGTTTTGCATATTTAATTATCAAATGTTATATTAGCCGTTTCAAAAAAATCCCACATTCACAATGGGTTTTACTAATAACACTAAGTTTTGCATTATCAGCTTCTAAGTCCAAGCAAGATGTAGTAAACAAGCGTAATATGAAGAGCTACTACCATCCCAAATATGACCCTACAACAAAATTAAAAAACAAAAAATGTAGATTATGTTGTAGCAATTTAAAAGAGCCAGATTCAAAGTTGACAATGTAGGCACATACACTGTGCTCAATATGTCAGGATGAACATTGTATTCCTTGGCAAAGACAAAGGGTACAATCCCTTGTGGAAGAGCAGCCTGTATATTTAAAGAGTAATTAGTATTAGGAAAGACAAACAAGCAAGTCAATAATGATGTAGATTTTTCTTTAGCTTCTTTTACCTGCACTATGGCAACATGCAATAGAGATCCACGGAAGCCAATGGCCATTGAGGCAGCAGCCATTACAGCAGGACCAACAAGGAATCGAATACCCATGGCAAAGGTTGCAATTGTGTTTCCACAAGCAATAATCCTTGGCTGCAATGCCGTGAATAAACCTGCAATTCCAAAGAGTTGTAGTCAAAAGGTATCATCACGCATTAAAGCCACAAAAGAACCATTTCCAACTCTATGTATGCACAAATATCTTTGAAAAAATTAGTTACAAATCTTCAGAATGAGCCTGGTCATGACACTGGTAAACGGCATAGCAGTTGGCTTGGGTTCACTTTGTGCAACAGACTCAGTTGTTGAGCTTGAACCAAGCTTCGAAAGAGCTGGCCCTTCATTTTCAACCTCATTCGTAACAGGCCTGTTCCCGAAACTAAACTCATCCCAACCAAACTCACCGTAACCTAACAACAATGAAGAAACAAATCAATTTCGATATAACCTAGGAATAATGAACTAGTAGGAATGTTCTGCTGCAGATGACAAAGTTGATAAACAACAGGGCATTTAATTTTTCAGAAAAAAAATAAGAACAAGCTCATATCCGTAGGAAACATAAACAAAATCTAAATAATTATGAGGGAAATTTTATAATAACAATATCAATCATATAGTAAAATTAATACAAAGGCACATGAGACCAATAAAAAGAAGTACTCTGTTTTGAAAAGTAAGAAAAACAAACCATCATTAAGATAAAAGGCAAAATTGAAAAAGAGAAAAAACAACAAAATCCCGCAAACAACAATCCCCACTTCACATACTAAACAAAACTACAAAGCAAGCAAACCCTCCAATTCAAAACTAAATTTTAACAAGACAAATACAGTTATCGCAATAGCCAGAAGAATCCAAAAAATCGATTCATCTTCATGCTTAAAACTGTATATAAAGTACCACAACGTGTAAGAAACATCAAAAGATTAATTAATAGCAAGTAACAAATACTTCGAAAGATAACAGCAGTGGGAACAAGGAAGCAAATTGAGAACGGCTAGAAGCTACAGCATCGACACACTTGAACCAAAGTGACAGCGACAGTAGCATGGGCGTTGGCGTTTTTTAGCTTAGGGTTAGCGAAACTAGATCGTGGGCATGGCGTGGGCGTAGTTTAGCGGCGGTGGGCGCGGCGGTGTGGACGTGGTGTGTGACTTTGTGTAAGTGAATGTATTGTTCTCTCTCACCCACGATAGAGATTGAAGAAGAAGAAGTCACGAAAGAGAAAGGGGAATTAGGGATTGCATTCTGGTTTTTTGTCCCTGATATTTCTTTTCTTTTATATGTTTGTTCTTTAAACTTCCAAATATATTTATAAGTTAATTTTGTGGGTTTAAGTGGTTTGTGGTGTAAGTCTTAAAATTTTGAGTTTTAGAAGTCGCAAGTTCGAGTTGGAATTAAAACAAACAATAATAATTTTTTGTTTTACCTTTGATACTTCAGTATCAATGATTTTTGATATTTAATTTATTGCTATAGTAATATCATTAATTTGTAATATTTATCTATTAAAAGCGGAAAATAGTGCATATGTACATAAGTACTGACACATTTTGCAAACTGTCAGTAACAAAGTGTCAGTAAAGCTCATTTTTCTAGTAGTGGGTAATTTAAATCCACCAAAATATTCATTTAACTCATTTACTAAATAAATTCGCTTCCAAAATTTATAAATTCAATTTTAATTCTACAACTCTATAGGCCATCTAAATTAAACTAAAATCTTTATATAGTTATAATGTTGCGACCAAACTAACTTATTATTAGGAGGAGATTATAACTTAATAGGTGTGTAGTTGCAAAAATTGTTATTTTGACTTAATTGCCTTAGCACAAGGATATAAAGATAAAGTTTGCACTATATTAATATTTTATTAACGGAGTATGTCAAATCCAATATGTCAAAAAGCTAGAACATGTTTTTATATATTATTGTTAGGAATATGCAAAGGCATCATAGAAATCTCTAAATGTTTGCATTTTCATTAATAATTCTCTCATTGTCTAATTGTACTATCACTACTAGAAAAATAGGCTTTACTTACACCATTTTAGTGCCAGTAATTATTTTTGCTGACACTTGTTAATTGTGCCAATAATGCTCAAGTGAGAATACACTGACACTAATTTTTAGTGTCAGTAACTAGTGTCACTATAATATCACTAAAATAGTGATATGATGATGTTAGTATAAGATGATACTATTTCCATGTTAGGAATTTGTGTCACTATAGTATCACAAAGATAATGACTTAATCATGTTAGCATTTAATGATATTATTTACATGTCACTCATTTATGTGACGACAGTATCAGGAACCCATTAACTTAATAATATAAAAAATTCTTAGCGTCATTTTAAGTACTTAGTGTCAGTATTTAGTGATGCTATATTAATTGTGGTTTTTTTAATTTCATTTTCATATTTGCTTTACAATTAAAATAAACTCAAAATTTATTAAACATACCAAATCTTGTAATGCAATTTACATAATAAACATTCCAAATACATCAATTAAGTTAATGTAGTTCAAATACATCATTGTTTGGGGTAAAAAAGAACACAAGTACTAAATTAAGCTGTATCAGAACCCAAATCAGTGAATCTTCCATGCCCCTTATTAGCCCATATAAGCTGTATCAGCGACTAAATTCCTTCACCAGAAGTATTAGAACCTTAATCTCCACCCAAAGGCCTACTCTAAAAGAATATATCCAGTCAACTCGACTAGATCAGTGTGCTCTTCAAACATCACAAGCAGAACAATATGTTACTCTTGAAATCCCACCAGAGCTTGTTGCTCAGTGGAAAAAGGGAAAGTTATACGCACATCCATCTTGGAGGAGTTTGTTTGATTCTCACTCTTCATGGGAAAACAGACTCATTTGTCACAGCTAAACTGGCTTTACTGGATTCCCGTTTTAAGGAGTACCAGCATGCAGTCATAGGAACAGTCCTAACCACTTTACACACATGAAGTGTTCTCTTGGCCTTCTACCCAAATTTTAACCTCTCACTAGATGATCCAAACCTACCTAGTACTATGAAAGTACAAATCCAGATCCAAGGAGCTGAACAAACAGTTTTTTCAAAAATGGCAACCTTACACCATTAGTTAGTGTATCGCCTCCAAATTCATGCCCTTGATCTTTCTACACCTCAAACCAAATCAGATGCACTAATGATCCTTGCGGATTCTTCAGAAAACATCCCTTCCATTGTACAAATTCCAAGGCAAATTCAAAAGCAAGAGCTGCTTAAGCTCATGCCCCTGGAATGGCTTTCCAACTATGAAAGATTCCATCAAAACTCACAGTTAGTCCAAACATTTGATGTTCATTTTGAAAAAAGAGCAGATGGTATAGTAAAACAGACTTTTCAATCACCATCTACTTCCCAGACACCACCCATAGTCTCTCATCCACCTTGTGAACAATCAACACCTAGAAACTCCTTTTCTTACTCTTCCATGATCACGACTGTATTTACGGCACAAGAAAATCTTCCCATACACGGATTTGCCTCAGATGACTATCCAATCTACCTAGACAAAATCAATGGTCATTTTTTATGGGATGTTCCAGGGTCCTATATATGTGATCCAGATTGTCCTTACCTTGAAGAAGAAGAAGAAGATGATGATTTCAACAGACGCCCTAGACGGCGTAAAAAGAAAAGCCAAAAAATGGATTCTTGCCATCAGAAACCTCCTTTACCACCTAATGATCCAGATAGTCTAACACCTCTGCCTATTTATAGGAAAGGTCTAAGAGTTATTCAAAAGGAGCACAAACAAAAACCATGCAGACAAGAAGCAAATAAACCTATGCTTCATCCATTACCTATTCCGTCTTGCATGATGTTTTCATCAAGTTCTTACCAAGAACAATTCCCCCCCTTAGAAAAACAAATTGATCCACAGACAAAGGTCACCACCAAACATTTTGTCCACTCTCCTATTACACCAAATGATCAGCTGGAAGAACCAAACCTTTTGAAGTTGTTCTAAACTGGCAAACTCAAAATGACAGGGTACAGAACTCAGCCTTCAGATCTCTTGATGAAAAAATAGAGAAAGTTGCTTCTCAAGTTAAGCAAACCGACACAAACGTTGACAGAATAACAACCCAATTTGAATAGATGTATTTCGATATGCAAAATTGGGTCTCCCAACTCGATTTAAATCTTCGATCCATGATCCAAAACAGATATTGGGGTCCTGAATTCAACCAGAAAGAAGCAGAGATAAGGCAGTTAAAAGCTGAACTTGCCAGGATTGATGCTGACAAACAACAACCTTCGCTGTTTGCAAAATCTCCTGCTTTACCCTTACACATACCAACTTTCAGCACCTACCAGCCTTTCTATACACTATCCACCTCACGACAACCTGTAGACTATGCCAAATTCTATGGCCTGTCCCATCTCAAACATACTCCAACTCATGCTCTTCCAAAACCACGGTCCAAGCCTCCTAAACCTAAACAACCTCCAACTTACTACCAACCATAGTTTATCCTGAATTATAGCCAAGGAGTGGCTTCACCATTGGGCGGTAGTGGTTGTTCGAGTGGTATCAGAGCCAAACAAAACTTTTTGCCCATAAGCTATAATATTATTGTATATCGGCGGGAAACCAGTAACATATATTTTGATGGTCGTCCCGATTGGAGATTATATCAGTTTGCACTACCGATATAACAAGCCACATATAATTATCTTCTATCTTTGAGCATACTGCTTTTTTATTAAAAATGAAGTGGTAAATATGAGATTTGTTCGTCTTAAATAGGAAATAAAGGAAAATCCAAAACAAAATGGCATCTTCATTAAATAGTTCAAATAATCTTGCTCTTGTTACTCTTTTTTCAACTCTCTCACTCCCTAGATCTTGTTCTAAATACCACCACATCAATCTCCTACTTGATCAAGAAGGGGAACAATTTACCTTAGTCTTTATCGTCCATCGACCCTATTTCTAACACCCTGTCACCAAACTCTTTTGGACTCAAGGCCAAGCATATGAATGGAAGACCCGTCCTCATAGTTTCTCTCTAAATCATAACCCAAACCTTGTCTCTGCACTGAAACAATACCTCTTTGAACTAAACAATGTCCAATTCCCTTATATTGACATCCAACACACCTCTCTTAGACCACAACATGAACTCATAATCGTTCCGACTGCCAGGTCACCATCATCCAATAATCCTCATCCGTCTGGAATTCTGATTAAAGAAGAAAAGCCTGATTTCACAGATATCCTCTTCCAATATTCACAGGACCCATGGGAATAATTTACCTCAATCCTTCATCCTGTTGAAGCATCACATGTTCCCTCCTCAAGCACAACCCCACCGACAGACTCACATGCACCCTCTACAAGTACTATTCCACCAATAGTGATAGATACACCAATAGGCTCACCTACCCAACCATATTATGAAAACCGACAATAGTGGCAGATACCATTTGGTGAAGTAGACAATGATGTTGACAACTTATCTCCCTCGCACAGTTTTTAAGACACTTTGTGATAATTGTTTTTTCTTTTGTAAAAGCAAAGCTTTTCTTTATCTTGTAATAATTGTTTTTGCTTTCGTAAAAGCAAAGTGTTCGGTTTGGCGTGCTTTACTTTATCTTGACTTTAAAACAATTTCCTTTTGCTTTGTCTTGTTCCTAATTTCCAAAAGACAGGGGTCATGTCCTGTCAGGAATCTTTTGCTTTTTGGTTTTTGCTTTTGAAAAAGAAGGTAAGGCTTATTTTATCCTCTTCCTTGGAATTTTCCTATATAAGGAGAATTCACCCTCAATTGTAATCAACCTCAGATTTTGGAAATAATAATCCGAGTTTTCTAATATCATGACTTTTTAAAAAATTTTCTCTTTTCCTTTATTTCCTAGGAAGGACAACAAGTTCTCATAATAGTTCACTTCAGTCTCTTTTAACGAGTATGCTTTGTACTCTCTTCATTATAGGATCTTATGCATCAGAAAGTTTTTGGGTTTGAGATCGATCGTTCCAACCATAGTTCATCCTGAATTATAGCCAAAGAGTGGCTCCACCATTGGGTGGTAGTAGTTGTCCGACTGGTATCAGAGCCCAGGTGTTCATCGGGGGGTATGAGTGTGTGAAAGATAAGCACCTCATCTGACATCGGTTGGGATCCTAGCTGTGTGCTAGATTATAAGAGCTGGGTAGTCCTCACCTCACAGGATGTCTTTTAGGGCTAAGTTAGGCTTCGGCCGAAGATGGTATTAGAGCAAGATAAAGTACTAAATTAATTTATGATAACATTAACCATTAAGAAAAAAAAAAGATAACAATGTCACTGATTTTGGAGTCTACATATGCCTTCATTGTTTTTCCACCTACAAGTACACAAAATCAATTAGCACACCATGAAAAATAAGTCTTGTATATTTTTAGGGAAAATAATCATAAATTACTTGTATGTTACCTCGTGATTGTAGGCTATAATTAACTTGGCAACATATGTAGCCCATTGATCCCGAAGTTGCAAGAAGTCCTTAACGGTATATTCATCAATTCCCTTGAACTTTAATTTCAAAACACAAGTTATTCACCATAAATCTATAACTAAACCACTTACTTATCATTAATTTAAATATATTCGTGTGATAACAATTAACGCCAACAAATAAACTCCAACAATGTTATTGTTTTATCGAAATTAAATAGGTAAATATTAAACATCTGATCATGGTAATTGAAAAAAAAACAATGAGTGTTGATGTACTTATTCTATCAATTACTACTTTACAGTCAACTTATACAATAATGTTCGATAGCTGAAGCAGCTTGTGAACCCCAACACTACCCAATTTAATGCAAATATAGATGTAGATACAAAACCTTAATCAGGATAACTTATCCCCATCAAAGTAAAGTACACATCCCCACTATTAACAACTTTACAACCCATATAATTGTTTTGTATATCCCAACTTTGCAACACACACACACATAGATATACAGTACATTGTGTAAATCCCAAATCCTAATTGATGTCTCTATGATTATTAATATAATCTATTCAACAGTATGCAGCATACTCGCCATTATAAGTACCTTTAATTACAATATATAAAATAAATACAATTTGCGATAAAAAGATAACTATCAAAAAGCACACAATAAGTCTTTGAGCTGATTCATTTCACAATATACTAAAACAATATGATGCAGTATTGTAAAAACTGTTTTCAATACTTACATTATTTTTTAGAACACTCACATTTGTGACGATATCTTGGATGTATTTAATCACGTAGTAACCACATTCAAAGCTGCTAGGTTGCCTTAGACACTACAAAATCAAAATTACATAACTTTTTTACTATACATTAACAATAATTATTTAGATTTGTCTCATTTTTATCTTGATGGAGACCCATTGAACATTGGCCTTTGTATCAGACTTTAAAGTCTGATGTATTAGAATCTCACTACAATGAAGACGTAGCCAACATTAGCAAATAATTAACATAAAGCAGAAAAATAAAACAACATGATAAAAGCTAAAAGATAACAAACTTTACTAATTCACAATCTGCATTAGCTCTTTATCAGGACTATCATCTAAGGGATCAAGAAAATAAACTGTACGTCTCACCATATTAATTGCGAAGAACACCCAGCGACCACTAAACAAAGTAAAAATTATTCTTACACATGAATTACAAGTAATTGTTTTTACATAATTAATCTACTAAATAAAGAATATGGTTAGCAAATGAAAAAGCTTATACGCAAGGTTATATGGGAATATGATGACTTGTCCCAACTCTACCAAGCCTAAAAGTTTTAAAATGTATTGAGTCCTATCTTTGAAGCTAGCCTTTGGATATAGCTTGTCAAAAAGCCCAAAATGAACTAGCTTGGTATTTCCATTGTGCTCCATCTCGTCATGCAAGTTTCTAAGAGAAAACAAACATATATAACGAAGTCAGTTTGAATAAAAGAAGCAAAATAATAGCTCCAAGCCCGAGGCAAGGAATTCGCAATAAACATAGTAAGTATATTCATATATTCACTCATATCATTCTTTTTTACTGTGCAGTTGCCCATGTATTATTCACACATAGCTTGAGGTTTTTTCCTACTGGTTTGATGACCAATGGTTTTTTTTTTTTTTTTTTGGTACTCTCTCATCACAGGAGAACTGCACATCTAGTACTTTAGGAATTAGTTTAGGAGATCTTCAAGGTGTAGGCTTTGAAGTAATTTCACACTCTTCTTTTTTTGGAGTTTGTTGAGAAGTTGGTTGGGAAATTATGGTATGAGTGTCCTTCATTTTACTCTTCATAGATTTTGGAGTCAACTTACCCAATGGAAAATCAACCTATGAAATAATCAAAATACTAATGCATACATATACAAATAGAAATAAAATAATGACATGTAATATTCTCTGTACTAACCTTTCTATTTGGAAGATTTTCAGGGGATTGTTGATAATTATCCATCTGAACAACAATGGAAGTTTTGGGCTTAGGAAAGTACATAGATGGGGTGATGAATTGCACCATGCTTCCATTTGGCTGCTTCTAAAGGGCTTGACTTAAAATGTCATTTGACCATTGTGATTGGAATGTTCTTTGTTCAACTTGACTCTTCAACTCATTGTACCAAAAAAATTTATAAATCTACAATTACGAGGATAAGATATCAGCTAAACTAAACTAATATCTTTCTCAAATATTCAAAACAAAGCAAGTTCGTATACAGTCTAAATTGAAACTACAAAAAATATTACAAGACAACACCTCACACAAGTGCTTGATCTCCTGGACATCTCTTTCATTACACACACAGACACGCATGCACACAAGTTTTAACCTTTTTTATATGTAAAGAAGTAAGTTCTAATAAAGTATTACTGAGTTCTGTCACTTGTAAAATGTTACCAGACAGTTATTACAATAAGCATTATATATATATGTAAATATCTACATGTGCACACACACATTATAAAAGAAATTCAAAAGAATTAAGTATACAAGTGACTTACTATTTTATCTGAAATTGGCATCACTTCAGAAGCACATTTGCCATCTCGGTTTGCTCGTGCCATTAATCAAGCTTCATTGCGCCCAATCTCTTGATCAAAAACTCCACTCTCATTTTTCTGCTACAAGTTGACAGAAAACAAAAAGAATTGATTATATTATATTATATGCATTAGTTGGGTTATATTGCATAACTATATTAGATTACTTACCATACATATTTTTCTATACAACATGCCACCATATCTTATGCTACTCCAGCGATGATTGTAGATATTCTTTGCTCTTTTATATTTTGCTTTCTTACCTTTTTCTTATACAAATAGTACGAAAAAGAACAAAAAGGTTACCATTGATCATTATTAACTAGCAACAAATAAATAAAGTAATATTAACAAACAACACACCTTAAATTCTTCAAAAAAAAAACTTTGTCAACAAAAAGTTTCTAATCTTATTTTTTAATGCTTGGATATTCAATAGGAGGCAACCTCAGTGACTTTCAATCGTCCTTGTAAGGTAGAATGAATTCAGTTGCCAGCTCACTTCTAAAGTTTCTTGATGCAACCCCTATCTATTTTAACACTTAGCTTTTACATTTCAAACTCAATTTGAACTTTTTCCTTAAACCAATGACATGGATTAGCAGCAACTTTAAACAAAACTAGAAGTTATATAAAATCGTTAAACATACTATTAAACAAGTAAAGAAAACTTGAAAATGAAGCCATTGAGTTTCCTTCATCTCCAATGGCACATGCCTCCAATGATTAGGTAAGAACGAAATTGTTTCACGTACAATGACTCTAATGTAACTCCTAAGATCATTCATTCCCTTTCCAACTGGAACACCATAAGAATTGTACTCAATTATTACTTCATTACTAAATTCTTCTTTTTGCAAGTCTTTCTTTTTTGTTTGTTTTCTTCTCCTTGGTCTTCCCTCGAGCTCTGGAAGAGTGAACTCATCATCGTCAACCATCTCCTATAATTATAAAAATGATTAAAACAAATAAGCACTTCAATTAAATTAAGAAGTTAATACAAGAGTAATAGCATATAATCAAATAAATAAATCACTTATTAGAAAACTGTAAAAATTAGTGCTGAAAACTAGCTACAATAATGCATTAAATGATTTTCTAAATCAATATCTATTAGAATAGTATCACAATCTTTTATGTCATAAATTCCTTTGTCATCTTTCTCATCCAACTCACATATTGAAAGTTTACTAGATAATAGCAAAAATACATCCAAGTCTTCACATCTTTCACCATTTAACTTATAAGCTTTTTTAGTCACTGAACAAACTATTGATTTATTATTATCTAGTTAGTCCTTTACATAAAACAATTGCTTTGCATGACAAGCTAGAATAAAGCAATAAGATTTAAATCAACTACAATAAAACCTAAATTGTCAATGCAAACCCCTCTATCATCTACCCAATCACATTTGAAAAGTGTTTTTTTAACCATCAGATAATCAAGCTGTCAAATCTCATCAATGACTCCATAAAACGTCATGTTTCAAGAATAGGGACTTTTATCTTTTGAGCTTGAAATTGTAGAGTGTTAGCGACAACTCTAAGACCATTATTTTAGGTTACACAATTACTGTCCCAATCTCTCATTGCAAAATTGAAGCCATTAATCTTGTAGCCAGGGTAGGTCAACACGCTTGAGCGTGGTTTGTTTGCCAATGACCACACTATTTCGTCAACTGACACATTATTTGCTCTATCATGTGCTACCTATAATTTAAATTAGAAAGTATAGTAATTAGTTAAACAAAAAAATCTTGTTAAAATTGAAGTTTATATCCTATATTGTATTTAGTTAACAATAATTCTGACATTTTCTTGTAACCAACCAGAAAATGTACAAATGTGTTCATTTTGCGACCGCAATATTTTTTTTTTGTACCTACTAGGGGTTTCTTGATCCTAAATAATCCATATGCTCCCTATAATAAGACCATATTAAGACTTCAAAAGTCGTATAGTAATCTTATGATACAATAGTTGTAACGCCAAATTCCAAATATTAAATTATGGAAAATGGGCTTTTAATAAAAATCGGGCATGGCTTTATAACCCTTGTTAGAAAAAAGGAAGAAAGAAACACTATTCAAATTACAAATAGGGTTAATCATGGGTAATTTTTAGAAAAAGAGTTATTTTTCCAAATCCAATGGGGTTTCATAAGACTCCTTACAAATTCATAACTTTCCCCCTTCCACAACCCTGAGTTCACAACATTTCTTCTTTTCTTTGTTGTTCATTATGCTCCTACCCAAAACCTAGGATTTAAACATTTTTTTAGGAGAGAATCAAAGCGATTGGTAAGTTTACTCTCCTTATTCTCCACAAGATTTCCAATCACTCTATCTAGGGTTTATATTAGCATGATTTTGGATTGTTACAAATCATAATACATGATTGAAGGTGCATTTAGGTTCTGTTTAGAGTTCTGATTTATTGTGGGTTTTATTAATTAACCCTTGGTGCATTAAATACACTAGACAAATTCTAGACAATATGAGTGTCTCGAATTCAAACATATATTGTCTAAACGATTTTTCATAAGAACTTTATATTTCTGAAAACTAGACATGTAGGGCTTATTGATTACATTTTGTTTCATAAGATTTGAATTTTTTTTCAATTACATATATGGATTTATGAAATTGACACTAATACACTGGAAAACTGCGATTCCAACAAGGTGATCAGATTCACAAACTTACTTGTACTATTAAATGAACTCAAAAAATTCTGAAATTTTATGAGTTGATACATGTGTCTAGTATTTCCAGTTTTAATTTCATAATTTTCTTATTAGTATCTGATTTTATAAAAATCTCATAACACATTCTGTTCAGTTAAAATATTGTGAAACAGTTTCGAATTTGTCAAGTAATAAATAGTCTTGAAAAAATATTTTTGGTATCAAATCCTCTTGAAAATTTTACATGAGGTACACATGGATGTCCAGAATGGTTCCAAAGGATATTATGTCATTTTGAGTTTTAGATTAAGAGTTTAAATTCTGAGAATCAGACTAATACGGATATGAATTAGAAAATCTTATTCTTAGGATAAGTTATTGATAGTTATATCTTATATTTGTTAAAGTGTTGGAGGTGATTGAGGTTTTTAGAGGCTTAGAGGTGTGTTAGTTCAAATCCTTTTATCGAGGAAAGTAACTTCATTCCTAATATACTGGATATGTATAAGTATTTTGATATTATTATAAGAGGTTTTATACTACTTAGAAGATTAACGGATTTTCATAACAAAATTAGTGTATGAAAATGTTTTCAAATCTAAATTCTTTTAACAAAATATTTTATAAATGCTTTTTAATATGTAAATTATTTTATGGCATTACCACCTTTTATAATTTTATCTATGAAATATTTTGCAAGCCTAAATTATTGCCATGGACTTTCATAAATCTGATATGAATGTTTTGTGCCTATGTATTATCTCAATTATTTATGATTGTACGGGGCCACCTCTTGAGACTATATGGGGGCCACTTCTTGAGGGTCAAAACGCCGCAAAGTGCCACATATAGTGCAAAGTGACACGTATAAGTCATTACATATGAAAAGTTAATTTGAATATTTTGGCTCATTGTCCATAGTTATATTGTTTCTGATTAAGATCGTATTATACGATATATATAATTTCATTGTTGCTTCCCATTTAAAATCTTTCTTCAGTTTTCAAAATGGGTAAGCAAGTGGTAAAAAGCGACGATAGCCCATATATGACATTTTCCGACTATACGGTAACTAACATACACAAGTGTCTATCCTAAAAATTGGGCAAGTATAATAGTCGTTAACAGTACAATCTGAGAGGTTTTCGTATGTTGGAAAGTCACTGATTGTCCATATCAAAACAGCCCATAAATTAAAGGTTTATCTGCTATAATAAACATCAACACCTACATCCCATAAATTTTTCAAGTCCTTAATCAAAGGTGCTAGGTATACATTTAGATCATTTCCAGGCTGTTTAGGGCCTGATAACAAAAGAGGCAGCATCAGAAATTTTCTCTTTATTCACTACCATGGAGAAAGCTTATATGTCATCAATATAATAGGCCAACAACTATAAGTAGTGCTAAGTGTGCTTTGTGGATTAACCCCATCAGTTGAGAGACGTAGAGATTTCTAGGTTCTTATGCAAATTTTGGCCATTTATTGTCAATTAGTTGCCAAGTTGGTGAGTCTGCTAGGTAGCGAAGCTTGCCATCTCTAATTCTTTTATTATCATGCCATGTTAAATTTTGAACTGTTTGTAGTGATTGGGACAATCTTTTCAACCTAGGAATAGGTGGAAATACCATAATATCTCTTTAGGAAACCTTTTCCTAAATTTTGTTGAGCCATCTTTTTTTCTTTGATACTTTGATGCTTTACAATTTGGGCATTCAGTAAGATCAACAAATTCATTCTTGTACAAAAAGCTGTCATTTGGACATGCATGTATTTTTTTATACTCTAAGCCTAGCACTTTCATTGTTTTTTTAACCTTACACATTGATTTAGGTAAATTATTATTATTTGGCAAAATATCAGCAAAGACTTCTAACAAAGCGGGAAACCCTTTATTGGACCACCTATAGTTCCCTTTCATATTGTAAAGTCTCATTAAACTATATAGCTTTGAATGTTTTGCACCATGGTATAAAGGCTTTTTAGTATCTTCAAGCATATCCTTAAAAGAACTAGGATCTCTATCACAATACTTGTAAGCATCTTCGACCATGTCAATTATGTTACTGTAATCATGACATTTAAATCTTTGACTATGTGGATGGTCTTCACACTTTGTAGATGTAGATTTAGGGTAAGTCTCACCATGCCTATATATTTTGAGAGAAACCTTTTTCAAATAAATGATCCTTCATCTATCAAGGAGTATGAAACTCCATATTAAAACAAAAAGTGAAAGGACATCTAATTAACATTCGGTTTTCGGCATTCAAAATGTCAAAATCTAAGAAATCAACAACTCTGGTACGATACTCTATAGATAATCTATCACAAGTTATCCAAGTTCTGTCCATTTTAAATATTTTACCTGTTCATATATGTAATGTCAGTTTAAGCTTAATAAAATTTCATGATTAATTTCAATGTTCAATGTTATTATGATTATAGCTGCAATAATAAACTCATAATTCTAGAAAATAACTAACAACCCTTATCAACCATTGAATTATAATAATAATTTGGACAAAATCCTGAGATTGAAACAAAAGAAGCTTTGAAACTTAAATAGGAGATGAACAAGTAAGATGGGCCCTAATGGCTTTTTAAGTAGTCGAATTAATTCACAAGTGAAGACACTAACAAAAGATAAGAGTTGAAATAAAAAATGTCTTTATACTACTTTGCAAGCCATTTTTTAAGATTGTATAATTCACTTTTTAACTTCAAATACAACAAGCAGAACTACCTTAAAACAAGAATTTCCTTCTTGAATCAAAGACAAATCATGAACTTTATACAATCTCAAAACACGCACAACCACGAACTTAATTAATTCATATCATAGTCATTTTCTCTATTACAAATCTTGCAACCAAAACAAAATAAATAAACAAGTAGGGTTCTATAACAAAATTTACCTCTCTTTACATGAAACGAAGATGTAAATAGTTCATAATTACTAAATACAGAGTCATTCAACCAATATAGTACCCAAACAATTATCTCCTAATCATAAAGGCAAAAACTAAAATGAAAATTCATATTTCAGTACATTCAAAATCAGCTAACTTATTAATCAAATTTAGTACATAGATCTGATAGTTTATTTCAGAAACTAAAAAAATGCATTTTCCTAATTTTAAATAACAATGATGATAAATCACACGACACAAGTTTTAAACTAACCTCAAATGTGGTAGAAAAAGTAGAGTTACAGCAGCGATTTTTTCAAGTTTAAGTAATGCACAACCTAAAATGTCTATATTTTTGCACTGCATGTGAGTAAAAATATAGAAAAATAAAAAAAATAAATTCAAATTACAATTAAATAAAAGAAAAAAAGATTTGGAAAACAAAATCCATCAGACACTACTGGTTCATTTTCTCAACATTTGAAACAACCCAAAAATTAAAATAAAAAAATTAATCATAAGTTAAACTAAAACAAACCCATTAATTAAATTGCACAGAAAAATAAAATATTCAACCATTACCAATTGACAACCTCCTCTACAGTTCTTACTCTGGACTTAACTTGTGAGGAAGAATAGGATTACTTGAATACGCAACTGATGGTGCCACTTCACCCCTTGCGATGGTTTTAACTCACTTGCCCAGTATAGATACTAGATGGTTTAGTTGGAGAAAAAGACCCTTTCGATAACAAGCGATTAGGGTTTTGGTTTGTTTTTCAATTTGGGGAATATGGAAAAAGGAAATGGAGTTTTAGCTTTTCATTATCTATCTAAATTAATTGAATTTAATTTGTAAATGGATAATGCAAAACAGAAGAGATTGAGAAGTGTAAAACGAAAGGGAAAGAGAAAGATAAAAGTAAGATAGAGATAGTCGATCCAGTTTGGGTAGATGGGGAAAACTGCTTAAGTGTAAGTTTTGTGTTTCTATTATTTATATTTATATTTTTAAATAATATACATATTATTTTGACTTTGATTCAACAAGATTTGATGGACTGTGCTCCAAACATTAAATTTTTAAACCTTAGAGCACTCAAGTTCAAGTTGGAGTTAAAACAAATTTTAATGACTTTTTTTTATCTCTGATACTTCAGTGTCAGTGATCTTTAATGTTTAATTTACTGACATACTAGTATCAACAACCTTTGATACCTATTTGTCAAAAGCAGAAAATGGTGTATATGTACATAATTACTGATACTTTTTGCAAAGTGTTAGTCAACTAAGTGTCAATAAAAGTCATTTTTGTTGTAGTGTATGTAGATGCAAGCTTCTTTAATCTAATATAACATATATTCTTAAAAATTTATAAATAATTATTATTATGTAGTAAGACGGGATCTAGAAGAATATAACTCATTGCAATGCCGTGTTTAATGTTTATCCTTATTTATTATTGGCCCAAAAAGAAAATAAATAGAAATAATAATTAATTTTAATATGGATAGTTTAGGAATTAAATTATATAAATTTAAAAGTGGCCACTGGTAAGATAATTTAAGAGTGCCAAATATCACTACTCTATTAATTAACTTTCATTGGGTTTTGAAAGGCTTTATGCTATAAAGTGGAGTATTTAACACCCCTATAAAATTCTTATAACACCCCTTTCAAATTTTATTTGTTAAAATACCCCCAATTTAGTTTATAAAATGCAAATTCTTATTAAAAAGTAAATCATCTTCCCAAAAAAATTTATTATACATACAGATCCTAAAATCTTTAATTATTTTCTTCATACTATATTCTCCATAACTCAAAATTTTGTTATAATTTTCTTTAAGAAAATAATTTTCATGGGTGCCTGCAAAAATTGGTTTTTAGAGAGCGTCAAAATTTTTAGTTAAAAACTTAGTGCAACTAAAGTCTTTTATGAGATAAAGTTGAGATAACAAAAATTGGTGAAAAAATAGTATAAAGTCGTTATTTTGAGACCAATTTTGAGCAAGATAAATATTGAAAAATATACATGCATGGATAATTTAAAATCTTTTGTATAAGCTTTTCTAATAAATTATAATGCCTTCCATAAGTTAATTAACTTAAATCGTATTCCAAATTGATACGAAACATAAGTTTGAATATTGTGTTGAGACAAAACTAACAATGTCATCCTTTCAAAGAATTGAAAGGATCACAAACCCACTTGACTCAATACGTAGTGATATATGTGATTTTAAATCTATACAGTCAAGGGGTGGTAATAAATATTTTACTACCTTTCAAAAAAATTACACAAATTTTTGTTATGTGTATTTACTAAAAGCAAGGACGTAGCCATGGAGAAATCTGTGCTCTATAAAAATGAAGTTGAAAATTAACTCAATAAGAAAATTAAAGAGTTACGAACTGATACAGGTACTGAGTATGTTGCACTTTGTGAACAATATAGAATCATACATCAAACTACAGCTCTTTACTTACCTCAATCCAATGAGATAGCTAAACGAAAAGATTGTACTTTGAAAGAAATTATTAATGCAATGTTAATAAGTTGAAGACTTTATAGCTCTACAAAAAGTGATAACTCTAGGAAATGAGAGTTATTACATCAATTCTAGACTTAAATCAAGATCATTTAGAGAAGAAATAAGGTGTTTTGATTACATTTTGCTTAAACATTCATTTTAGTTGAGTATTAATAAGTTTTGTTTAAATCATGGTAATTTGTTCTAAAAACATATGCATAATTGTAGGTTCGTGGAAATTCTTAATTCATAAGGGGATGTTGAGACATCAGATGAGCAAGAGGAGGAAAGAAGATGGCCACAAAAGAAGAAAAACACAATCGGGAATAATGCAGTGCTGTTGAGGATGTTAGGGCAACCTGTGTTGTAGCAATCTGGGAGCAATGTGGGAGAAAACTTAAGCATGGGTCATCGCATGTTTCCTAATTTAACGCATGCACACCAATGGGCTTGTGTTTACCCTAATTTGCAATATAAAAGGAAGGCATGTACCACATAGAAAGGTGGTGTAAGAAAGCGGAATTATCATTAGATTAATTACAAGGAACGAAGAAAAAGAAGAGAATTGAAGATTATTGTTTTGGCAATATTGGAGAGTCATGCAGAATTACTTGGCTTTGATTTTCACCGTACTAAACTTATATTTATATTCTTCCGTTAATTGATTTGATTTATTTCGAGATCAATATGTTTATATTTATTTTTCTCATCCATTTTATAAACCAAATTTACTCATAATTGAGTGACAAATAATCCAGTGGGCTCTTGACTAGTCTTATATGTTGTTATGGTATTGCTATAGCATTTTACTCTAGTAGTTTTTATGAATATAATTGTTATTTCGGTTGACCACCCATTTACTAGTTTTAGTTAAGATAGAGCAGCAAAAGGGCATGTCTTAGCTGACATTATTAGAGTATTACTTGTTCTTAAATCGAGTTTTCTGGATTAGGTTATCTTGAATCCCATAAGGGCAATACTTGAAGTTAAGATTTGTGACTCTCTAAGCATAGGTGCTCATGTTGTAGGGTAGAGAGATTAAATGTTATAATGTCGTACCATAAATATATGAGTAACTGGTCATTATTAGTAGATTTAAAGGTATGAGATTTCCAGCATGCGATAGCTGCGGATGCAGATTTATTCTACCCATTGCCACAACACTTATTGTAACAACTGGTGCTAAATTGGTAAAAACAATCACCCCATTAGGAGAGTTTGATTATTCAACTACTATATTCACAATTGAATCTTAGACACATTTAACTTAGTTTATTTCGTTACAGTATTGTCTTATTTCCATTTCTTGCAATTATTAGTTACAATATAATTATTTGACAATTGTTTATTGCGGTCTTTAGTTGATTATTATAAAAATAGCGATATTGGTAGAAAGAAATAGTAAGCTATGCTTATAAGTCTTTAGCTAAAGGGCCTTGTTAGAGGCCTTATTTGATATGTGAGACAAGGTTAGTCTTCGATTAGCTCATACTAAGTATTGCTAATTTTGTTTTGCGGCTTAATGCATCTGCTACTACATTGACTTTCTTCAGTCTATATTTGAATTGTTAGTCAAACTCCATGAAAATTCTTACCACTTTGCTTGTTTAAGTCTTAGCTTTTTATGGGTTTGGAAGTATCTTGTGGCTACACTCATAGGCAATGGATGATGGCTATTATCTTTTTTTCTTTCACTCATAGGCAATGGATGATGTTCCGTGTCATTGAGCTCTCAACTTTCAAAAGCTTTAGGTTAGACTTCTTGTATAAGGACTTCGCTAATAGAGGAGTCTGAGAAATCCCTCTGAATTTCGAAAGGCTTAGAGTGGTCTAAAAAATAAAGGATAAATTTTTCTGAAATGCCCTTTTTCAGATCTTTAAAAGCATGCATGCTAGCATTCTTCATATCAATGCCATATTCAATTCTTCTCCAAAAGGCTAGTCAAGCATGTCGCCTTGTTGAGTAACCTTTGATAAAGTAATGGTATTAGTTCACTAATCCAAGAAATGATTGTAGCGTGAGCACCGTAGTGAGAGGCTCCTATTCTAGAACCTTGAGTTCTTCATCATTAGCTTTTCGTCCATAATCTTATTACCAAGAAACTCTATTTTTTGCTATGCGAACAAGCACTTCTCTATTCTAATAAAGAGTTTTCTCTTGCAGAGGACTTGCTGTAAAAGTTATGCATGTTCTTTAAGTGTGGTATTACACACCATAATGTCATCCAAGAACACGATGATAAACACAATCGAGGACTAGTTAAAGAACTTTATTCAGAAGGATGTAAAATGTAGTTGGTGCATTTATAAGAAAAACAGTATAATAAGGAATTTAAAAGATCTGTATATGGTATATGTTGTCTTCAGTTCGTCTCCCTTAATAATACAAACTTGATAGTGCCTAAAGTGTAAGTGGAACATAGTAAAGTATCGAACTTTGTCCAGTTGGTCGAAAAGTTATACTAATTGAAATACTAACTAGGCAACCCAAGAGGGGAGTGAATTTGGTTACTAAAAATTTAAGGAACTAAAAACTTAATGCAATTTAAACAAAGCAATCAAATTCGAAATAAAAAAATTAATGTACAATAAAAAATAAAGAGATATGGTAAGAGAGAGCAAACCTTGATTTTTACGTTGTTTGGCCAACTGTGCCTACGTCCATGCCTCCAAGTTCATCGGGCTTGAAGATTTCACTAAGTAAGCTTTCAAGGGTTCAACAACATTTACAATTAACTTCAAGCTGTCAATAGACCTTTAGGATAAGAGAATTTTCCCAATCTCTTTACTCAAGTGTATCCCAACACTTATAATTACTCAAAAATAAAGATTGCAAATGATTTTGTCTCTCACATAATGTATGTGGTTACAAATAAAAGCTCAAAGTGTGAATCAATGAAACAAAAATAAGTTTAAAGCTCAATAAGAATTGTATACTCAATAGCAAGCTTAATGATAACTTTTAGATCTCTTTTTGTTTGAATTTGATTGAGTCATTTTTAGTTGGAGCTGAAAACTAGCCGTTATTAACTTTTTGAGAAAGATTGGATCACTATTAATTGTTGTCAGTTCACCATTTTGACTAGTCTAAATGACCGTTGAGCTAAGATTTTAAATAGTCGGTTAACCGTTTGGAATTATCAGTTAGCTATTTATTTCTAGAAACCTGCAAAACAAATTTTGGCTAACCATTCTTGCTAAATGGTTCACGGTTACAAGTAATGGTTTAAGTTTAGGGGTGTGATAACTCTATGAAATGAGAGTTATCATAACACTTTTAGACTTAAATCAATAATACTTAGAGAGTAAATGATGTGTTTTCATTGCATTTTTGTTACATTTTGTATAAATATTCATCTTAGTTTTATTCTTAATAAATTTTGTTTGATTTAGAATAATTTGTGTGCTTAAATCATATATATAATTGTAGGTGATCAGAAGCTCAAAATTTATGGAAGGAATGCTGATGCAATAGGCTTGCAAAAATAAGGAAAGAACATAGCTACAAAAGAATTGAAACAATTCTGGAACAGTGTAGATGTTGTAGTTGTTGTTGTAGCAACCATTACTGTAGCAATCTTGGAACAACGATAGAGAAAATTTCACACGAGATACCTAGAATATTGCGATCTGCAGTTTCCTAATTTGAATAATGCACGCTTTAGACTTTCCTTTACCCCAATTTTCAACTATAAAATAAGCATATACACAAAAGAAGAGACAGACCTGTCACCGAAGGAGAAAAACCACAAAGAAACAAAAGAAAAACAAGATTCAAGAGAGAGATTGAGGGCTGCACAGGAGAAGAATTTGCATAAATCAATTGGGAACTTAATTCTTATTCTTCTCTTGTTTTGTTGTTTACTTTTTAGTTATGAGGATGTGTTTAATGGCTGAAACTTTGTTCTTTATTTTTTTTACAAACCATTAACTAAATTTTTTTGTGATTGAGTGATAAAGAATATTGATGGTTTATTGACTGAATATATGTGTTGCTGCATTTTTACTATAGCATTTTATTTCGATAGTATTTATTTCTATTCATTATTTCAGTTGATCACTCATTTAATGATATTAGCTAAGAAAAAGTCACAAAAGGGCCTATCTTAGTAGAACATATTAGAGCAATACTAGTTTTAGATTGGGTTTCTTGGATTAAGTTTTACTTGAGTCCAAAAGGGTCATGCTTGATCTAAGATTAGTGATGAACTAGATATAGGGATTCACCTTGTAAGGTAATTAGAATCTAAGCGTGAAATATTATATCTAATGTTAGCATAACAACTTATCACTATTAGGTTGCATATAGATATAAAATATCCAATATGCGACAGATGAGGATACATAATGATTCTGCCTAGTGTTACAGTAGATGTTATAGCAACCGAGCCAAATATTAGAAAAATAGTCAAAACCATTAAGTGAGTTTAATCACTCAACTACTCCATTCTCATTGGTTTCATCCTTGTGTATGACATGATAATTTATTTATTTGCATTTTTATTTATTGCATTTTATTTCAATTAATTTATTAGTTTTATTACCTATTTTATTTTTAATTTAGAATAAAATCTTCACTATTAAGATTGTTGTAGCAAATCTGATATTATCAATCCCTATAGAGACGATCTAAAATACTCATCATTATATTACTTGTTGTGTACATTTGCACATTGACACCAATAACATTTGAATTAATTACAAAAACCAGACATTGGTGTTTCAAGCATAGTAATGAGAGGTTCCAACGTGTCAATGGAAACTATCTTAGATTTACCACAATCTTTGGTTCCATGCGACTCTTGTTGTGTCCATGTGTTGGCTTTTGTGGTGGCTCCACCTCGGCAGCAATATCTTATGATGTACTAGGATTTAGAAGATTAGCCATTACTATAACGTGATCTAAATTATTAGGATGCAAATTATAACTTTGATACCACTTGTCATGGAATGAATATTTTATGCAGTAACCGATGGAGTATTTAGATAACTCTTGCTCGAAAGTTGCTAAGTAAATCTTGAAATTCTCGGTTAGCTAAGCTAAAATGCTTATAGAAAAGATAGAGAGAAGACAAAGTAACATAGCCAAAGAGAAAGTAAATATTAAAAAAAAGTATGTACAAGAGAGCTTGAGAGCTTACATGCATGCTTTAGTTGCTTTTGTGTTTTGTGTTTCAAATGGTATATGTCAAGCTTTATTCATATGGTATGCTTGCCCAATTCTAGAGAATTCTATGTCTAGGAGGGCTCTCAAGGCTTGATGAGACCTCTTATAGCATGTACATGGTACATATTACAATACTCTAGCAAATACTAGAGAATTCCTAGTTATGTACAAGTGTGAAAGTATGCTAAAGAGTGCTGGATATTTCAAGAATCAAGCCAAGCTAGTACACTTTGGCTTAATTTGGCCTTTTTAGCTAGAAAATTTAAGTGGTTTGCGATATGTTGGTGACTGGGTCATTCTCATCTGTAATTTTAGGCATAGTGGCTAGTGGTTCGTAACTACATGGGTATTTGGGAAGTGGCTTGCTAAATGGTTTTAACCATTTATATCTTATGCCTTAATCATTGTTGGTGTAAATTCAAATGATATTAGTGTCAATGTACAAGTGTACACAAGAGGCAAGTGTACACAAGAGGTACTATAATGATGAGTATTTAAGATCGTCTCCACAGGGATTGATGTTATCAGATTTGCTACAGCAATCATAACAGTGCTGATTTTGTTCTAAATTAAAAATAAAACAGGTAATAAAACTAATAAATTAATTGAAATAAAATGCAATAAATAGAAATGTAAATAAATAAATTCCCACGTCACACACAAGGATAAAGCTAATGGGAATGAAGTAGTTGAGTGAATAAACTCTCTTAATGGTTTTGACTATTTTTCTAATGTTTGGCTCGGTTGCCACAACATCTGCTACAACACTGGGCAGAATCTTTATGTATCCTCAGCTGTCGCATGTTGGATATCTTATATCTATATGCAAGCTAATAATGATTAGTTGTTATGCTAACATAAGATATTGCATTACACGCTCAGGTTCTAATTACCCTACAAGGTGAATCCCTATATCTAGTTCATCACTAATTTTATATTAAGCATGACTCTTTTAGACTCAAGTTGAACTCAATCCAGGAAACCCAATTTAAAACCAAGCATTACTCTGATATGTTCAATTAAGATAGACCCTTTTGTGGCTCTTTCTTAGACATATCATTAAATGGGTGATCAGTCGAAATAATGAATAGAAATAATACTATCAAAACAAAATGCTATAGCAAACATGCAGCAGCATATATATTCAATCAATAAACCATCAAGATTATTTATCACGCAACCACAAATAAATTTAGTTCAGTGTTTGCAAAAGAAAAATAAAGAACAAAGTTTCAGTCATTAAACACATCCTCTAGACTAAAATGTAAACAAAAAAACACTAGAAGAATAAGAAGGACTAAGTTTCTAATTGATTTCTGTAAATTCTCCTCTTGTTCAGCCCTAAATCTCTCTCTTAAATCCTATTTTTCTTTTGTTTTTTTGGGGTTTTTCTTCTTGGGTGATGGCTCCCCCTTTTTCTTGTTATGTGTGCTCTTTTTATAGTTAAAAATTAGGGTAAATTGATTCTAGATTAGGAATATACAGATCATAATATTCTATAAATTTTTCTCTATTGTTGTTCTAGAATTGCTACAGTAATGGCAATGGTTGCTACAACAATGATTGCTACAGTAACTGCACTGTTCCAGATTTGTTTCAATTCTTCTATAGCCAAGTTCTTTTCCATCTTTTTCAAGCCTATTATATTAGTATTCCTTCCTTGAAATTTGAGCTTCCGATCACCTATAATTATGCGTTTGATTTAAGCACATAATTTATTCTAAATCAAACAAAATCAAGTTAAAGTAAACTAAGATGAATGATTTTACAAAAGATAACAAAAAATACAATGAAAATATATCATTTACTCTCTAAGTAGTTTTGATTTAAATCTAAAAGTGTCATGATAACTCTCATTTCATAGAGTTGTCATTCACCCACCTAAAATGGAAGTAGGTGAGTGGGTCTTAAACTTGAAGGATTGGAATTTGAGGTGGCATCATGGAGAATGCCACCTAGCCTAGACAAGTAGGGTTATGACTTGTATATAGGGTATGGGTTGTGCAGTTTGTAAATAGCTTTTCGGCTAAAGAGCTTAGAAATCATTTATTTTGGCAAACTAAAGTTCTTTCACTCTTTGTAATGAGATAGTTCAAACATCATACAAACCCTTGATTAGGTTATTTCTTTTCAGTTGTTAAATAATATGTAGGTTCAGAGTTGGAGCCTCTATAAAATATTATTTGATTTTGTTGTTTGATTCTCATTTATTATTTTGGCTAGTCTCTTTTAACATTATGGGCCTTATAGGGCATTTTAGGCATTCTAAAGTGGTTGGGCATGTAATACTTATCACAATCATGAGGGTTGCCATATCTTCAAAGAAAATCTTATAACAACTAGTATCAAAGCTCAGCTACATTAATTTTGGTTATAATTGGTATAATGTGGTTCTAAGGAAGTTATAGTGCAAGAGCAAGATTATTGTAACTTTGGAAAAATTGGCAATAGCATATAAGTTGTGTGACTAGCAGTGAAAACTAAAGTGGTAGGAGAATTAATAAAAGATAGATTGGTGAAATTTGGGTACCATACAGCCTAACTTTGAGAGTTTGGAAAGGAAAACATAAGTCAACTCAATTGATATGACAAGTGAGAAGCAAACTTACAGGGAGTTTGTGAATGAGTTCACTTAAAAGCTGAACAAAGTTATTGGAGACATTACTACATTGGCAAGAGTACTGAAAAGCAATATTAGGGACCTCAAAGAGAAAGTTAGGTTGTTGAAATGAGCACTAGGCAATACTTCACATTTGTAGGATGAGTCTTGCTTCAAATCATCATATAGTGTTGAATGGTATAGTAGTAGCCAACCTGAATTTAGGTGCTTGGGTGTTGGATGCTTGGTTTGTAGTTATAATGATAATGAAATATTACATAATTCTTAAAATGAACTTCTTGTATAATGCAAAGGCTAGAGATGGCCAATGGACTAGGGAGCAAATGGCATGGCACAGGCACAATACGCACGAACACTGACACGACTTAAAAGCATTTATTAATCCCAAGTATAAGAGTATCTCGTTATAATATAATCCGGTGAGTATAAAGTCAAACTATAGGGAATTTATAAATTTAGTAGTCAATTATTAAATAAAAATTAATTACAGAAAAAGAAATTAATAAAGACCAATCTAGAAAAAATGCTAAGATAACGAGATTCACTATCGGTTTTCAAATTATGATCATAATACTCTCTCATATTTATATTTTGTATTTCTTTAGCCAGTTAATTAGTATGTCATTTAATTCTTAATTGAGCATTTGTATGGATAAAAATGGGATCCAGTACCTAACATGCCACAGCTATATTTAAGTGTTGATATTATATCAAATTTCCATATAAATCCAAGAAAATCTTGATCTACAAATTAACTTAACATAAAAGTAACCAATAAAGAAAAAATACAAATCATAAACATATAACAAATAATAAAAAGCTTAAAACTCAGATGAAAGATTAATTAATTCTATGATTTGAATCCTTGAACTTTACTTTTTATCTCAGCTTAGAAAATTTAGCCATCGTGTTGAACCGAAAAACACTCATTTTATTTAATAAATTTTGTGAAGTACAATACAAGAAAATAGCAAAGGAAAGCAAAATAGATTTTTCCTTCAAATTCACTCTAAATTTACACCCAAAATGATCACCTCTAAATTCACCAAACAATCCTCTCATTTTTCTTCTTTCGCCCGAAATCTAGCACTCCCTCAATTGTGAGAGCTCTTGCATTTTTTTAGGCAAATTTTGAGAGATCAACTATTGGTGTTTACATAATATTTTTTAGTACAATCTAAGGGTCTAAAATTTGCAATCTTTATAGATTTTTGGATTTGGCATAATCAACGGCTATGATTGAAGCCAAAACAAGGCCCTCCTTTTGTTCATTTGACAAGATGATTGAGCTAATTTGTCAAGGTAGTTGATCTACAAAATTTGGTGTGCAAAATTAAGTATAACATGGTGTACATGAGTTCAGACACAAGGCATATCTCAACCTTTTGGCAAAAATACCATATCAAAAGGCTAAAAAATCTCCAATGGCTTCTAAGTTGTTGGAATCCAAATTTCACGTCTATTTTTCCAGCCCTATAATTATAATTTTAGGGAATTACCTATGAAACACAACAAAATATTATAATTAGAAACAAATAAAAATTAATAATTCATAGAATAGGTTAAGGATTGATTATTATAATGAAATTGTTAGTGTTATTCAACATTGTTCTCGGATTTGATATATATCGAGAGTTATACGCTTCTGATCCTTTCTTTGCTCCTATATTAGAAGACATTGTTGCGGGGTTTTGCGCAAATTATCATTTACATGACGGATTCCTTTTCAAGAGTAATCAATTATGTGCTCCTGACTCAAGTTTGAGATTGAAAATCATTGCAGAGTTACATAACGAAGGGCACATGGATCGTAAATAGATGATCAAACCGAAGTTGTCAACCGCTCTTTAGGAAACCATCTACGTAGTCTAGTTGGCGATAACCTGAAGACGTGGGATCAGAAGTTACATCAGGTCGAGTTTGCTTATAACTGTGCAGTTAAGCGTAGTACTGGTTTAAGCCCTTTTCAGGTGAATTACGGATATATTCCACGAGCTCCCATCAACTTGGCTCCAATTCCAGATTTAATTTGCAAAAGCAGTAAGGCAGAAGACTTTATTGAGCAGCTTAAGAAGATTCATGAAACTATGCAAGAGTCTTTGAAGCAGACTACCGAAGGTTATAAAATTGTGGCAAATAAAAAGCATCAAGCTTTAGAATTTCAAGTGGGAGATCTCGTCTGGGCTGTCTTAACCAAAGATAGGTTCTCTCAGTTGATGAGTACAACAAGCTTTTTGCCAAGAAAATTGGACCTTTAGAGATTATCGAGAAGATAAATCCTAATGCATACAGACTGAAGCTTCCTAGTGATATCCACACAGTAGATGTATTCAATGTCAAACATCTTATTCCTTACAAAGCTGATCATGATGAAGATGATATTGCTAATAATCTGAATTTGAGAGCGAATTCTCTCCATCCTGGGGGGAATGATGCAAAATATAAATTTATACTAGGATATGTTTCCTAATTAATTAAGGAATTTTAATTTCCTTTCCAATTTAGAATTTTGTTTCCTTATCAATTTAGAATTTTGTTTTCCTTTAGTGATTTAGGATAATTTTTGCTACTATAAATAGCTTCCTCGTGTAGCCTTTGAAGGCATGTTTGATTTCAATAATATTTTCAATTTTCAAATCTCTTTGTGAGTGTTTGAGTACAATTATTTTCAATTTTTTTTCCTTTAGTGATTTAGGATAATTCACGGCATTCTTTTGAATCAACGTGATTTTAGTTGTTCTTTTATTCCGGCATTCTCTAGAATCAACGGAATATCTTGAACATTAAACTTCTGTTGCATTAATAACAAAAGAAAATCTAACCTAGTTAACTGGAGATTCCCAAACTCTAGGTTCAAAGGGACAACTTAATTATTAAAGACCTAGTGAGATCACTATTGGGGTATCCTCTTGTCCCTTCCTATAATAAAATGGTGACACCAGTAGGTGAAAAGATGAGCTATGCTCTTAATGATTCTTTTACACTAAGAATCTAAGTAGTGTAAAATAGGTTATTCTTAATTAAGAAATCACCTATGTGAGAGAGAAGTAGGGTCGCTTCAAAGGGAATTGTATATAGCTCAATTTTTAGAAGCATAGAGATATTCAGGGTCAAAATAAACATAACAATAATAACTCAGATGTGTTACACTACAAGGAATTAGACTTTTTAAGACAATACTTTTTACAACACTTTAACATTTGGTCATTTTTTACAACACTTTAACATTTGGTCACAAAATGGTATTTATTGTGACTATTTGGTCTCTGAATCTATTATAATTTCTTATAATTTTAAGACCTCATTTTTCAGTCCTAGATGAGTTACTACAGGGACAAAACTAAAAATAGCAATTGAAAGTTTTGTCTTGGATAATGTTGTACTTTTGTGACCAAGTTATTTTTTTCCTAAGACGCACTACTTGGTCCCTAATTCAACTTTTTTTGTAACGAACATTATTTTAATTGTAAAAAGACAAGTTTCTTTTTCCAAAAAAACTTCCCTTGAAAAATTCAACATTATGGGAGAATTTTATAAAATAGTTGCAAAATATAATTATAGGTGACGAAACTATTTTATAACTAAAAAATATGTGCAAATTTATAAAATCTATCTGCACACATAATAGTAATCTCTAAAGCTATTATAACTTCTTATAATTTTAAGCCTTATTTTTTCATTGCAAATGCGTAACTACAACGAAAAGACTAAAATATCGTAAGTAAAAGTTTTTTCTTAAGTAATTGTAATCAATTTATTTTGTTACTACTATTTTGTCTGGATAAAATTTAAACCCTTGTGAATAGACCTTTCCTAACCTTTACTTTTCTACAATTTATGAAATGATTAGAAAGAATTGAACACAATTACTAATTCATGAACATTTCGTAAAAATTTACATTTATAACTTTATCACATCAATTTATATATGAAGGGATTGATAGACTTTTCAAATAATTCTTTCATGCCACAATTCTTTGTACAGACAAATTTGTATAACTCATTTGTGATGTATTATTATTTTGATAAATTTATAGAATTTAACTTTAAATTTGGATCCAAATCTATATCGAATTGGCCCAATAACAAACCATTTAATTTTATTTTATTTAAAAATATTTAGCTATTTCAAAATTCAAGTAGTTTAAGAAAATTAGTTTCTATTGGTATTAGTATTGTCGTATGTGCAAGGCACTCGTGTATTTTTTTTTTTGTTCGACTTCTTGACGTCCATTCGACTAAAGTCTTTAAAATCCAACGATCAATTTACCAAAGCATTTTGACTTGCCTTTTCTACACTTTTCCTTATTTCAAGCCTTTTGCTCTCCCAATAACAGTTCCATCCTCTTCTTATTTCCTTATCAAATTATCAAAGTCAAATTGACCCATTTCAAAATTTCCTCTTAAACCCAAAACCCATCTCCTAAAATCTCTTTTTCTGTTCTTGTTCTTCATGAAGCCTCAATTTTCATGGTAGGAACCATCTTTTAAATAAAAAGAGAGAAGCCCATTTTGGAAAGGACTTGATTTGATTGGGAAGGTTTTAATCTATTTTCATCAATTATTAGGAGGTTGTATTGTTCTTGTAATTGTTGTGTAAAACTTGATTGCTTGCATAATGCAATTATAACTATCTATCTTTTACTTGATCTTTTGTTTTAGGTGGAGATTGAATGGTAGCAAGTTTAATTTTTCGACCGAGTATCTAAGAATACTAAATCCAATTGCTGATGGCAACATTAGGTTAGCGGAGATGAAAATGTAGAAATTCAATGTTTTTATGTATTCTCAAAATTGTTAATTATTTTTTGTTCACTTTTCTCTCCTTAGAAAATTAGTTTAGAGAGCACTTAGAAATTAGCAACATCAGATGTCATGCCAGTTTTGCCCTTTGATGCTTTTGTTGGGGAAAAATCAGGTTTTTAAATTTTTATAAAACCTATTAAGGACCGCTCTCATATAATATATAAGAACACGTAATCTAGAAATCGTACCTTGAAAATCTGAGTTGGCTTTTTCCGCTGAAGTGATTTAGGCTCCTGGATCACGATCTGCCACCACCACTCCTGTTGGATCACGATCCGTCACCACCACGCTAGTTAGATCACGAACTATCCCTAATGATCTTCCAGGTTATGACTCAGGTTCGATCTGCACTTGACGTGTGGACGCCTTTATCACTACCAAAGCAACTAGCACGAGAAAATTTTTCTCTCAACAATAGAGAGAAAAATCTTATTCTCAGTTTTGTGTAAAGTGGCTTCTTCCTCTTCTGTTGAGAAAATAAGCCTTTTATATCTCCCTTTTTAGTGAAACCCTAGGCTCCAAATTAAACTCACGTTATTTATTTTTCCAATAGGGGACCCACCTTGTAAAATAACATAAGACCCCTTATACAAAAGCTAATTAAATGGAGCCTCTCACTAAATGATATATTTAGGCTTTTGACCCATATTGCTAGTTATCTTGCTTATTAATCCAGTAGTGGTGCAGTCAATTAAATGAGCTAACCCGGGGATCATTTGGGAACATACAATAGTGGCTACAATAATTAGGCATGTAATAAAACTAGCCTAATTATTTAATTTCAAATCTACTCCACTAAAAGATTGGAACTGACTTCCATAATTGTATGCTCGAATAATAATTCGTCCCAAGCCACATTGATTTCTTTACTGCACAATCCTTTGTACCACATCGTTAATTAAATTGATATCTCAACTGTCCAATCAATTTAATAACATCTTATTCCTTGATCCTTACTGGTTTTCTCTAATGATCATTTTCAACATACTAAATATGTTGACACACTCTGGCCAGAGAATTCTATGATCAAGTACCGAAAACCTATCAAGAGATGTGTTGTACAAATTCTATATTGTTAATCTATAACTTCAATACTCATAATTGCTCCCACCAAGATACCGGGTAATCTTGACCATAAAGATGTGTCGTGCCCATTGGTAACTCAAATGGAATAACAATCACAATCATGAAATCATAATTAACTCAAGATTAAGATTACAGTAAAATCAACGCCTATGAGATTTAATAAGTCTGACAGTTATTATAAAGTTAATTAAATCTCATATGTGATCAAGTTCAATGTAGTCGTATTACATCAATAAATTCATACATGATTAAGACAAATCATTCAATGAATTTATTACAGTTTATACCTAAATAAAGTGCCCAACTTTATTTATCAACTGCGAACTAAATTTATTTAATCATAAGATAACTTGTATTTATGTCTTCTGTGAATCCACATGGTGATAACATAAATACATATAATATGATTAAATGGACTTTAACACAAATATAAATGCAATTAAGATATTTGAATAAAATACCTCATTAATTTTATTAATCAGAAAAAATGTTTATTACAGTTAAATAAACACATATGCTTTTAAAGAGCATAATTTCCCAACAATCTCCCATTAGCTCTCAAAGCATATCTAGCATATTGCTCATGCTCTAGGGCTCTAAGTGCAGGTTATAAAGGTTTCCCACTTATGGCCATTGTAATAAGATCTGCCATTTAGCATCTAATGCCATTTGGGGTACTGTCATATAACCTTTCTACACTATTCCCTTATGAGATGATACTTCCTGTCAATATGTTTTGTTTCTTGTGGTTCTTTGGTTCCTTAAATTGAGCTACCGCACCACCATTATCACAAAATAGTTTCAGGGGTGCAGTTACAACAGGTACCACCTCAAGATTTCGTAGGAACTTGCGGAGCTATATAGCTTCTTTTGCAGCTTCAGATGTAGCCACATATTTAGCTTTAGTTATTGAGTCTGTGATACAAGATTGTTTCACACTCATCCAACTAATAGCTCCACTTCCTATTATAAACACATAGCCGGAAGTTGTTTTTCTAAAATCCTTATCTGACAAAAAATCAGTATAACCCACTAGTATAAGTTCATCATCAGAATACACAAGGATATAATTTTTAGTTCTTTTCAGATACTTTATAATATGCTTGACTGCAATCCAGTATTGAGGTCCAGGATTAAATTGAAATCTTCTAACCATCTCTACCGCAAAACATTTGTCTGGTCCTAGTGCAAAGCATGGCATACATGAGACTTCCCACAGCTTTTGCATAGGGAACTCGTCTCAGTCTCTCTATCTCTTTTTAGGTGATTGATCCTTAGAGAATGTAATTCCATGTTTGAATGGTAATAAACCAGTCTTGGAATTTTCCATGCTAAATCTAGCCAATATCTTGTCGATATAGACCGCTCGAGACAAGGCTGAAGTTTTATTCTTCCGGTCTCATAGTAACTTGAAACCAAGAATATGACTTGTCTCCCCAGGTCTTTCATATCAAATTGTTTTGCTAACCAAATCTTTATTGTAGTCAATACTCCTATATCGTTTCCAATCAGGAGACTATTGTCTACACAAAGAACTAGGAAGGCTATCAATTTTCCTTGAATTTTCTTGTACACACATGGTTCATCAATGTTTTGAATGAATCCAAGCGATTTAATCGCTTGATCAAATCTGATGTTCCATGACCGGGATGCTTGCTTCAATCCATAAATGGATCTCTGCAACTTACATACCATGTGTTCTTGGCCTTTTTGTATAAATCCATCTGGTTGCTGCATGTAGATGTTTTCTTCAAGATGCCCGTTAAGAAAGGCAGTCTTGACATCCATGTGCCAAATTTCATAATCTAGCACTGCAGCAATGGAGAGCAGAATCTTGATGAATTTAGGCATAGCAACCGGAGAAAAGGTTTTCTCATAATCGATTCCTTCTTTATGAGTAAACTCTTCGGCTACTAATCTTGCTTTAAATGTTTCCACCCTTCCATCTACTCCTCTTTTTCTCTTATAGATCCACTTGCACCCTATATGTTTTACCCCATTTGGTACCTCTACAAGTTCCCAGACTTTATTGGAATACATAAATCCCATTTCTTGATTCATGGCCATTTTCAAAATTCAACATCTCTATCTATTAGAGCTTCGTTGTAACTAGTGGGATCTTGTACATGTTTATCTGAGATAGCCTTATAGGTTTCTCCCAAAAGTATGTATCTCGCAGGTAACCTAGTTACCCTCCTACTACGACGAGGTTCTAAAAGTGATGGTTGTTCAAGGATAATCCTGTGCTGATCAACTGGTTGTTGCTGTTCTTCCTGTTCTATAACAGGTGTTGAAAGCTGAGCAACAACCTAATCTTTTTTTATTGCTCTAGTTTTACCTTACTCTTAGGTTATAAGTCATTATATAGTCTTCCTCAAAGAAAGTAAAGAATATTTCTATAAATACATTTCTATCTTGAGGACTATAATTCAAACTTTCCCTTATTCCTTTAAGATACCCAAAACATGCAAGCTTCTGAACACGAATCCATCTTCTCTATCTCTGATTCTAGTACAAAAACTAGTGAACTCCAAATACGAATGTGTCTCAAACCATGTTTGTGACTTTTTCATAATTTCTTGGAGTAGTAAACACCGAGATAGATGAAACTAAGTTCAACAAAACTTTATAGTTTCAATTACTAGTATCTGGAATAAAAAAGGTAAATGATAAATCACTTAGTATATATCTTGTCTTATCCAAAAGAATCTTGTTTCTCCATTTAATTACACTATTGTATCATAGTGTTCATTGACAACCAAATAGTGTTAAAATTCTCCATAGAGATATTATTTGTTTCGATCATATCGAAATTCTTTTATGTTCCTTGTCTAATTGCTTCTGTCTTATCCACGTACTCTTTTGAATTTCAAAAGCAATGGAATCATGACGCATTTAGACAAACATAAATTAAAATGAATATTCATCAACAAGATTGATAGAATACTCATAACCTCTTATAACATGTAAACTGATTAGTCCGTATACAGTTGTATGCGCTAAATCATCAAATACAATGTTATGCTTTTAGCTCAAAAAGAGCATCCTTGTCATATTACTTTTCTAAATAAGATTTATAGAGTTACAATGATCAATTTTAATAGGCCAACAAGTCATCATTAATCATTCTCTTAAAATCTTATTATAGTTTATATGACTTAAGCATAAATATCAGAGGTGATTTTTGTTTGAAGAAACATTTCTTTTCTTAGATAGATGCATATACTCTTTATCATTATATCTTACTTTGAATAGATCAATAGACTTATATGATATAAATTGTCTTTATAAACAGAGGATCAAAAAATAACAGTGTACTTCTGTTTATTAAAACAAGTCACCGAAATTAAATTCCTCTAATGTTTGGAAAAATAAAGACAAATATCAAAACTAAAGTCTTGTACAATTGATCTAGTCTTTCAATTAATATAAACTAGCATGTCCTCACTGCGGTTTGAAGCTTTCTTCACTTAATCTCTTGGTTTCCTGAAAACCAAATAAATGAATTACAAATAAGATTAGTTATCTCAGAATTTATCATTGTATGAATCAATAGAAATCTGAACTAATTAGGAAGCTTAAAGATTTCCTATACCTGATTTTAATAATCTTAGGACAATCTTTCTTCTAGTGACCCTTCTGTCCACATTTGTAACACTTGCCTTTTGGCTTGCCACTTCGTTTAGTGGACAGTTTGTCGATCCCCACTCTTGCTTGCTCATTCTTGTCTTTCGACTTAAGCCTTGAAGAGAATCCCTTTTCAGGAAGTTTTCTGCTATGATAAAATTCTTCTATGGCATGTAGTTCGTGCATTAATTCAATTAAGGTCATATCTTTATTGTTTAAGATATAGCTGACCTTAAACTCTTTGAATGTATCAGGTAAAGATTCAATCACTATGTTAATCTTTGATTTATCATTGATTTGGACACTATGAATCTCTACCTCATTCAAATAGTCCATCATATTGAGGACATGATCACGAACTTTTGTGCCCTCTTCCATCTTAGCATCCGTAATACGTTTTAATGCTGTTTCTCTGGCAAAATGGGTATTTTGCCCAAACATCTTATGAAGACTAGCCATTATTTCAGTGGTTGTTTCCATGCTCTGATGTTTCTTATGCAATTCCACAGAAATCGAAGCCAATATATAGCGCTTAGCCATTTTGTTAGCTTCGCACCATTTCTCATAAGGCTCCCTCTAATTTCTATAATCGTATAACGATGGTTCAGGAGGGCAAGGCTGGGTCAACACATATTTGCTTCCCTTAGCAGTGAGAATATTAAATAGATTGCGTTTCCAATCTAAATAATTTTCACTAGTGAGTTGATTTTTAACAAGGATAATTAATAATGGGTTGATGGAAGACATTTTCTGAAAAAACAAAACAAAATAAACATGCATAAATATTTGAAACAAAATTCACAATAAATGACAAAAATGCAAAAAATCATAAATTCATTTTAATTTATTGTAACGATAATCTAGTACCGCTTTGACAAGCTATCCGTTGGGGAAGTCATGTCTACACTTACTAGACCCAATTAGGCATTAGATTATTTATTTTCATGTAGAGACATGATAAATAATTATCGTTATCCTTTTGGGCCTTAATTTGTTAACAGAGCTTCGTTGGGAAGGTTAATAACAAATTTTAGTTGAGTGTATAACCATTATTTCAATCTACGTATTTTTCATATCAATAGTCACCGTTGGGGCAAACAATTGATTGAAAAATATTTCAATTTTATCTTTGAAGAAGTTCATCAAATAAAATGTCTAATATATATACCCTCCGTAGGGAGCATCACCGTATCATGAAGTCGAGGTATATATATAATTTTATTATTGAACTAACAATGAAGCCCGTGGGAAAAATTATCTTGAATTTTCCCTCTCCCACTCAATATTTTAAAATTGACTTTTCCTTTTTAAAACATACATATTGTTAATTGCATGCTTCCTATAATATTATCTAGATGATATCCAATATTATTAAGCATGGACAACTATCAAACAATATAGTGAAATTCATTATTTAATGAATGACATGTATCATTATGCATAGAGTGGCACTTCCTATTCTATATGACATGTTATCATCCAAAACATAACATATAGAAAAAAAATTAAATAATCTTAATTCATGGCTTTCCTATTAATGAAAAATACATTAACCCTAAGCCTAATCTTCATTGGGCTTCTTGTCAATGTCCATTTCCACAAGCTTGTCTTTGTTAATGGACTAGGGGAAATTGGGCTTTTAAAATTTATAATTGGTCCAATTTTATTTTTGAAAAGAAATAAATAAATAAATATATTTTTTTATTAAAATAAAACTTTTGGACCAAAAATAAATTTAATGTATTTAATTTTGTCTATGCATTTTTAATCCATTAAGCCCAATTGAAATTGAGCCTAAAACTAGGATTCATTAAGCCCAAAATCATTTTTGGACTTAAATGCAAAACATTAAAACGTTTATACCCAAAGAAAAACTTATGAAACCATAGGGCCCTTCATGATAAAAACCATGAAACCCTAAAATCATATTTTTCTTTCCCCAGCCGCCATCTCCAAAACAGCAGTGACTGTTCACGCATCTCCGACGCCGGTTCAATTGCCGCCGTCACACCGGAAACGCACCAATCAACAGAATCCGCGAGCTGCACGCCATTATCCCTCACGCTGCACGCAGTTGGCACTGGCTCCCGTTGCAGCATCTAGCCGCGCTCGCTGCTGCTGCTGGCCACAGCGTGTTCTGCGTGCTGGAAGCACGCACGCGGCTTGCAGCGCGCACGCGGCAACTGTTGGGCGTGCAGCGTGCGTTGCTGCCCACGCAGGCCGCGCGCTGTTCGCGCAGCAGCGCGTGCTGCAGGCCACTGTTTCTAAAATTTCCGGCCTCCATGCTCCGATCTTGAAAATCTGAGATTACTTTACAAATTTTCTAAGCCAATTTTGGCTTACAAAATTTCTATTATGAAAAATAAATCAAGAGAAAATTATGGTGATAATAAACCACCCCTCTTGTTACAGATCCAAACGGAAAAATACAACAGAAAATCTAACCATGAATTAAGACAAACCACAACATGCTTTATTCATATATTTAAACAATTAATATATGTCTGAATAAATTGTGCCACTCTAATACATAAATTTCAAGATTAATTTCATACGAAATTCTTATATATTAATATGAGATGGCTCTGATACCAATTGTTGGGGAAAAATCAGGTTTTTAAATTTTTATAAAACCTATTAAGGACCGCTCTCATATAATATATAAGAACACGTAATCTAAAAATCGTACCTTGAAAATCTGAGTTGGCTTTTTCCGCTGAAGTGATTTAGGCTCCTGGATCACGATCTGCCACCACCACTCCTGTTGGATCACGATCCGTCACCACCACGCTAGTTAGATCACGAACTATCCCCAATGATCTTCCAGGTTATGACTCAGGTTCGATCTGCACTTGACGTGTGGACGCCTTTATCACTACTAAAGCAACTAGCACGAGAAAATTTTTCTCTCAACAATAGAGAGAAAAATCTTATTCTCAGATTTGTGTAAAGTGGCTTCTTCCTTTTCTGTTGAGAAAATAAGCCTTTTATATCTCCCTTTTTAGTGAAACCCTAGGCTCCAAATTAAACTCACGTTATTTATTTTTCCAATAGGGGACCCACCTTGTAAAATAACATAAGACCCCTTATACAAAAGCTAATTAAATGGAGCCTCTCACTAAATGATATATTTAGGCTTTTGACCCATATTGCTAGTTATCTTGCTTATTAATCCAGTAGTGGTGCAGTCAATTAAATGAGCTAACCCGGGGATCATTTGGGAACATACAATAGTGGCTACAATAATTAGGCATGTAATAAAACTAGCCTAATTATTTAATTTCAAATCTACTCCACTAAAAGATTGGAACTGACTTCCATAATTGTATGCTCGAATAATAATTCGTCCCAAGCCACATTGATTTCTTTACTGCACAATCCTTTGTACCACATCGTTAATTAAATTGATATCTCAACTGTCCAATCAATTTAATAACATCTTATTCCTTGATCCTTACTGGTTTTCTCTAATGATCATTTTCAACATACTAAATATGTTGACACACTCTGGCCAGAGAATTCTATGATCAAGTACCGAAAACCTATCAAGAGATGTGTTGTACAAATTCTATATTGTTAATCTATAACTCCAATACTCATAATTGCTCCCACCAAGATACCGGGTAATCTTGACCATAAAGATGTGTCGTGCCCATTGGTAACTCAAATGGAATAACAATCACAATCATGAAATCATAATTAACTCAAGATTAAGATTACAGTAAAATCAACGCCTATGAGATTTAATAAGTCTGACAGTTATTATAAAGTTAATTAAATCTCATATGTGATCAAGTTCAATGTAGTCGTATTACATCAATAAATTCATACATGATTAAGACAAATCATTCAATGAATTTATTACAGTTTATACCTAAATAAAGTGCCCAACTTTATTTATCAACTGCGAACTAAATTTATTTAATCATAAGATAACTTGTATTTATGTCTTCTGTGAATCCACATGGTGATAACATAAATACATATAATATGATTAAATGGACTTTAACACAAATATAAATGCAATTAAGATATTTGAATAAAATACCTCATTAATTTTATTAATCAGAAAAAATGTTTATTACAGTTAAATAAACACATATGCTTTTAAAGAGCATAATTTCCCAACAGCTTTATGCTATAATTTTCTTTCTAGGCGTAATCGTATTGACTATAATACCACCAATTTAACTTCTATATCTAGGGATAGACATGTTCATAAATAGGGTTATGGAATTTTAATTTTCTATTGAACTATACCAAGTTTGCTGGGAACATAGTTGTAAATAGCATGAATAGCATATTTAATTTCTTTTTTAGTACAAAAGCACTTAATTTTTTACAAAAATTAAGAAACATGGATGCCAAATCACTATCATTTGTTTAATAAATGAATACAATAAGAAGAAACTTACTCAAAAGTAATGAAAGAGAGAAGAAGACTTGATCAGAGTAATGAAAGTAAAACAAATGTCTAGAGACTAGTCAAATACACTAAAAACCTTCTCTTTTTTTTTGTATGTGGAATTAATTGCCAAAATTAATTTCTTTTTGCAAATTTAATTAGTGATGATTATCTTATCTTTCTTTACCTGATCTTTAATATTAAACCACTTAACCTCATACTTTGTGACAACAGAACAACGACAATGATAATTATAACGAGCCTTCTGATAATAATTATGCAGTGACCAAAATCCAAAGCACTACATTGTCTTCAACTAAGCAGTAGGTCACTCAAAGAACTATGACTACTTCTACTTCTTATATGTACAAGAATGAAAGAACAGAACTAATGGTTCTTTTAATTCCGCTCAATCAAAGGTACAAATAAAAAATTAAATTTTATCTTTTAATTTGTTAATGGATTTGAATTGTAGTTTCAGTTCTCAATTAGTATCTAGTTATATTTACCAGGATCCAAGAGAAGTAGCGAAAAGGAAAAAGTAAAAGAAAAGCAATATTAATGATGCCCTGATAAAGAATGAAGAAATGAAAAATAATCCCAATGCTGATAATGAGAAGAAAGTTGCTAAAGAACCTCCAAAAGATTATACCATGTTGAGTTGTGAGGCCACTGTCTTAATACTATCTTTTGCAATCTTCTGTTAGAGAAGCTGTGATTCTTGCTTTGATATATTTCATTATGTTGCTCTCAGTTTGTGTACTATGTAGAGTTTCCTTTGAGTTTATTGTCTTTTCCTAATTCATGAACAACCATATATTTTCATGATTTATTTATTGATTTATATGTCCCTTTTGTTTAGTTGTGCTGCAGACTTATTTTACTATAGCTCACCATACTCTTGTTTATGTTTATTGTCAGCACCTTCCATGGAAATCCTTTGGCTACTGCAGTGTCTATTGCCTCGCTAGATGTGATTAGAGATGAAAAACTTGCTGAGAGGTATCAAATTCATGCTTACCATCACATATTAGCTTGATTACTTAAATCTTTTGATCGGAAAATAAAAGAAGATACAATTAGGATATGACAAAAGTTTGACTTCACTTGTGCTAAATTTCCACATTCTGCAATTTGAATTTTAAAATACTGGCAAACCTACATTAAGAATGCATCCCTAGTAATTTTGATCATCAGCATTAGGTAATTTTGATCATCAGCATCAGGTTATTGATTTACTTCATCTCATCCATCCCATAATGAAGTTTGGGAAATAATGCTTGATATCGTCTTTATAATAGCCTCTTAACCTTTTTTTTTTTTTTTGTCATAAAGCTAATATCAGAAGGTATTTCAGACTTTGGTCAGAAGGTATTTCAGACTTTGGTCTATTGAACTTTTGTGGGTTGAAATATGGCTCTTGCATTATTTGATTCTCAATCCCAGTAAGATCTTTCCAAATTCACGTACAACGGAATCTTATTTTTAGGTTGTTGACCATGATTTATGACTTTTATATTTACATTTCTTTGTAAAGAATCATATTTATTTGGATTTCAATGTCATGCATTAAATTTTAATTTTTTTGGATTAACTATTTTAAAATCTTTTTTAATGTTAGACTCATTTTGTTAGTTTGTTTATCAACGACTGCATTTGTGTTTAATTGTCTCAAAAACTTTTCTCATACAATGTAACTAGTTGCAACATGGCAAAATACATTGTCCTTAAAAATAATGTGAGGTAATATTGCTTGTCATTTGAAACAAAAGTAATTGTCATGGAATAACATTTTCTGAATTGAAATTTTTAATCACTAGATATCAATTTATGTGGGTACAATATATCGTCGTGAATGTTTTCTTTTAACAATAATTTAGAGTAGTCACATTAACTTTTCTTATATGACATAAATAGTCATCAAATAATAAAATATAGTGTTAAAAATAAAGTGAGACTATATTGCTTGTCATTTAAAACGAAAATAATTGTCATGTAATAATAAATGCTAGTTTTAGTAATCGTCACAAATGTTATACATTTTCTAAGAATTCTCGATTTAAGTGTAACTATTTTTTATCCCTCCAATATGCTTGTATCAATTCTTTATAGTGATTTTATATTATGAGGTGAATGGGTCTCAAAAGTTATTCACCATCATTATTTTTAAGTTAAATAGTTGATATATAGTACTAAGCTGATCTAAAATTCTTAACTGATCTAGAATTCTTAACTTTATTAAAGTTCAGAAAAGCTATAACAACATATGGCATAATAATGTAATACTATTATGTAATATGGTGTAATAGCTTTCTTATAGTTTAATAAAGTCCAAAAGCTATATTTTCTAGACTTTAATACAATCCATGATCTTAGACCAGATTAGTACTCATGTATAAGAGTGTGTGTGTGTGTGAACATTTTACAAGAAATGAATTCCTTATTTAATAAACTAAATGACAAGGTAAAAGACAAAAAAAAAAAAGTACCCTCCAGTCTCCAATATAGCTGAAAATACATCCCTTGTTATTATTGTTGTTGTTGTTGTTGTTATGTAATGGGGTCCAGCTATAATACCCATGGTGCTTGGTACCACATTTTTTGTCTTTTTCAAATCCACCTTTAGATTCAACCCAAAAATTGTACAACGGCTTAGATGCATTTGTTAGGTTATTAACACTAAATGCCCTTATTGTTTATACAAAATAAGAAAAATTAAAAGTTGTTAAATTTTAACATGTAAGTCCATAATATTTTAAATTATTTTTAGATTATTGAACTAGGTTTTCAATTAAATGACTTATTCTTATATTTGTTAATATTTATTTAAATTAATAATTCTCTTAGTAATTAATAAACTAATTAATTTAATATATAGCTAAACATTGTATTTCTTTTACTAACCATAATTGACAATATATATATATATATATATATATATATATTAATTTAACAAAATGACAAGCAATTTCCTCCCATGTGAGAGATATTATACCTTTTTTTTTTCTCTAACTTCTCTAACGCAAGAGATTTTACCATCTCAAATGGATGAAATGCACAAAATATGAAAATGAATTTAATTTCATATTATATATAATTAATATTTTATTATTTCTTGTAACATAATATTTATTTAACATACTATCAATTATTTGATTATGTAGAAAAAAATATTAATTTACTAATAATAATAATAATAATAATAACGTGTTAGTTTATCAATTCATAAAATCATTTTTGTTCATTAGAACAAGGATTTTGTATTTTTGGTTGAATTTTTGTCCCTAAATAAAAAGAGTAAATTTAATTGCACACTTAACTAAATTGAGTTTTTTCATTCCACCCCAACATTTTAAATAGTCATTAGCACTCATTTAAAATATTTCATTAACTTAATTAAAGAAGGGTAAAAAAATAAATCTAAACAATTACTCTATTTGAAAATAATTTAAATATTTCTTTATCAATTTTTTGTAATTAAAAAGAAGAGAAATAATTTTATTTTATTAGTTTGTTTCTAGATTGTAAATAATTTTAATTATCTTTTAATATTAATCATTTTAGGAAAAGTAAATAAAAATAAGAAATTTTTTTATGTAAAACACATTAATTAGTTTTTCATATTATAAAATGCATAGTGATTTATAATAAAAATTAAATACGCATGTTTAACCTTTACAATATATATATATATATATATGTGTTACATTCTTGTCGAATTAATGGCTAAGTGCTGGAAAACATAACCATGACCATGACCAATTTTTTATTTTTTTATTTTTTAGTTTGGTAGTGAAATTGATTTTTTTTCCTTCAACTCTAACAATTTATGCATTCTCTTCTCTACATATATTGCAAATAAAAAAAACGAAAAAACTTATATTCTCCAAATTGACAAGTCTATGATGTCGAAGTATTGTATTCATGTCGGCATCTTTGAAAAGTGCTTCTAAAATAGATTGTGGCTTCCAAACACATCATTGTAATTTAAAATTTTTAGATGCAGGACTAATGTGTGAAAATATAAAATTCTTTAGCGTTTTTGTTTTTTAAACAAATAAATGGACTCCATTACAATTAACCTTGAAAAGGACAAAAAAAGGGGTACGAAACCCATGTGGCAACGTAGTTTTGGCCTATGTATAGTCCTCTAATGAAGACATCTTCACTTTGTTAAAGTGAGAATATTACTAAAATACAAAAAAAATACATATTTTAGTGAAAATTATATTTTTTTGTATTTTAATATATTGAGATCCATATTTTTTGTTTTTTTACTAACATCCTCACTTATTCTCATGTGCAGGCACTCCCATTTTTCTTTTATGCAGATATGATACTTCAGTTTACTATAAAGCCATATGGTTGAATAATATATCAACCTTAACTCTATTAAACCATATGACTTAATAGAATGTTTGTATGACTATTTATACGTGTGTTTGTGTGTTTATTTCTTTTATAATGAGGATATTCTCATTTGTTCAAATGAGAATATGACTAAAATATATAAAAACAAAATAGATTTTATTACATGAGAGATTATTATTTTTTATTTGTTAATGCCTTAAAATTTTTGTTTTTTTGATCCGTTAGTAGCATTCTCACTTTATTAAAATGAGCATATCCTCATCAGAGAAAACTTATATATTATTAATTATTTTTTGTTCTGTATCCTCTTATTTTTTCTCCTAAAATTAATAAACTTTGATTTCATAAACAAATTCATTAAGTTAATTATCCTTGTAATTCGAAAGGTTATGGTATGTTCTTAACTGGATTGAATTAATTAGGAAACCAAGATGAACTTTTTTAGCTTTTTACTTTTGCAAATTACAATACATGATTACAAAATGAATTAACTATGATTATTTCTTAATAGAATGGTTTATTTCAGGTCTAGGGCTTTTGAAGGCATCCATTATCTGGAGGAAAGATGAAGCTGTGATCCTCAAATAAATTAGTCGAATGTAGCTCTCAATTCTGTCTTCCTCGAGGATGAAGCTACAAGCCTGTGACTAATAAAAATTAATGCTGGGAGTAATTTGTCCTAGAAGGTATAAGTGGTCAGTGCCATTTTGTATATGTACAATAAAATTAGTACTTGGTTGTTAATGCAATGATATCTCAAGAAAACCCTTGATGAATTACGATATTAATGTATTCGTCTCTCTTTTTTCTTCTTCATTTATCTTTTTCATCTGTACTAACGTAATGATACCCAATAATAGACTTGTAAGGGAGAGAGAAATTTGAGTAAAGACATAGAATTAAAGCATGTTAAATATAAGAGAGAAAACAAGAGGGGAGAGAGAGTAAAAAAATAATTAATAATATATTCTTGGTCGTACTAATTATTCATTTTGACTATTAATAAAAAAATTATTATTGGTTTGACTATAAATGTATAATTGATTTTTTTTAATATCTGAATTTAAATAATATTTTATTTATTTTTATAAATAAAAAATATTTTAAACATAGTTATTTGATATTTAAGTCCTTCTAAATCAAAAGAATTGTAGTTTTAAAAAATATGTAATGGAGAAAATTTTTTGAATAAATATTTATTTCTTCTACTCAAATAAAGGTTATAAAAATATATTCTTTCTATTCAAATAAAAATGTGTGAAAATGATGCATAAATTATAAAAAAATAAATTATTTAAAATACAAAAAATTAATAGAATTTTCGAAATAAATAAGAGCTAAGATCTGGTGTAAACTTTAATGTTTGTATGTAAAAGATTACGAGCTGTGCAATGTGACCAAAACACAATATTGGCGGCAAGACTTTCCGAAAATTCATGGAAAAGGCTTTCAATAGAAGTTTCCAGGGGTCGACGTGCGTGCATACTTTGTGCATATAGTCGTACATCCCCACAACTTTTTGTTTAAATTAATTAGTTGGTAACGAATATTTAAATCTTAGGTCCTCAATACCAAATCTATCTTAATAATTTCATTGCTTATCTACTTAATTACGTCATAAGCTAAAACCATTTCATATATTAATCAAGACCATCCAATCTCATTTTCGTGGTCTACCACTTTCTTGAGACCAAATGGTTGAACCCTATAATTTGTAACCCGACTACTGCTCTGTACAAAGAACAACAAACGCCACTATCAACAAACTGTATAGTTCTTTCCTTTAACAACACTCGAATACGATCATAATTATTAGAAATGAAAGTGAAAGCATTAGTTGCCGTGAAAACCAAGCTTTTCATGCCATGCAAGAAGCTCAACCAAATATTCAAGTTTAATCTCAGAAGATCCTTCTTTATAAGATCTCTTCGTTCCCGTTCTTTTCCTACAACCAAACGGTCCAAACCTCAAAAATCTCCTTCAAGGACCCGAATATCAGCATTGTTGCCGAGTTTTCGCCCACCAAAGCAGTGGAAAAAGATGGAGAAACTCGCCGAGGAGCACAGGAGTGTGTCTGAGAATCCGGAACGTAATCAAGCGCTCTTTCCGTCACCCATTACACCAGATTACGTCAAAGCTTGCAGGTTAAGTAAAAGGGATGAAGTTGAAGATGTAGAAGATGCTTGCAGGAGTTTTGAGAATTATTTGGTGGAAATGGTTGTCGAAGAAGGAAAAGTTGGGGATTTGACGGACGTTGAAGAACTTCTTTATTGTTGGAAGAATCTGAAGTGCCCTGTGTTCATTGATTTAGTTTGTAGATTCTATGGAGAGCTGTGTAAGGACTTATTTTTCCCTGAGGATGATAAAGATCTTGCCAACCTTCAGACTCAACCAAAATGATTTTTTTTCCAGCAATTGGTCTGTTTTATTATTATTGCAGCGTTTCCCTTTTCAATTTCATTTTTTGTCTCAAATACATACTATATTTGCAATGATTAAACAATGTTTTGGTATGTTTAAGACGCAATTGCCTATTCTTAAGTTGATGTCAAACCGTTAACTTTGTTGGCAAAAACTGCTTCGTACTGCCATGTGGCGAAGCAAGAATGACCAGAGGTAATCTTCAATTCTGACCATTTGGATCACACACACACAAACACACACAAAGTTGAGTCTCGATAGCTTAAGCCTTAAAACTAACAACCCCAATCTGAACCGAAACTAACAACTGTATGTAAAGTCTTTTATGGCAAGGGTTCCACATTCTGGCAATTTCACAAATATTCTATACAACCTGAAAACTAAAAACAGTATGACTGAATCTGAATCGACAGCAACAAGCAATGTGTTAATTGTATGTAACAAATTTCATCCCAAGCATGCATTAGTCCAGTGGTTATAGTAGAATAGGAAGACATCAGTTATCCACAAACAAACAGAGAATGAAAAGACTACAGTGATACATTATCTAGATTTATATTTACAGTTCAGGAAGCATATAACAAGAGTTTTCAACTTACAGTGTAGATATATCAAGAAAAAGGAACTCGAAAAAAGAAACAATTCTTAGTTTTGGGTGCAATCCCACCTTTTTCTACAACTAATGTTCAAAACTGTTTTCAACTAACTTCCAGTTAAGAAATAAACAGAAAAAGTGATTAGCTTTTATCAATTTACCTGCAGATGACAATACCTTTGTCAGGCATGAATTATCACTTGACTACTTCATTCTTGAAAGATAAACCTGAGATTTTACCAATATTTCTCCAGTTTTAAACCCAGGCATTACCATGAATTCAACTTTGTAATTGGCTTGCGCTCCACCAAACCCAGATGCACCTTCATAGGGTTCCTCGACAGATTGCATGTATACGTCCGAGAATTGGCATCCGCGATTGGCAACAAATAACCTTGCTTTGGGATCAATTGAGGATGCAATCCCGATTAAAATCCAAACCCATTTTGCCATCTTTGCAAATATTTGGTAGAATGGTGTCCTTGGATGCTTGCCACTCAATACAAAAGTCCTCTGGTCCAAATTCCCAAAGAATGAAGCTTCCATCTGTGGATGAACAACTAAAAGATACTTTTCTCTGCAAAATTTGGCAAAATTTGAATCCGGATGAATTATCAGGGAATCAAATGGCTCATCAAATCTCATAATATCATCCACGTTATATGACTGCAGAGACATCTTATTAAACATCCTTCGTGCAATATAGGCTTCAAATGCATACTTTTTGTGGCATCTTTTGCTGTACACAACAGCATCGTCAATCGAATTTGCTGCCAGGTCCAAATTCCAACCTGAAGCTTTCATCAAGCTAATCACCGGCTTTGCAAAATCATGGATGGATTTTGAGGCTGCCTTGAAGCTATCCTCAAATGCATTAACGTTCCAAACTCTCACACTCTTTCTTTCAAGACATTCTTGCCTTATCTTTTCAAGCAGAATTGCATTCCCCAAATCTAAATCTTGGTGCTTTTGTCGCAAATGGAAAATCTCAGAGTCTTTAGCTTTCACATTCTGCATCAACGCCTCTAATATCTTCTCATTGACCTCACCCTCTGCTTTTAGAAGATCAGAACGAGATGATTTCAGCTTAACATTTTTGAGCTTCTTCTCCTTATACATATGCTTGATTTTGCAAAGTGCTTCAAGCTCAGCCACAACAAGCTCATTGGCAGCTATAATCTTTTCCGGGTCATAGGGAATATGAGCTTCCTGTAGCTGAACATAAGCTAATTTCAAACCCGAAACTATATCAAATAACTTTATAATCTCCACATCTTCGCAAACATTGCTTTTACAAGGAAGGTCAACAGGCTGAGGATGGATTTTGATGCCACCACATTCAGTCTCTCGAGAAGTATTCTCACTGCCATCTTTACTCACCGAGATAGTATTGTTTCTGAGATTCGAGTGATTCTCAGAGCAGAAAACACCAATGGATCTCAATTTGCAAACTTTTGCAAATTTGGAGACGATATCGGATATGTGAGAAGAGGGTTTTGAGGGCCTAGTGGTGGTGGCACATTCCATTCTTTAAAGATCAATTCCCTAACCAATAAAAGATCTAATGTAAATAGATTTAGCCACTACAAATACCAAAAATTTAAAATGGGACTAGAATGGATATGGGATCCAATACAGTACCTCAAGTGCCTTAAACCCTGCAAGTGCAAACCCAGATTATAGAAAATGAACCAGGGTTTCAGCTAGTGTCTTACTGTTATGTCCTGTAAAGGCTAATTAAAATAAATAAAACAGGCCCCAATTCCAAATCAAAGAGAATAAATAGATTCAAACTAATTAAAAGTACTAACCTTTATGCTAAAACCCCAACAAACACTCAACAAACACAAAGTGATTTCAGTGAAAACCAACCAACAAAATATGCACAAGATTGAAACTTTAACAACATTAAAAGTACAAAACATTCAACAAAAAAGGAACACGATGTCAAAGCAAATAAACAAACAAGTTTTGTGCTTTAAAATTTAAAGAACAAACCAAACAGCATTTGGATTAGCCAAAAAGAAAAACAACCCACTTGAATTTAATCACTAAGTTTTTGGCCCTTCTAGTATCTGATCTCAGACGATGGTTTCAAGGTTTCTGGGTTTGGCTGAAGACGAGAGTAGTAAATGCTCAGCAGTATCGATTCTTGTGCTTAAGAAATCATTTATTTAAATGATCATTTTGTTAAGCGGGCATTTTAGTGTTTTATTTGAAAGAGAGATGATGTTAATTTTGAAAAACATTAAGATTAAATAATATTGTTTTAGTGAAAAGAAGTGAAACCGGGAATCTGCTGCAAGAACTGCCAGCATACAGCAGTATCTTGTTTGAATTCTTTTTATTTTGATTTATGTAATAACTTCTATCAAAAAAATACTGTACTAGTCAAAATACTGTACTAGTCAAAATGCATAAAATACTGTACTAGTCAAAATGCCTAATGTGGTTCAGTCACTCGAATTTTATTGCCTTGCGGTTCAAATATCGCTATTTAAAAAAATAATGTTAAATTAATAAGCACACTCGATTTTCTTTCTAATCTTTAACCTCTTCTTTGTCAGGAGCGTTACGCAATCTAAGAGGGAAGGGGAGACTTTTTTTAACTTCACACTGCACAAGATTGAAACTTTTGCTGCTGGGGACAAAGAGGTTTTGAAAAAAGTGGACATTTTAATACCTCTAAAATTTTTATAACATTTTTTTTAAATTTTTTCAATATATTTTAATCTAATTTATAAAAAATAATGATATTTATGCTCTTAATTTTGCTCTTACTGAGTCTTTTTAAGATGTCATTATTTTTTCTACTGCATCAATAACGTAATAAATGTATACCTTTAGATTTTCATCAATGGTGTAAAATATTTTATAAATAAGAATATACAAATTCTTTGAAAATAATATGTTAATCAACAAATTAGTTAAAAAGATTTTTATAAATTAAGAAAAGAAAAAAAGTGTTATAATAGATCACAACCCCTCTCTTTTCATGTTGAATTCAAAAGAATCCCTACTATTTTGAATTCATCAACTTAATTTTAAAATTTACCTATTGTTTATTAACTAACTAATTATTTATCTACTTATTTAAACTAGCGATATAAATTAAAATATTCAAATAAAAAAAGTCTAGAACAACCTATTATCAATACTGTAAAAATGACAAAATCCTTATTTCAAAAGTCCACACTCCTCAATTATTTCTATTTATTTCTAAAATTACACTTATTATTTTCAAGTTTAAAAAAAATCAACTGTCCTCCATTAATCAAGAAAATGCTATCGACCATGAGTAAATTTAACAAAACTAAAACATAAAATTTCCAATCATTTTATTTTGAGGCTTATTAATCCGTCGAATTGAGTGTTGGTGTTATCATTGGTAGGAAGAAAATGAAAGAAAGTGGGGATGAATGAGAGAGAAGAGAGACAAAAGAAAAGTAAAACAAAAAAATTGAAGTTATTTTGGTGGTATTTTTATTTTAAATTAAAATGAGAAAAGTAGGGATGAGAATGCTTAATCCTACTAAAATATTTTACAAACCATGTTTTCAAAAAATATTTATACTAAAATACTCACAATTTGAATTACAAGTATAAACAAACTAGTATAATTAATAAAAAAATTATTCTTTTAATTCATTTTAAACTATTTGAAAATATGTCAATAATCAAAAATATTTTCTTAGGTCTTAAAGTGTATATATATATTTTAATAGAATATCAAATGTATTTGCTTCATGTTTAAATGTATCTGCTTTGAGTTTTAAAAATAACTTAAAAAATATTTAATTTAATTCAACTAATCACAATCATGAAAACCAAACAATGAAAAGCCCGTACACAACATAGTATCGTGTCAAGCCTCCAGGAATCAAGCTTTACTGCATGCTGGAAAGCTCCAAACTGCAAAATCAATCTTGCCTGCAAACTTTACCTTAGAGTGGAATTCTCTTCTCAAATACTCCAGAAACAAAATCAAGTTTCCTTTGCATAATTATTTTTTGAGTTATTTAGTAGAATAATGTAATGCGAGTGTATAATTAGTAGGGAAATTTACAATATTAGCCAAAAAATTTAGGTTTTTTTCAAATTTAACCCCTCGAAGTTTTTTCTTTCAACATTAGTCATATCTCCAATTTATGGACGAAAATACCCTCCACATTCTCACGTTTCCCTCTCCTAATTTTCTCTCTCTCTCTCACCAAAGTCTCATCACCGGAAATTGTATAGATCTTCGGCAGCGGAGGAACTTGGCAACGGTGGAAAGAAGCTAAATCAACTTCAAAACTTTGGAGATATCCAAAATCAAAGGAAAAAATTGAAAAATCTAGGTGAGTTGTTATTGTCGTTGTTGTTTCTATTTGGCTTGTTGTTGTTGTTGTTGTTGTTGGTAGTGTTTAATGGCGGTGGTGGGTGAGATTCATGTGGGAAAGGAAACGTAAGAGAAAGAGAAGAGAAAGGGAAGGGGATAGCGCGCGACAGGGAAGGCCTGTTGCGCGCGCCTGTCGCCCCAAACCCGTGCGACAGGCAAGCGCCTGTCGCACCAAACCCATACGACAGGCACGCCCGTCGCATCAGTCTGTTTTTTTAAGAGTTAAATTTTTTTTACTATAATGTAATAATTTTATAAATATTACAAATACATGGCGAAATCAGAATCACTGGATATTGAAGTAGGCAAGATGTATATTCCTTATGCCGATCACTTTCCTGGTCAAATTAGGAACATGTGTAAGTTATCTTCGGTCGTGAAAATGGTCTAGGAAAAATTAACAAAGCGGCAGTTGAATATGTTCAAAAAGGATATATTTGGGCATTTCTTGGAATGTCGAAATTTTCCTTTTAGTGGGGTAATATTGCACAATCTTTTACTGAGGCAAGTGGCCCCTGAAGAAGATAGCCCTGAAGATCAGTTATGGTTCGAAATTGGTGGGCATTTGATTCGCTTATCAATTGTCGAATGGTGCTTGGTTACTGGACTTTCATTTGCTAGTCCAAGCAAAGAAAATGATGATAAAGTGGAGCAGCAGAGGCTACGGAATAAGTATTTTGGCGATTTGCATCGTAAGATGTGTGTGAAAGAATTCGATGCAGAATTTTCCTCGTTGAAATTCGAGGAAATGGATGATATAGACGCATTAAAAATTGCACTGTTTTATTTTGCCGACAAAGTACTGAATGGAAAAAAAAATCACGCTCAAATCAACTGGTTTATGCTTGACGACGTTGATGATATAGAATTCTTCCGAACTCGTCCATGGGGTCTATTGTCTTGGAAATTAATTTACGACAGTCTTGACGATGCATTGGCTTACAAAGATGAGAAATTTAAGAGGACTCGGTTGTAAAATCCAGATCATAACATCGAAAATTACAATCTGGTTCAGGTGTGTTTTTTTATATTAATAAGTTTTATAATATTAAATATGTGATAGTTGTTTTATTTGAATTTTCACTTGCGTTGTTGTAGGCATGGATTTACGAAGCAATCGGAGGTATGCCATCAACATGGGTTGTCAAAATGAAAAACAAAATTCCCCGCATATTGCAATAGAAGCCCATGGCGTCCTCGAACATCAACTTTGCGGAGGTTTATGCGTTCTTTAACGACGAATCTCGTCTTGTAAGTAATATGTATTAATTATTTTTTTAATTTTACTAAATTTAAGTTATGTATATTTACTTAATATTTTTAATTGAATTTATGGCAGGGGGACGTTCTTCAAACTCTTGAGCCAACTTCAAAGGAGAGTAGGAAAAAATATTGGCTCTCATTGAAGGGTTACGTGCCAAGCATTCTAGAGTGGGTTCATATGGTTGGTATATTTTAAGTACAATCAAATTTTTAATCGATATTTTCGACATATCATTCATTAATTTTAAATGATACTTTATACAGTACCAACCCTCAATCAACGCGATGCCGTCGGATACAAGGCAATCAGACGAGCATGACCATCATGACGACATACCAAACCCAATACCAGAGCAGCGTCATGACACTTCTGAGGATGAGGTTGAGGTGTCTGCTGATGACCACCAGGAGCAAACAGACAACTCTGATGACACACGTGAGGTATTTATTGTAAATAATATACAATATTTTTCCTTTATAATTCATTATTGTTTTACTGTTATTCTAAAGTTTTTATTTCTTTTGTAATAGTCAAGGACAAAGCAGTTTAATGATTACGTCTGACGACGGTTGGATAAGCTTGATCGTAACGTGGAGAAGCTTGATCGTAACATGAATGAAATAAAGTCAGATTTAAAAGATTTTACAAAAACCGTTGTTGGCTTTATCGACACATTCTCTAAACGTTGAAATAATGATTCTCCCACTGCACGCTCGTATGCGGTGAGTAATTTTAAATTTAATAATTATGTTCTTTAACTTTTTTTTATAGTTTAATATTTTCTTCTTTGCGAATGGACAGGCCCCGGATGATTGTGGAGTGTATACTGACGTGGGCAATCAAAATTTGTCTACGCCCATGTCATTGTATAGTTTCTACGGAGATGTTAGTGGGGAGAGCGTGCAGGTGTTCACTGAGTTGCCCCCGCGCGTTAGTAAGTTCGGTCGCGCGTACATACTGTCGTATGTTTATAACAGTCCGTTCATTATTCCTCCAACCAGGAGAGGATAGAACATGCAACCTTTACCTCGACCCCAAATTATGGAGCATGCGATTGACATGAGTACGAATGTGGATGTAAATCCACTGCGGGGACTGGAGGACGCTAGTATGTTTGTTGAGTTTGATCGATGGTTCGCTGGTGATATCACAATGGATTGGAGAGTATAGCACTCGCAGTCATTCTTTGAAATCATTTTGGGAACAGCCTCGATGGGATGGCTAGGCAATGAGGTATTTATTCTATCGAAGATTTTAGATTGTTGTCGACTTGTGTATAAAATTTTTCTTTTACATCGTAACGTTTGTGTTTCTCTATAGCATATTCACAAGTATCTCCGCTTGATTAGCGCGAAGCAACGACAGTTTCCAAATGCCTTAGTTCAACGTGTCACACATACTGACACATTTTTTTGGGTAACGTTTCAACAAAACTTATAAATGTTATTTACTTTTTTTTATTACATTTAAATTTTGTTAATTTATGCATTTCTTGGTTCTCTATGTACTAGGTATTCTTGAGGCAGCTATGGAACAACGGGAATTGTGCGGTCGATTCATTAGATTTTGACGATCGCGTGAATAGTTATTTGTGTGGGCGACAGCACACACTATCCAAATCAATGACGGATGTTGATATGGTACGTATTTTATTATATTTCAATATTCGAGTTAACGCTTCTGCTTAGTTTCTGTTTCAATTTCGTATATAACGAACATGTTTTTCAAATGTTATATGCAGTTACTCATCCAAGTTAACTTGGAAAATGAGCATTGGGTCCTAGCACGAGTTGACTTCTGGAAAAATAGAGTATGGATTTACGACTCATTGCTCACATTTCGCGACGATAAAAGGTACAGGTTGACATTCAAGCCACTTGAAGTTATATTCCCGCGATGGTTGGAATATGTTGGCTTTTACAACATTCGACCTGAGTTGCGGAGTGCAGACCCCTGGAAAGTGATAGTAGTTAATAGCGCGCCTCAACAAGAGCCCGGAACTGGCGATTGCGGTGTGTTTGTATTGATGGTTACGATGTATTTAATATTCGGGCTTAAATTAGAGTTTGACGCTATGCATGTCCAGTACTTTAGAAAGAAGATTGTGGTTGACATATTTAATGACGATATTGTATTATAAACGGTTGTAGTAATTGATTCTATTCAAACTTGAATTTTTACTTTAATTTGCGCACTTAAGTTTATATCATTTTAATGCTCACATTTTAATAATTAAAATAAAATAAAAGTTATATGCATATAAATGTACAATACACCAAAATAAATAACAGTTTTAACCAATGAAACACTAAAAATAATAAAAATTTTAACAGACGAATAACAGAAAATACATCTAACTTGAAGTTGATGCAATGGGATTCTTACATCGCTTACGATTATGGCCTAGTTCATGACACCGCCTGCATCGTACAGTCCGCCGGTCAACGTCCTTGCCAGCCGAGGGTATTCTGAGCTCTTTACGACGGCCAGGTTGTGGTGCCTCAACTGGTGGGTATACTTGCATCTCCTGAATTTCATCTGGAACTTCTCAATCAGTCATATCACCAACTGGCTCCACTGGTTGTGCATAAGCCATCGCCAACGATTCTGTAGTGTAAAAGTCCGAGCAAAGGCTAATAAAATCCACCCGGTGTGTTAGATACGCCGCAATTGCATGAGCACATACAAGCTGGTCAAGCTGAAACACTCTGCAGGTGCAAGTTCTCTTTTGCAAGTCAACCAAACCTTCCTTAAGCCCACCGCCTACAACTTGAAATCGATGCGGTGACACCGGTTGAACTCTCATTCTTTCAGCTATAGTTCTTCTCTTAGTGACTATTTCATCCGCCCATGTCGTTAGCCGAGTAGTCATTGATTCAGCCATAATTTTCCTATCATAAAACCATTGCTGTAATGTTTTCCTAAAGTGATCAACAAGATGAGTTACAGGAAATTTTTAAGGTTTCCTCATAAAAGAATTAACACTCTCCGCGATGTTTGTGGTAAGTATGACGTACCTCCTATGTTCAAACTGAGACCTTGCCCAATTACACGTACCGACATTATTTTCTAGGTAATCAACCGCACCAGAGTGGATCATCCACAGCCCTTCAAGTTGTCTCTTAAATTCCTCATGGCTATATGCTTTTGCTGCATTAATAAAGGTATGCTCAAATTGATCCCAAAGAGCTTTGGACATTCTAAACTGTGACTTAATGTTACCTTTCACGTGGTAAAAACAAACACCATGAGTTGCATTGCGAAAGACTTTAAGAATGGCTCTCCTAATGGCAGTGCATCGATCAGAGATGATTACTAACTCAGGTCTATCGCCAATCACTCCGTGTAATTTCATCATAAACCATTCCTAAGCATCATTGTTTTCAGAATCCATGATCCCAATGGCTAACGGATACAATTGATTGTTACCATCAAGACATGTTGCCACGAACATACTTCAACGATACAATCCCTTTAGATGAGTACCATCTACAGTAATAACAGGCCGAATGAATTGCATAAAACCCTTGATGGAAGATTCGAGTGCCACAAAATAGTACAAGAAATTACCATCTCCATCCTGCTTGAGGTGAGTGACTGTACCCTCATTCGCTGTAATTAGTACATGAGAGTATTTCGGGAGTAATTATATGACTCTGCAGGGTTGCCTCGAACTATTTCAAGACCAACTTCTCTCGCCCAATATGCCTGCTGATATGTTAACTGAACACCGTATTGCTATTGTATATCTACTCTTATGTCATTTGGAGTATAAATCCTCTTATCTTGAATATATTTATCTGCGATAATATGACCGACAACCCGGCTCCTTACTTGATGACGTCCATCAACCGATACCTCATTATGACAAGTGTGTACATTATCAATTCTCTTCACCACCCAAGGAACATTTTGCTCGTTCGAACATCTAGTTGCTCGAATACGCCATTTACATGATTCTGAAGAACAGTGAGCCTCAAAACGTGTCGTAGTAGACCGTGCAATCTTGAACTCATACTTATCTCTAAAGGCCACCTTGCGTAGTTGTAATATAAATTCACTCTTCTCAGCAAATAACATACCCACACTGATATCATCTGAGTCACAACTGTTAACAAAGCTTGGAGCAACCGTGTCCGAAGGCAAAGTTGGAGCAAGACTTGTAAGAGGATCAATTCTCCTTCTCGATCGAACCATAGAAGGAATAGGTCTATTGCCTCTGTTATTCACAGGAGCATTATCTTCATACTCATCCTCATGCTGATCTGACGGAACATTCGAAGGGCCGGCTCCTCCATCATCACCATCATTATTGAAATGAGTACCCCTTGTATTATTAGAAGGTTCTGCATAAATATTATCCCCCGCTGTCTCATCATGAAAATCATCATTGTCCCGAAAATCATTGTTGTGATACGGAGAATACCGTTGCTCCAACAACGTCGTTATTGGGAATATCGTTGCTCCAACATCCTGTAACGTAACGCCGTGATCCTCAATGTTGTCATAATTATCATGGATTGAAGAGTAATATTGCTGTAGCGATACTGTCCTTGGCAACACCTCTTCATCATTATCGAGGCCAGACATATTTGCTCTAAACGAAGTTTCTGTATCGACATGCAGTTCAATGCCTTCACTCGGAACTCAAGGTGATGTGGTCACGAATATAGGAATGCATCCAAAATTGGCTACGTCGGATGCCATATGCAATACAACCCTCACCATTTCATCATCAAATATATCCATAGGCAGTGCACATATATGATATAATGTGTTACTAGACCTCAAAGTTGTCTTCATTGTAATACTATATTCATTAGGGTTTATTTGTAACACCTCTATACTCTTGCCAATAACTGATCAAACAGACAATTTTTCCCAACAAAAAAAGCTCGAGTTTTACCATTCACATACTCATACGGCCATCATCTAATGTCTCCCACCAACCATCGTAACACAATTCAAGTACAATTGAATCCATTAAACCTGAAATTATAAAAAAAAATTATTTAAATCGGATCAAATTAATACAAATTTAATAAATATTGTGCGACAGACAGGCTTGCCCCCAAGTGCGACACCTGCCTGTTGCACCAACTCTTGTTGTTACAGCCAATCCGTCCCTGAATTTAGATTCACCAACAAAAGCTGAGAAAATAACTCATACCAGTAAGTGATGTTGATTAATGTTAGATCTGGATAGATTATAACTGAATTTTACTATTATTTGTTGCCGTCGTTGATGATTCACGAGTACAAAACTAAGCTGTTGCGTTTTGTTTGTTTCACGATTCGGAGAAAATTTAGTTTTGTTATGTGAAAAAGGGTAATTTTGGAAGAAAGATTTGAATTTGGCTAATGTTGATAGAAAAAAGTTGCTATGGTTAATTGAGAAAATGATAAAATAATTATGGTTATTTTTATAAATTTCCCTAATTAGTATTCCGGCGGGTGTGTATAATGAAATCTTAATTTTAAATTTTAATAGTGAGTTTATTCAGCAAATAGGTATCTAGAGTATTGTCAGCTACATCTAAAAAATAAGGGTTAGTGAGAGAGGGAGAGAAAAATAAGCTTGCTAAATTATTTTGATGGGAATATAGCTACTTACTTATAAAAATATAAATTCGTTTATTAAAACTAACCATCATCGCATAACATAAAAATTACTAATTTAAAATTTTTATTATTAAAATATGTAAAATTTCATAAAATCTTAAATTATTTTCTTATTATTATATTATTTTATCTCCATAATTTTAAAATCTTATAATTTTCTCAAAAGAATATTTTTCAATTAAGGTGTAAAATATAAATATAAATTATAAAATAGATGGTGTAAAATTTTTATTAAAATAATAATTTACTTACGCATTTAATTGAATTTCTATTTAAAATAAGAATTGAATTAATTTGTAAGTTCAATTTAAAAAAGGGTTTTATGAAGAATTTTAGGGGTGTCAAAAGTCCAACTAGTTTGAAAATGGGCTTTTAATTTTTCATGATCAAGAAAGTGGCCCAAGTGGGTTCCGTCATTATCACTTTTCTGGATTTTCTTGCATTATCCGTTTCCTGCATTTTTTTGTCAAAACACTCCATTACAGTATTCTCAATTTCTTATGGTTAAAAAGTTGGCTTTAAAATGATTTTTAAATAACGGGGTATTGGGCCATCGAGGATTAGGTCCGGTGGTGAGTTTATGTTCTCACTTATAATAAATTCTCTTGTTATAATTGTTGGTTGAAGGTAGACAAATCTCCAATTGACAGAAAATTTCCAATCGGTGCTGTGTAGATTGCTAGATTGTATTTGACAGCTCTTAATTCACGAAACCAAGAGCAATATTGAAATTACCACTACTTCGAGCGAGTGTTTGCTCCAGAGAAGGAAACTCAAAAGTTTGAGAATGAGAAAGAAAAGAAAGAAGAGTAAGAGAGAAAGAAAATTGTTCATTCATTTTATATTCTCAAAAAACAACAAAGCTCAACAATATATAACAGAAATTGAAAAAACCAATTTTGACAATGCAAAAGAAAACAACAAAAAGGAATCTGAAATAAACGCAGCCAATCAAAGCACTTCCATGGACCATCTTAAAAGAAGTAGTCTCTTAGCCCATTTGGAAGTTTCTTTTTTCGTTGGGGTCGTTGATTATCTTGCACTGGTTAATGGTGAACTTCATTCATGGGCTGATTGACTGTGGGTTCATGGCTTGTGGGCTCTTGGTTGAACTCTGCTGCTAGTACCATCTCTGATGGATCCAATTTGATAAAAAAATTCGTATCATTCCCTCCATCTCAAAAATACACCTTGTTCTCAAGGTGAAATGCTAGATAGATTTTACAAAAGGCTTCAAAGTTTTCCCAACTCAAATTCTCTGGTGAGCTGTCAGTCCATTGAATCAACAGTTAAGGCGTTGTCTTCCCATATTGCAACACTCTTTGGGTAGAACAAATGGCAGCCAATAGCAAAAGAGGATGGTTATCCACACTGAACTCTAGTAAAGGATGAGAAATAGTAGGGTCGTTGCCATGGTAAGGTTTAAGAACAGAGATGAGATATACCGAGTGGATTTTTAAAGTACTGGGCAGCTTTATTTTGTAGGCTACAGGACCTAATCTAGCAAGCATAGTAAATGGCATATAGTAGCGCTTGGCCAACTTCTGACAAGTGCGAGAAGCTATAGTGCTCTAACGATATGGTTGTAACTTAATTAGCACTTTATCCCGCACTTCAAAGTGAGCTTCATGGCGAAGCGCATTAGCTTTCTGAGCATACGATGTTGTGCTTGACACAATTATCTTTTAAAGAGTGGAGAAGAGCATTGCGTTCAAGGAGAATGTCCTCCAAAGCTTGGATTGAAGTAGAGCCCTTAGCATAATGTGGAATAGTTGGAGGCAATCAGCCAAATAAAGCCTGATAGGGAGACATTTTCAAGCCACTAGGGAAATGAGAACTATAGCTAAATTCTGCCCAACAAAGTAAGGAAAACCACTTCCTTGTGAAAGCCCGTAAATATTGCTCCAATCCTTGATTCACGACTTCTATCTGACCATCCGTTTGAGGATGGTATGCCGTGCTATGACCAAGAGTTGTGCCACTTACGAGAAATAATTGCTTTCAAAAATTGCCCAAGAACACCAGATCTCTATTGGATAAAATTGAACTTGGAAAACCATGTATTTTAATTACCATATCCACAAAGAGTTTATTTGTTTTGAAGGTAGTAAATTGGCAGGGTAGCGGACTAAAATGTGCAAACGACAACTAATAGATCGAGAAACCTTTCGACAAAGAAAGATATATCATAAAGTCCAGGTGACATTATCGCAAACCATATTAGATATCAGCAACGGTTGAAGAAGACTAGCAAGGGCTTGAGTTGAATACTTAGTTTGCTGGCATATCAAACACTCTCGAACAAAGTTTTCCACATTATGGCTCATCTTGAGCCAATAGAATATTAAAGTCAAACTGATTAAGGTTTTAATGACACCGACATGACCTACCAGTGGCGTAGAATGAAACTCTTGCAATATTACTGCCTTTAGAGAGGAGTTAGGACTAATGTAATAGCATTGACGGTGGAGAAGAAATTTGTTTTGAACTGACTGAAAGTTTATCCTTTAAAAATTACTGGTAAAGTGATATCAAATCAGGTGGTATTGTATTCTCCTCAAGTAATCACTGCAACAATCTAAATGAGGTTGGCTATTGAAAGAGAGGTAAGTATGAGAGGTATTGATGTTATTCTCAGGAGTTGTTTCATGAACATGTGATAGGGCATCGGCGGTGCTATTGGTACAACCTAGTCGGTATTCAATTCAGAATTGGAAACCCAATAATTTACGGAGATAAACCTGCTGGTCTAGTATTTGAATCACTTGTTGAAGGAGCTCTTTGATACTCTTATGATATGTGCGAATAATACAAAAATTACCCAAAAAATATTGCTACCACTTATACACAGCTTCCACAATTGTGTGCAACTCGTTGATATAAATGGAGCAATCTCTCAATTTAGGACCCAACGTCTTGCTGAAATATGCAATAGGATGTCCATGTTGTGTAAGTGCTACTCTTATGCCCACATTAGAATCGTCGGTCTCAATCAGGTAACTTAAGGATTGGAGCTTGCACCATTACTTGTTTAAGAGCTTCAAAGGAAGGGTAATCATGGATGAATTCCATTGGAAGGCATCTTTGCGCAACAAATTAGTGATTGGGGCTGCTAAGGAAGGGTAACCACGGATGAATTGCTTATAATATCCAATGAGACCAAGAATACATAATTCTTAAAATGAACTTCTTGTATAATGCAAAGGCTAGAGATGGCCAATGGACTAGGGAGCAAATGGCATGGCACAGGCACAATACGCACGAACACTGACACGACTTAAAAGCATTTATTAATCCCAAGTATAAGAGTATCTCGTTATAATATAATCCGGTGAGTATAAAGTCAAACTATAGGGAATTTATAAATTTAGTAGTCAATTATTAAATAAAAATTAATTACAGAAAAAGAAATTAATAAAGACCAATCTAGAAAAAATGCTAAGATAACGAGATTCACTATCGGTTTTCAAATTATGATCATAATACTCTCTCATATTTATATTTTGTATTTCTTTAGCCAGTTAATTAGTATGTCATTTAATTCTTAATTGAGCATTTGTATGGATAAAAATGGGATCCAGTACCTAACATGCCACAGCTATATTTAAGTGTTGATATTATATCAAATTTCCATATAAATCCAAGAAAATCTTGATCTACAAATTAACTTAACATAAAAGTAACCAATAAAGAAAAAATACAAATCATAAACATATAACAAATAATAAAAAGCTTAAAACTCAGATGAAAGATTAATTAATTCTATGATTTGAATCCTTGAACTTTACTTTTTATCTCAGCTTAGAAAATTTAGCCATCGTGTTGAACCGAAAAACACTCATTTTATTTAATAAATTTTGTGAAGTACAATACAAGAAAATAGCAAAGGAAAGCAAAATAGATTTTTCCTTCAAATTCACTCTAAATTTACACCCAAAATGATCACCTCTAAATTCACCAAACAATCCTCTCATTTTTCTTCTTTCGCCCGAAATCTAGCACTCCCTCAATTGTGAGAGCTCTTGCATTTTTTTAGGCAAATTTTGAGAGATCAACTATTGGTGTTTACATAATATTTTTTAGTACAATCTAAGGGTCTAAAATTTGCAATCTTTATAGATTTTTGGATTTGGCATAATCAACGGCTATGATTGAAGCCAAAACAAGGCCCTCCTTTTGTTCATTTGACAAGATGATTGAGCTAATTTGTCAAGGTAGTTGATCTACAAAATTTGGTGTGCAAAATTAAGTATAACATGGTGTACATGAGTTCAGACACAAGGCATATCTCAACCTTTTGGCAAAAATACCATATCAAAAGGCTAAAAAATCTCCAATGGCTTCTAAGTTGTTGGAATCCAAATTTCACGTCTATTTTTCCAGCCCTATAATTATAATTTTAGGGAATTACCTATGAAACACAACAAAATATTATAATTAGAAACAAATAAAAATTAATAATTCATAGAATAGGTTAAGGATTGATTATTATAATGAAATTGTTAGTGTTATTCAACATTGTTCTCGGATTTGATATATATCGAGAGTTATACGCTTCTGATCCTTTCTTTGCTCCTATATTAGAAGACATTGTTGCGGGGTTTTGCGCAAATTATCATTTACATGACGGATTCCTTTTCAAGAGTAATCAATTATGTGCTCCTGACTCAAGTTTGAGATTGAAAATCATTGCAGAGTTACATAACGAAGGGCACATGGATCGTAAATAGATGATCAAACCGAAGTTGTCAACCGCTCTTTAGGAAACCATCTACGTAGTCTAGTTGGCGATAACCTGAAGACGTGGGATCAGAAGTTACATCAGGTCGAGTTTGCTTATAACTGTGCAGTTAAGCGTAGTACTGGTTTAAGCCCTTTTCAGGTGAATTACGGATATATTCCACGAGCTCCCATCAACTTGGCTCCAATTCCAGATTTAATTTGCAAAAGCAGTAAGGCAGAAGACTTTATTGAGCAGCTTAAGAAGATTCATGAAACTATGCAAGAGTCTTTGAAGCAGACTACCGAAGGTTATAAAATTGTGGCAAATAAAAAGCATCAAGCTTTAGAATTTCAAGTGGGAGATCTCGTCTGGGCTGTCTTAACCAAAGATAGGTTCTCTCAGTTGATGAGTACAACAAGCTTTTTGCCAAGAAAATTGGACCTTTAGAGATTATCGAGAAGATAAATCCTAATGCATACAGACTGAAGCTTCCTAGTGATATCCACACAGTAGATGTATTCAATGTCAAACATCTTATTCCTTACAAAGCTGATCATGATGAAGATGATATTGCTAATAATCTGAATTTGAGAGCGAATTCTCTCCATCCTGGGGGGAATGATGCAAAATATAAATTTATACTAGGATATGTTTCCTAATTAATTAAGGAATTTTAATTTCCTTTCCAATTTAGAATTTTGTTTCCTTATCAATTTAGAATTTTGTTTTCCTTTAGTGATTTAGGATAATTTTTGCTACTATAAATAGCTTCCTCGTGTAGCCTTTGAAGGCATGTTTGATTTCAATAATATTTTCAATTTTCAAATCTCTTTGTGAGTGTTTGAGTACAATTATTTTCAATTTTTTTTCCTTTAGTGATTTAGGATAATTCACGGCATTCTTTTGAATCAACGTGATTTTAGTTGTTCTTTTATTCCGGCATTCTCTAGAATCAACGGAATATCTTGAACATTAAACTTCTGTTGCATTAATAACAAAAGAAAATCTAACCTAGTTAACTGGAGATTCCCAAACTCTAGGTTCAAAGGGACAACTTAATTATTAAAGACCTAGTGAGATCACTATTGGGGTATCCTCTTGTCCCTTCCTATAATAAAATGGTGACACCAGTAGGTGAAAAGATGAGCTATGCTCTTAATGATTCTTTTACACTAAGAATCTAAGTAGTGTAAAATAGGTTATTCTTAATTAAGAAATCACCTATGTGAGAGAGAAGTAGGGTCGCTTCAAAGGGAATTGTATATAGCTCAATTTTTAGAAGCATAGAGATATTCAGGGTCAAAATAAACATAACAATAATAACTCAGATGTGTTACACTACAAGGAATTAGACTTTTTAAGACAATACTTTTTACAACACTTTAACATTTGGTCATTTTTTACAACACTTTAACATTTGGTCACAAAATGGTATTTATTGTGACTATTTGGTCTCTGAATCTATTATAATTTCTTATAATTTTAAGACCTCATTTTTCAGTCCTAGATGAGTTACTACAGGGACAAAACTAAAAATAGCAATTGAAAGTTTTGTCTTGGATAATGTTGTACTTTTGTGACCAAGTTATTTTTTTCCTAAGACGCACTACTTGGTCCCTAATTCAACTTTTTTTGTAACGAACATTATTTTAATTGTAAAAAGACAAGTTTCTTTTTCCAAAAAAACTTCCCTTGAAAAATTCAACATTATGGGAGAATTTTATAAAATAGTTGCAAAATATAATTATAGGTGACGAAACTATTTTATAACTAAAAAATATGTGCAAATTTATAAAATCTATCTGCACACATAATAGTAATCTCTAAAGCTATTATAACTTCTTATAATTTTAAGCCTTATTTTTTCATTGCAAATGCGTAACTACAACGAAAAGACTAAAATATCGTAAGTAAAAGTTTTTTCTTAAGTAATTGTAATCAATTTATTTTGTTACTACTATTTTGTCTGGATAAAATTTAAACCCTTGTGAATAGACCTTTCCTAACCTTTACTTTTCTACAATTTATGAAATGATTAGAAAGAATTGAACACAATTACTAATTCATGAACATTTCGTAAAAATTTACATTTATAACTTTATCACATCAATTTATATATGAAGGGATTGATAGACTTTTCAAATAATTCTTTCATGCCACAATTCTTTGTACAGACAAATTTGTATAACTCATTTGTGATGTATTATTATTTTGATAAATTTATAGAATTTAACTTTAAATTTGGATCCAAATCTATATCGAATTGGCCCAATAACAAACCATTTAATTTTATTTTATTTAAAAATATTTAGCTATTTCAAAATTCAAGTAGTTTAAGAAAATTAGTTTCTATTGGTATTAGTATTGTCGTATGTGCAAGGCACTCGTGTATTTTTTTTTTTGTTCGACTTCTTGACGTCCATTCGACTAAAGTCTTTAAAATCCAACGATCAATTTACCAAAGCATTTTGACTTGCCTTTTCTACACTTTTCCTTATTTCAAGCCTTTTGCTCTCCCAATAACAGTTCCATCCTCTTCTTATTTCCTTATCAAATTATCAAAGTCAAATTGACCCATTTCAAAATTTCCTCTTAAACCCAAAACCCATCTCCTAAAATCTCTTTTTCTGTTCTTGTTCTTCATGAAGCCTCAATTTTCATGGTAGGAACCATCTTTTAAATAAAAAGAGAGAAGCCCATTTTGGAAAGGACTTGATTTGATTGGGAAGGTTTTAATCTATTTTCATCAATTATTAGGAGGTTGTATTGTTCTTGTAATTGTTGTGTAAAACTTGATTGCTTGCATAATGCAATTATAACTATCTATCTTTTACTTGATCTTTTGTTTTAGGTGGAGATTGAATGGTAGCAAGTTTAATTTTTCGACCGAGTATCTAAGAATACTAAATCCAATTGCTGATGGCAACATTAGGTTAGCGGAGATGAAAATGTAGAAATTCAATGTTTTTATGTATTCTCAAAATTGTTAATTATTTTTTGTTCACTTTTCTCTCCTTAGAAAATTAGTTTAGAGAGCACTTAGAAATTAGCAACATCAGATGTCATGCCAGTTTTGCCCTTTGATGCTTTTGTTGGGGAAAAATCAGGTTTTTAAATTTTTATAAAACCTATTAAGGACCGCTCTCATATAATATATAAGAACACGTAATCTAGAAATCGTACCTTGAAAATCTGAGTTGGCTTTTTCCGCTGAAGTGATTTAGGCTCCTGGATCACGATCTGCCACCACCACTCCTGTTGGATCACGATCCGTCACCACCACGCTAGTTAGATCACGAACTATCCCTAATGATCTTCCAGGTTATGACTCAGGTTCGATCTGCACTTGACGTGTGGACGCCTTTATCACTACCAAAGCAACTAGCACGAGAAAATTTTTCTCTCAACAATAGAGAGAAAAATCTTATTCTCAGTTTTGTGTAAAGTGGCTTCTTCCTCTTCTGTTGAGAAAATAAGCCTTTTATATCTCCCTTTTTAGTGAAACCCTAGGCTCCAAATTAAACTCACGTTATTTATTTTTCCAATAGGGGACCCACCTTGTAAAATAACATAAGACCCCTTATACAAAAGCTAATTAAATGGAGCCTCTCACTAAATGATATATTTAGGCTTTTGACCCATATTGCTAGTTATCTTGCTTATTAATCCAGTAGTGGTGCAGTCAATTAAATGAGCTAACCCGGGGATCATTTGGGAACATACAATAGTGGCTACAATAATTAGGCATGTAATAAAACTAGCCTAATTATTTAATTTCAAATCTACTCCACTAAAAGATTGGAACTGACTTCCATAATTGTATGCTCGAATAATAATTCGTCCCAAGCCACATTGATTTCTTTACTGCACAATCCTTTGTACCACATCGTTAATTAAATTGATATCTCAACTGTCCAATCAATTTAATAACATCTTATTCCTTGATCCTTACTGGTTTTCTCTAATGATCATTTTCAACATACTAAATATGTTGACACACTCTGGCCAGAGAATTCTATGATCAAGTACCGAAAACCTATCAAGAGATGTGTTGTACAAATTCTATATTGTTAATCTATAACTTCAATACTCATAATTGCTCCCACCAAGATACCGGGTAATCTTGACCATAAAGATGTGTCGTGCCCATTGGTAACTCAAATGGAATAACAATCACAATCATGAAATCATAATTAACTCAAGATTAAGATTACAGTAAAATCAACGCCTATGAGATTTAATAAGTCTGACAGTTATTATAAAGTTAATTAAATCTCATATGTGATCAAGTTCAATGTAGTCGTATTACATCAATAAATTCATACATGATTAAGACAAATCATTCAATGAATTTATTACAGTTTATACCTAAATAAAGTGCCCAACTTTATTTATCAACTGCGAACTAAATTTATTTAATCATAAGATAACTTGTATTTATGTCTTCTGTGAATCCACATGGTGATAACATAAATACATATAATATGATTAAATGGACTTTAACACAAATATAAATGCAATTAAGATATTTGAATAAAATACCTCATTAATTTTATTAATCAGAAAAAATGTTTATTACAGTTAAATAAACACATATGCTTTTAAAGAGCATAATTTCCCAACAATCTCCCATTAGCTCTCAAAGCATATCTAGCATATTGCTCATGCTCTAGGGCTCTAAGTGCAGGTTATAAAGGTTTCCCACTTATGGCCATTGTAATAAGATCTGCCATTTAGCATCTAATGCCATTTGGGGTACTGTCATATAACCTTTCTACACTATTCCCTTATGAGATGATACTTCCTGTCAATATGTTTTGTTTCTTGTGGTTCTTTGGTTCCTTAAATTGAGCTACCGCACCACCATTATCACAAAATAGTTTCAGGGGTGCAGTTACAACAGGTACCACCTCAAGATTTCGTAGGAACTTGCGGAGCTATATAGCTTCTTTTGCAGCTTCAGATGTAGCCACATATTTAGCTTTAGTTATTGAGTCTGTGATACAAGATTGTTTCACACTCATCCAACTAATAGCTCCACTTCCTATTATAAACACATAGCCGGAAGTTGTTTTTCTAAAATCCTTATCTGACAAAAAATCAGTATAACCCACTAGTATAAGTTCATCATCAGAATACACAAGGATATAATTTTTAGTTCTTTTCAGATACTTTATAATATGCTTGACTGCAATCCAGTATTGAGGTCCAGGATTAAATTGAAATCTTCTAACCATCTCTACCGCAAAACATTTGTCTGGTCCTAGTGCAAAGCATGGCATACATGAGACTTCCCACAGCTTTTGCATAGGGAACTCGTCTCAGTCTCTCTATCTCTTTTTAGGTGATTGATCCTTAGAGAATGTAATTCCATGTTTGAATGGTAATAAACCAGTCTTGGAATTTTCCATGCTAAATCTAGCCAATATCTTGTCGATATAGACCGCTCGAGACAAGGCTGAAGTTTTATTCTTCCGGTCTCATAGTAACTTGAAACCAAGAATATGACTTGTCTCCCCAGGTCTTTCATATCAAATTGTTTTGCTAACCAAATCTTTATTGTAGTCAATACTCCTATATCGTTTCCAATCAGGAGACTATTGTCTACACAAAGAACTAGGAAGGCTATCAATTTTCCTTGAATTTTCTTGTACACACATGGTTCATCAATGTTTTGAATGAATCCAAGCGATTTAATCGCTTGATCAAATCTGATGTTCCATGACCGGGATGCTTGCTTCAATCCATAAATGGATCTCTGCAACTTACATACCATGTGTTCTTGGCCTTTTTGTATAAATCCATCTGGTTGCTGCATGTAGATGTTTTCTTCAAGATGCCCGTTAAGAAAGGCAGTCTTGACATCCATGTGCCAAATTTCATAATCTAGCACTGCAGCAATGGAGAGCAGAATCTTGATGAATTTAGGCATAGCAACCGGAGAAAAGGTTTTCTCATAATCGATTCCTTCTTTATGAGTAAACTCTTCGGCTACTAATCTTGCTTTAAATGTTTCCACCCTTCCATCTACTCCTCTTTTTCTCTTATAGATCCACTTGCACCCTATATGTTTTACCCCATTTGGTACCTCTACAAGTTCCCAGACTTTATTGGAATACATAAATCCCATTTCTTGATTCATGGCCATTTTCAAAATTCAACATCTCTATCTATTAGAGCTTCGTTGTAACTAGTGGGATCTTGTACATGTTTATCTGAGATAGCCTTATAGGTTTCTCCCAAAAGTATGTATCTCGCAGGTAACCTAGTTACCCTCCTACTACGACGAGGTTCTAAAAGTGATGGTTGTTCAAGGATAATCCTGTGCTGATCAACTGGTTGTTGCTGTTCTTCCTGTTCTATAACAGGTGTTGAAAGCTGAGCAACAACCTAATCTTTTTTTATTGCTCTAGTTTTACCTTACTCTTAGGTTATAAGTCATTATATAGTCTTCCTCAAAGAAAGTAAAGAATATTTCTATAAATACATTTCTATCTTGAGGACTATAATTCAAACTTTCCCTTATTCCTTTAAGATACCCAAAACATGCAAGCTTCTGAACACGAATCCATCTTCTCTATCTCTGATTCTAGTACAAAAACTAGTGAACTCCAAATACGAATGTGTCTCAAACCATGTTTGTGACTTTTTCATAATTTCTTGGAGTAGTAAACACCGAGATAGATGAAACTAAGTTCAACAAAACTTTATAGTTTCAATTACTAGTATCTGGAATAAAAAAGGTAAATGATAAATCACTTAGTATATATCTTGTCTTATCCAAAAGAATCTTGTTTCTCCATTTAATTACACTATTGTATCATAGTGTTCATTGACAACCAAATAGTGTTAAAATTCTCCATAGAGATATTATTTGTTTCGATCATATCGAAATTCTTTTATGTTCCTTGTCTAATTGCTTCTGTCTTATCCACGTACTCTTTTGAATTTCAAAAGCAATGGAATCATGACGCATTTAGACAAACATAAATTAAAATGAATATTCATCAACAAGATTGATAGAATACTCATAACCTCTTATAACATGTAAACTGATTAGTCCGTATACAGTTGTATGCGCTAAATCATCAAATACAATGTTATGCTTTTAGCTCAAAAAGAGCATCCTTGTCATATTACTTTTCTAAATAAGATTTATAGAGTTACAATGATCAATTTTAATAGGCCAACAAGTCATCATTAATCATTCTCTTAAAATCTTATTATAGTTTATATGACTTAAGCATAAATATCAGAGGTGATTTTTGTTTGAAGAAACATTTCTTTTCTTAGATAGATGCATATACTCTTTATCATTATATCTTACTTTGAATAGATCAATAGACTTATATGATATAAATTGTCTTTATAAACAGAGGATCAAAAAATAACAGTGTACTTCTGTTTATTAAAACAAGTCACCGAAATTAAATTCCTCTAATGTTTGGAAAAATAAAGACAAATATCAAAACTAAAGTCTTGTACAATTGATCTAGTCTTTCAATTAATATAAACTAGCATGTCCTCACTGCGGTTTGAAGCTTTCTTCACTTAATCTCTTGGTTTCCTGAAAACCAAATAAATGAATTACAAATAAGATTAGTTATCTCAGAATTTATCATTGTATGAATCAATAGAAATCTGAACTAATTAGGAAGCTTAAAGATTTCCTATACCTGATTTTAATAATCTTAGGACAATCTTTCTTCTAGTGACCCTTCTGTCCACATTTGTAACACTTGCCTTTTGGCTTGCCACTTCGTTTAGTGGACAGTTTGTCGATCCCCACTCTTGCTTGCTCATTCTTGTCTTTCGACTTAAGCCTTGAAGAGAATCCCTTTTCAGGAAGTTTTCTGCTATGATAAAATTCTTCTATGGCATGTAGTTCGTGCATTAATTCAATTAAGGTCATATCTTTATTGTTTAAGATATAGCTGACCTTAAACTCTTTGAATGTATCAGGTAAAGATTCAATCACTATGTTAATCTTTGATTTATCATTGATTTGGACACTATGAATCTCTACCTCATTCAAATAGTCCATCATATTGAGGACATGATCACGAACTTTTGTGCCCTCTTCCATCTTAGCATCCGTAATACGTTTTAATGCTGTTTCTCTGGCAAAATGGGTATTTTGCCCAAACATCTTATGAAGACTAGCCATTATTTCAGTGGTTGTTTCCATGCTCTGATGTTTCTTATGCAATTCCACAGAAATCGAAGCCAATATATAGCGCTTAGCCATTTTGTTAGCTTCGCACCATTTCTCATAAGGCTCCCTCTAATTTCTATAATCGTATAACGATGGTTCAGGAGGGCAAGGCTGGGTCAACACATATTTGCTTCCCTTAGCAGTGAGAATATTAAATAGATTGCGTTTCCAATCTAAATAATTTTCACTAGTGAGTTGATTTTTAACAAGGATAATTAATAATGGGTTGATGGAAGACATTTTCTGAAAAAACAAAACAAAATAAACATGCATAAATATTTGAAACAAAATTCACAATAAATGACAAAAATGCAAAAAATCATAAATTCATTTTAATTTATTGTAACGATAATCTAGTACCGCTTTGACAAGCTATCCGTTGGGGAAGTCATGTCTACACTTACTAGACCCAATTAGGCATTAGATTATTTATTTTCATGTAGAGACATGATAAATAATTATCGTTATCCTTTTGGGCCTTAATTTGTTAACAGAGCTTCGTTGGGAAGGTTAATAACAAATTTTAGTTGAGTGTATAACCATTATTTCAATCTACGTATTTTTCATATCAATAGTCACCGTTGGGGCAAACAATTGATTGAAAAATATTTCAATTTTATCTTTGAAGAAGTTCATCAAATAAAATGTCTAATATATATACCCTCCGTAGGGAGCATCACCGTATCATGAAGTCGAGGTATATATATAATTTTATTATTGAACTAACAATGAAGCCCGTGGGAAAAATTATCTTGAATTTTCCCTCTCCCACTCAATATTTTAAAATTGACTTTTCCTTTTTAAAACATACATATTGTTAATTGCATGCTTCCTATAATATTATCTAGATGATATCCAATATTATTAAGCATGGACAACTATCAAACAATATAGTGAAATTCATTATTTAATGAATGACATGTATCATTATGCATAGAGTGGCACTTCCTATTCTATATGACATGTTATCATCCAAAACATAACATATAGAAAAAAAATTAAATAATCTTAATTCATGGCTTTCCTATTAATGAAAAATACATTAACCCTAAGCCTAATCTTCATTGGGCTTCTTGTCAATGTCCATTTCCACAAGCTTGTCTTTGTTAATGGACTAGGGGAAATTGGGCTTTTAAAATTTATAATTGGTCCAATTTTATTTTTGAAAAGAAATAAATAAATAAATATATTTTTTTATTAAAATAAAACTTTTGGACCAAAAATAAATTTAATGTATTTAATTTTGTCTATGCATTTTTAATCCATTAAGCCCAATTGAAATTGAGCCTAAAACTAGGATTCATTAAGCCCAAAATCATTTTTGGACTTAAATGCAAAACATTAAAACGTTTATACCCAAAGAAAAACTTATGAAACCATAGGGCCCTTCATGATAAAAACCATGAAACCCTAAAATCATATTTTTCTTTCCCCAGCCGCCATCTCCAAAACAGCAGTGACTGTTCACGCATCTCCGACGCCGGTTCAATTGCCGCCGTCACACCGGAAACGCACCAATCAACAGAATCCGCGAGCTGCACGCCATTATCCCTCACGCTGCACGCAGTTGGCACTGGCTCCCGTTGCAGCATCTAGCCGCGCTCGCTGCTGCTGCTGGCCACAGCGTGTTCTGCGTGCTGGAAGCACGCACGCGGCTTGCAGCGCGCACGCGGCAACTGTTGGGCGTGCAGCGTGCGTTGCTGCCCACGCAGGCCGCGCGCTGTTCGCGCAGCAGCGCGTGCTGCAGGCCACTGTTTCTAAAATTTCCGGCCTCCATGCTCCGATCTTGAAAATCTGAGATTACTTTACAAATTTTCTAAGCCAATTTTGGCTTACAAAATTTCTATTATGAAAAATAAATCAAGAGAAAATTATGGTGATAATAAACCACCCCTCTTGTTACAGATCCAAACGGAAAAATACAACAGAAAATCTAACCATGAATTAAGACAAACCACAACATGCTTTATTCATATATTTAAACAATTAATATATGTCTGAATAAATTGTGCCACTCTAATACATAAATTTCAAGATTAATTTCATACGAAATTCTTATATATTAATATGAGATGGCTCTGATACCAATTGTTGGGGAAAAATCAGGTTTTTAAATTTTTATAAAACCTATTAAGGACCGCTCTCATATAATATATAAGAACACGTAATCTAAAAATCGTACCTTGAAAATCTGAGTTGGCTTTTTCCGCTGAAGTGATTTAGGCTCCTGGATCACGATCTGCCACCACCACTCCTGTTGGATCACGATCCGTCACCACCACGCTAGTTAGATCACGAACTATCCCCAATGATCTTCCAGGTTATGACTCAGGTTCGATCTGCACTTGACGTGTGGACGCCTTTATCACTACTAAAGCAACTAGCACGAGAAAATTTTTCTCTCAACAATAGAGAGAAAAATCTTATTCTCAGATTTGTGTAAAGTGGCTTCTTCCTTTTCTGTTGAGAAAATAAGCCTTTTATATCTCCCTTTTTAGTGAAACCCTAGGCTCCAAATTAAACTCACGTTATTTATTTTTCCAATAGGGGACCCACCTTGTAAAATAACATAAGACCCCTTATACAAAAGCTAATTAAATGGAGCCTCTCACTAAATGATATATTTAGGCTTTTGACCCATATTGCTAGTTATCTTGCTTATTAATCCAGTAGTGGTGCAGTCAATTAAATGAGCTAACCCGGGGATCATTTGGGAACATACAATAGTGGCTACAATAATTAGGCATGTAATAAAACTAGCCTAATTATTTAATTTCAAATCTACTCCACTAAAAGATTGGAACTGACTTCCATAATTGTATGCTCGAATAATAATTCGTCCCAAGCCACATTGATTTCTTTACTGCACAATCCTTTGTACCACATCGTTAATTAAATTGATATCTCAACTGTCCAATCAATTTAATAACATCTTATTCCTTGATCCTTACTGGTTTTCTCTAATGATCATTTTCAACATACTAAATATGTTGACACACTCTGGCCAGAGAATTCTATGATCAAGTACCGAAAACCTATCAAGAGATGTGTTGTACAAATTCTATATTGTTAATCTATAACTCCAATACTCATAATTGCTCCCACCAAGATACCGGGTAATCTTGACCATAAAGATGTGTCGTGCCCATTGGTAACTCAAATGGAATAACAATCACAATCATGAAATCATAATTAACTCAAGATTAAGATTACAGTAAAATCAACGCCTATGAGATTTAATAAGTCTGACAGTTATTATAAAGTTAATTAAATCTCATATGTGATCAAGTTCAATGTAGTCGTATTACATCAATAAATTCATACATGATTAAGACAAATCATTCAATGAATTTATTACAGTTTATACCTAAATAAAGTGCCCAACTTTATTTATCAACTGCGAACTAAATTTATTTAATCATAAGATAACTTGTATTTATGTCTTCTGTGAATCCACATGGTGATAACATAAATACATATAATATGATTAAATGGACTTTAACACAAATATAAATGCAATTAAGATATTTGAATAAAATACCTCATTAATTTTATTAATCAGAAAAAATGTTTATTACAGTTAAATAAACACATATGCTTTTAAAGAGCATAATTTCCCAACAGCTTTATGCTATAATTTTCTTTCTAGGCGTAATCGTATTGACTATAATACCACCAATTTAACTTCTATATCTAGGGATAGACATGTTCATAAATAGGGTTATGGAATTTTAATTTTCTATTGAACTATACCAAGTTTGCTGGGAACATAGTTGTAAATAGCATGAATAGCATATTTAATTTCTTTTTTAGTACAAAAGCACTTAATTTTTTACAAAAATTAAGAAACATGGATGCCAAATCACTATCATTTGTTTAATAAATGAATACAATAAGAAGAAACTTACTCAAAAGTAATGAAAGAGAGAAGAAGACTTGATCAGAGTAATGAAAGTAAAACAAATGTCTAGAGACTAGTCAAATACACTAAAAACCTTCTCTTTTTTTTTGTATGTGGAATTAATTGCCAAAATTAATTTCTTTTTGCAAATTTAATTAGTGATGATTATCTTATCTTTCTTTACCTGATCTTTAATATTAAACCACTTAACCTCATACTTTGTGACAACAGAACAACGACAATGATAATTATAACGAGCCTTCTGATAATAATTATGCAGTGACCAAAATCCAAAGCACTACATTGTCTTCAACTAAGCAGTAGGTCACTCAAAGAACTATGACTACTTCTACTTCTTATATGTACAAGAATGAAAGAACAGAACTAATGGTTCTTTTAATTCCGCTCAATCAAAGGTACAAATAAAAAATTAAATTTTATCTTTTAATTTGTTAATGGATTTGAATTGTAGTTTCAGTTCTCAATTAGTATCTAGTTATATTTACCAGGATCCAAGAGAAGTAGCGAAAAGGAAAAAGTAAAAGAAAAGCAATATTAATGATGCCCTGATAAAGAATGAAGAAATGAAAAATAATCCCAATGCTGATAATGAGAAGAAAGTTGCTAAAGAACCTCCAAAAGATTATACCATGTTGAGTTGTGAGGCCACTGTCTTAATACTATCTTTTGCAATCTTCTGTTAGAGAAGCTGTGATTCTTGCTTTGATATATTTCATTATGTTGCTCTCAGTTTGTGTACTATGTAGAGTTTCCTTTGAGTTTATTGTCTTTTCCTAATTCATGAACAACCATATATTTTCATGATTTATTTATTGATTTATATGTCCCTTTTGTTTAGTTGTGCTGCAGACTTATTTTACTATAGCTCACCATACTCTTGTTTATGTTTATTGTCAGCACCTTCCATGGAAATCCTTTGGCTACTGCAGTGTCTATTGCCTCGCTAGATGTGATTAGAGATGAAAAACTTGCTGAGAGGTATCAAATTCATGCTTACCATCACATATTAGCTTGATTACTTAAATCTTTTGATCGGAAAATAAAAGAAGATACAATTAGGATATGACAAAAGTTTGACTTCACTTGTGCTAAATTTCCACATTCTGCAATTTGAATTTTAAAATACTGGCAAACCTACATTAAGAATGCATCCCTAGTAATTTTGATCATCAGCATTAGGTAATTTTGATCATCAGCATCAGGTTATTGATTTACTTCATCTCATCCATCCCATAATGAAGTTTGGGAAATAATGCTTGATATCGTCTTTATAATAGCCTCTTAACCTTTTTTTTTTTTTTTGTCATAAAGCTAATATCAGAAGGTATTTCAGACTTTGGTCAGAAGGTATTTCAGACTTTGGTCTATTGAACTTTTGTGGGTTGAAATATGGCTCTTGCATTATTTGATTCTCAATCCCAGTAAGATCTTTCCAAATTCACGTACAACGGAATCTTATTTTTAGGTTGTTGACCATGATTTATGACTTTTATATTTACATTTCTTTGTAAAGAATCATATTTATTTGGATTTCAATGTCATGCATTAAATTTTAATTTTTTTGGATTAACTATTTTAAAATCTTTTTTAATGTTAGACTCATTTTGTTAGTTTGTTTATCAACGACTGCATTTGTGTTTAATTGTCTCAAAAACTTTTCTCATACAATGTAACTAGTTGCAACATGGCAAAATACATTGTCCTTAAAAATAATGTGAGGTAATATTGCTTGTCATTTGAAACAAAAGTAATTGTCATGGAATAACATTTTCTGAATTGAAATTTTTAATCACTAGATATCAATTTATGTGGGTACAATATATCGTCGTGAATGTTTTCTTTTAACAATAATTTAGAGTAGTCACATTAACTTTTCTTATATGACATAAATAGTCATCAAATAATAAAATATAGTGTTAAAAATAAAGTGAGACTATATTGCTTGTCATTTAAAACGAAAATAATTGTCATGTAATAATAAATGCTAGTTTTAGTAATCGTCACAAATGTTATACATTTTCTAAGAATTCTCGATTTAAGTGTAACTATTTTTTATCCCTCCAATATGCTTGTATCAATTCTTTATAGTGATTTTATATTATGAGGTGAATGGGTCTCAAAAGTTATTCACCATCATTATTTTTAAGTTAAATAGTTGATATATAGTACTAAGCTGATCTAAAATTCTTAACTGATCTAGAATTCTTAACTTTATTAAAGTTCAGAAAAGCTATAACAACATATGGCATAATAATGTAATACTATTATGTAATATGGTGTAATAGCTTTCTTATAGTTTAATAAAGTCCAAAAGCTATATTTTCTAGACTTTAATACAATCCATGATCTTAGACCAGATTAGTACTCATGTATAAGAGTGTGTGTGTGTGTGAACATTTTACAAGAAATGAATTCCTTATTTAATAAACTAAATGACAAGGTAAAAGACAAAAAAAAAAAAGTACCCTCCAGTCTCCAATATAGCTGAAAATACATCCCTTGTTATTATTGTTGTTGTTGTTGTTGTTATGTAATGGGGTCCAGCTATAATACCCATGGTGCTTGGTACCACATTTTTTGTCTTTTTCAAATCCACCTTTAGATTCAACCCAAAAATTGTACAACGGCTTAGATGCATTTGTTAGGTTATTAACACTAAATGCCCTTATTGTTTATACAAAATAAGAAAAATTAAAAGTTGTTAAATTTTAACATGTAAGTCCATAATATTTTAAATTATTTTTAGATTATTGAACTAGGTTTTCAATTAAATGACTTATTCTTATATTTGTTAATATTTATTTAAATTAATAATTCTCTTAGTAATTAATAAACTAATTAATTTAATATATAGCTAAACATTGTATTTCTTTTACTAACCATAATTGACAATATATATATATATATATATATATATATATTAATTTAACAAAATGACAAGCAATTTCCTCCCATGTGAGAGATATTATACCTTTTTTTTTTCTCTAACTTCTCTAACGCAAGAGATTTTACCATCTCAAATGGATGAAATGCACAAAATATGAAAATGAATTTAATTTCATATTATATATAATTAATATTTTATTATTTCTTGTAACATAATATTTATTTAACATACTATCAATTATTTGATTATGTAGAAAAAAATATTAATTTACTAATAATAATAATAATAATAATAACGTGTTAGTTTATCAATTCATAAAATCATTTTTGTTCATTAGAACAAGGATTTTGTATTTTTGGTTGAATTTTTGTCCCTAAATAAAAAGAGTAAATTTAATTGCACACTTAACTAAATTGAGTTTTTTCATTCCACCCCAACATTTTAAATAGTCATTAGCACTCATTTAAAATATTTCATTAACTTAATTAAAGAAGGGTAAAAAAATAAATCTAAACAATTACTCTATTTGAAAATAATTTAAATATTTCTTTATCAATTTTTTGTAATTAAAAAGAAGAGAAATAATTTTATTTTATTAGTTTGTTTCTAGATTGTAAATAATTTTAATTATCTTTTAATATTAATCATTTTAGGAAAAGTAAATAAAAATAAGAAATTTTTTTATGTAAAACACATTAATTAGTTTTTCATATTATAAAATGCATAGTGATTTATAATAAAAATTAAATACGCATGTTTAACCTTTACAATATATATATATATATATATGTGTTACATTCTTGTCGAATTAATGGCTAAGTGCTGGAAAACATAACCATGACCATGACCAATTTTTTATTTTTTTATTTTTTAGTTTGGTAGTGAAATTGATTTTTTTTCCTTCAACTCTAACAATTTATGCATTCTCTTCTCTACATATATTGCAAATAAAAAAAACGAAAAAACTTATATTCTCCAAATTGACAAGTCTATGATGTCGAAGTATTGTATTCATGTCGGCATCTTTGAAAAGTGCTTCTAAAATAGATTGTGGCTTCCAAACACATCATTGTAATTTAAAATTTTTAGATGCAGGACTAATGTGTGAAAATATAAAATTCTTTAGCGTTTTTGTTTTTTAAACAAATAAATGGACTCCATTACAATTAACCTTGAAAAGGACAAAAAAAGGGGTACGAAACCCATGTGGCAACGTAGTTTTGGCCTATGTATAGTCCTCTAATGAAGACATCTTCACTTTGTTAAAGTGAGAATATTACTAAAATACAAAAAAAATACATATTTTAGTGAAAATTATATTTTTTTGTATTTTAATATATTGAGATCCATATTTTTTGTTTTTTTACTAACATCCTCACTTATTCTCATGTGCAGGCACTCCCATTTTTCTTTTATGCAGATATGATACTTCAGTTTACTATAAAGCCATATGGTTGAATAATATATCAACCTTAACTCTATTAAACCATATGACTTAATAGAATGTTTGTATGACTATTTATACGTGTGTTTGTGTGTTTATTTCTTTTATAATGAGGATATTCTCATTTGTTCAAATGAGAATATGACTAAAATATATAAAAACAAAATAGATTTTATTACATGAGAGATTATTATTTTTTATTTGTTAATGCCTTAAAATTTTTGTTTTTTTGATCCGTTAGTAGCATTCTCACTTTATTAAAATGAGCATATCCTCATCAGAGAAAACTTATATATTATTAATTATTTTTTGTTCTGTATCCTCTTATTTTTTCTCCTAAAATTAATAAACTTTGATTTCATAAACAAATTCATTAAGTTAATTATCCTTGTAATTCGAAAGGTTATGGTATGTTCTTAACTGGATTGAATTAATTAGGAAACCAAGATGAACTTTTTTAGCTTTTTACTTTTGCAAATTACAATACATGATTACAAAATGAATTAACTATGATTATTTCTTAATAGAATGGTTTATTTCAGGTCTAGGGCTTTTGAAGGCATCCATTATCTGGAGGAAAGATGAAGCTGTGATCCTCAAATAAATTAGTCGAATGTAGCTCTCAATTCTGTCTTCCTCGAGGATGAAGCTACAAGCCTGTGACTAATAAAAATTAATGCTGGGAGTAATTTGTCCTAGAAGGTATAAGTGGTCAGTGCCATTTTGTATATGTACAATAAAATTAGTACTTGGTTGTTAATGCAATGATATCTCAAGAAAACCCTTGATGAATTACGATATTAATGTATTCGTCTCTCTTTTTTCTTCTTCATTTATCTTTTTCATCTGTACTAACGTAATGATACCCAATAATAGACTTGTAAGGGAGAGAGAAATTTGAGTAAAGACATAGAATTAAAGCATGTTAAATATAAGAGAGAAAACAAGAGGGGAGAGAGAGTAAAAAAATAATTAATAATATATTCTTGGTCGTACTAATTATTCATTTTGACTATTAATAAAAAAATTATTATTGGTTTGACTATAAATGTATAATTGATTTTTTTTAATATCTGAATTTAAATAATATTTTATTTATTTTTATAAATAAAAAATATTTTAAACATAGTTATTTGATATTTAAGTCCTTCTAAATCAAAAGAATTGTAGTTTTAAAAAATATGTAATGGAGAAAATTTTTTGAATAAATATTTATTTCTTCTACTCAAATAAAGGTTATAAAAATATATTCTTTCTATTCAAATAAAAATGTGTGAAAATGATGCATAAATTATAAAAAAATAAATTATTTAAAATACAAAAAATTAATAGAATTTTCGAAATAAATAAGAGCTAAGATCTGGTGTAAACTTTAATGTTTGTATGTAAAAGATTACGAGCTGTGCAATGTGACCAAAACACAATATTGGCGGCAAGACTTTCCGAAAATTCATGGAAAAGGCTTTCAATAGAAGTTTCCAGGGGTCGACGTGCGTGCATACTTTGTGCATATAGTCGTACATCCCCACAACTTTTTGTTTAAATTAATTAGTTGGTAACGAATATTTAAATCTTAGGTCCTCAATACCAAATCTATCTTAATAATTTCATTGCTTATCTACTTAATTACGTCATAAGCTAAAACCATTTCATATATTAATCAAGACCATCCAATCTCATTTTCGTGGTCTACCACTTTCTTGAGACCAAATGGTTGAACCCTATAATTTGTAACCCGACTACTGCTCTGTACAAAGAACAACAAACGCCACTATCAACAAACTGTATAGTTCTTTCCTTTAACAACACTCGAATACGATCATAATTATTAGAAATGAAAGTGAAAGCATTAGTTGCCGTGAAAACCAAGCTTTTCATGCCATGCAAGAAGCTCAACCAAATATTCAAGTTTAATCTCAGAAGATCCTTCTTTATAAGATCTCTTCGTTCCCGTTCTTTTCCTACAACCAAACGGTCCAAACCTCAAAAATCTCCTTCAAGGACCCGAATATCAGCATTGTTGCCGAGTTTTCGCCCACCAAAGCAGTGGAAAAAGATGGAGAAACTCGCCGAGGAGCACAGGAGTGTGTCTGAGAATCCGGAACGTAATCAAGCGCTCTTTCCGTCACCCATTACACCAGATTACGTCAAAGCTTGCAGGTTAAGTAAAAGGGATGAAGTTGAAGATGTAGAAGATGCTTGCAGGAGTTTTGAGAATTATTTGGTGGAAATGGTTGTCGAAGAAGGAAAAGTTGGGGATTTGACGGACGTTGAAGAACTTCTTTATTGTTGGAAGAATCTGAAGTGCCCTGTGTTCATTGATTTAGTTTGTAGATTCTATGGAGAGCTGTGTAAGGACTTATTTTTCCCTGAGGATGATAAAGATCTTGCCAACCTTCAGACTCAACCAAAATGATTTTTTTTCCAGCAATTGGTCTGTTTTATTATTATTGCAGCGTTTCCCTTTTCAATTTCATTTTTTGTCTCAAATACATACTATATTTGCAATGATTAAACAATGTTTTGGTATGTTTAAGACGCAATTGCCTATTCTTAAGTTGATGTCAAACCGTTAACTTTGTTGGCAAAAACTGCTTCGTACTGCCATGTGGCGAAGCAAGAATGACCAGAGGTAATCTTCAATTCTGACCATTTGGATCACACACACACAAACACACACAAAGTTGAGTCTCGATAGCTTAAGCCTTAAAACTAACAACCCCAATCTGAACCGAAACTAACAACTGTATGTAAAGTCTTTTATGGCAAGGGTTCCACATTCTGGCAATTTCACAAATATTCTATACAACCTGAAAACTAAAAACAGTATGACTGAATCTGAATCGACAGCAACAAGCAATGTGTTAATTGTATGTAACAAATTTCATCCCAAGCATGCATTAGTCCAGTGGTTATAGTAGAATAGGAAGACATCAGTTATCCACAAACAAACAGAGAATGAAAAGACTACAGTGATACATTATCTAGATTTATATTTACAGTTCAGGAAGCATATAACAAGAGTTTTCAACTTACAGTGTAGATATATCAAGAAAAAGGAACTCGAAAAAAGAAACAATTCTTAGTTTTGGGTGCAATCCCACCTTTTTCTACAACTAATGTTCAAAACTGTTTTCAACTAACTTCCAGTTAAGAAATAAACAGAAAAAGTGATTAGCTTTTATCAATTTACCTGCAGATGACAATACCTTTGTCAGGCATGAATTATCACTTGACTACTTCATTCTTGAAAGATAAACCTGAGATTTTACCAATATTTCTCCAGTTTTAAACCCAGGCATTACCATGAATTCAACTTTGTAATTGGCTTGCGCTCCACCAAACCCAGATGCACCTTCATAGGGTTCCTCGACAGATTGCATGTATACGTCCGAGAATTGGCATCCGCGATTGGCAACAAATAACCTTGCTTTGGGATCAATTGAGGATGCAATCCCGATTAAAATCCAAACCCATTTTGCCATCTTTGCAAATATTTGGTAGAATGGTGTCCTTGGATGCTTGCCACTCAATACAAAAGTCCTCTGGTCCAAATTCCCAAAGAATGAAGCTTCCATCTGTGGATGAACAACTAAAAGATACTTTTCTCTGCAAAATTTGGCAAAATTTGAATCCGGATGAATTATCAGGGAATCAAATGGCTCATCAAATCTCATAATATCATCCACGTTATATGACTGCAGAGACATCTTATTAAACATCCTTCGTGCAATATAGGCTTCAAATGCATACTTTTTGTGGCATCTTTTGCTGTACACAACAGCATCGTCAATCGAATTTGCTGCCAGGTCCAAATTCCAACCTGAAGCTTTCATCAAGCTAATCACCGGCTTTGCAAAATCATGGATGGATTTTGAGGCTGCCTTGAAGCTATCCTCAAATGCATTAACGTTCCAAACTCTCACACTCTTTCTTTCAAGACATTCTTGCCTTATCTTTTCAAGCAGAATTGCATTCCCCAAATCTAAATCTTGGTGCTTTTGTCGCAAATGGAAAATCTCAGAGTCTTTAGCTTTCACATTCTGCATCAACGCCTCTAATATCTTCTCATTGACCTCACCCTCTGCTTTTAGAAGATCAGAACGAGATGATTTCAGCTTAACATTTTTGAGCTTCTTCTCCTTATACATATGCTTGATTTTGCAAAGTGCTTCAAGCTCAGCCACAACAAGCTCATTGGCAGCTATAATCTTTTCCGGGTCATAGGGAATATGAGCTTCCTGTAGCTGAACATAAGCTAATTTCAAACCCGAAACTATATCAAATAACTTTATAATCTCCACATCTTCGCAAACATTGCTTTTACAAGGAAGGTCAACAGGCTGAGGATGGATTTTGATGCCACCACATTCAGTCTCTCGAGAAGTATTCTCACTGCCATCTTTACTCACCGAGATAGTATTGTTTCTGAGATTCGAGTGATTCTCAGAGCAGAAAACACCAATGGATCTCAATTTGCAAACTTTTGCAAATTTGGAGACGATATCGGATATGTGAGAAGAGGGTTTTGAGGGCCTAGTGGTGGTGGCACATTCCATTCTTTAAAGATCAATTCCCTAACCAATAAAAGATCTAATGTAAATAGATTTAGCCACTACAAATACCAAAAATTTAAAATGGGACTAGAATGGATATGGGATCCAATACAGTACCTCAAGTGCCTTAAACCCTGCAAGTGCAAACCCAGATTATAGAAAATGAACCAGGGTTTCAGCTAGTGTCTTACTGTTATGTCCTGTAAAGGCTAATTAAAATAAATAAAACAGGCCCCAATTCCAAATCAAAGAGAATAAATAGATTCAAACTAATTAAAAGTACTAACCTTTATGCTAAAACCCCAACAAACACTCAACAAACACAAAGTGATTTCAGTGAAAACCAACCAACAAAATATGCACAAGATTGAAACTTTAACAACATTAAAAGTACAAAACATTCAACAAAAAAGGAACACGATGTCAAAGCAAATAAACAAACAAGTTTTGTGCTTTAAAATTTAAAGAACAAACCAAACAGCATTTGGATTAGCCAAAAAGAAAAACAACCCACTTGAATTTAATCACTAAGTTTTTGGCCCTTCTAGTATCTGATCTCAGACGATGGTTTCAAGGTTTCTGGGTTTGGCTGAAGACGAGAGTAGTAAATGCTCAGCAGTATCGATTCTTGTGCTTAAGAAATCATTTATTTAAATGATCATTTTGTTAAGCGGGCATTTTAGTGTTTTATTTGAAAGAGAGATGATGTTAATTTTGAAAAACATTAAGATTAAATAATATTGTTTTAGTGAAAAGAAGTGAAACCGGGAATCTGCTGCAAGAACTGCCAGCATACAGCAGTATCTTGTTTGAATTCTTTTTATTTTGATTTATGTAATAACTTCTATCAAAAAAATACTGTACTAGTCAAAATACTGTACTAGTCAAAATGCATAAAATACTGTACTAGTCAAAATGCCTAATGTGGTTCAGTCACTCGAATTTTATTGCCTTGCGGTTCAAATATCGCTATTTAAAAAAATAATGTTAAATTAATAAGCACACTCGATTTTCTTTCTAATCTTTAACCTCTTCTTTGTCAGGAGCGTTACGCAATCTAAGAGGGAAGGGGAGACTTTTTTTAACTTCACACTGCACAAGATTGAAACTTTTGCTGCTGGGGACAAAGAGGTTTTGAAAAAAGTGGACATTTTAATACCTCTAAAATTTTTATAACATTTTTTTTAAATTTTTTCAATATATTTTAATCTAATTTATAAAAAATAATGATATTTATGCTCTTAATTTTGCTCTTACTGAGTCTTTTTAAGATGTCATTATTTTTTCTACTGCATCAATAACGTAATAAATGTATACCTTTAGATTTTCATCAATGGTGTAAAATATTTTATAAATAAGAATATACAAATTCTTTGAAAATAATATGTTAATCAACAAATTAGTTAAAAAGATTTTTATAAATTAAGAAAAGAAAAAAAGTGTTATAATAGATCACAACCCCTCTCTTTTCATGTTGAATTCAAAAGAATCCCTACTATTTTGAATTCATCAACTTAATTTTAAAATTTACCTATTGTTTATTAACTAACTAATTATTTATCTACTTATTTAAACTAGCGATATAAATTAAAATATTCAAATAAAAAAAGTCTAGAACAACCTATTATCAATACTGTAAAAATGACAAAATCCTTATTTCAAAAGTCCACACTCCTCAATTATTTCTATTTATTTCTAAAATTACACTTATTATTTTCAAGTTTAAAAAAAATCAACTGTCCTCCATTAATCAAGAAAATGCTATCGACCATGAGTAAATTTAACAAAACTAAAACATAAAATTTCCAATCATTTTATTTTGAGGCTTATTAATCCGTCGAATTGAGTGTTGGTGTTATCATTGGTAGGAAGAAAATGAAAGAAAGTGGGGATGAATGAGAGAGAAGAGAGACAAAAGAAAAGTAAAACAAAAAAATTGAAGTTATTTTGGTGGTATTTTTATTTTAAATTAAAATGAGAAAAGTAGGGATGAGAATGCTTAATCCTACTAAAATATTTTACAAACCATGTTTTCAAAAAATATTTATACTAAAATACTCACAATTTGAATTACAAGTATAAACAAACTAGTATAATTAATAAAAAAATTATTCTTTTAATTCATTTTAAACTATTTGAAAATATGTCAATAATCAAAAATATTTTCTTAGGTCTTAAAGTGTATATATATATTTTAATAGAATATCAAATGTATTTGCTTCATGTTTAAATGTATCTGCTTTGAGTTTTAAAAATAACTTAAAAAATATTTAATTTAATTCAACTAATCACAATCATGAAAACCAAACAATGAAAAGCCCGTACACAACATAGTATCGTGTCAAGCCTCCAGGAATCAAGCTTTACTGCATGCTGGAAAGCTCCAAACTGCAAAATCAATCTTGCCTGCAAACTTTACCTTAGAGTGGAATTCTCTTCTCAAATACTCCAGAAACAAAATCAAGTTTCCTTTGCATAATTATTTTTTGAGTTATTTAGTAGAATAATGTAATGCGAGTGTATAATTAGTAGGGAAATTTACAATATTAGCCAAAAAATTTAGGTTTTTTTCAAATTTAACCCCTCGAAGTTTTTTCTTTCAACATTAGTCATATCTCCAATTTATGGACGAAAATACCCTCCACATTCTCACGTTTCCCTCTCCTAATTTTCTCTCTCTCTCTCACCAAAGTCTCATCACCGGAAATTGTATAGATCTTCGGCAGCGGAGGAACTTGGCAACGGTGGAAAGAAGCTAAATCAACTTCAAAACTTTGGAGATATCCAAAATCAAAGGAAAAAATTGAAAAATCTAGGTGAGTTGTTATTGTCGTTGTTGTTTCTATTTGGCTTGTTGTTGTTGTTGTTGTTGTTGGTAGTGTTTAATGGCGGTGGTGGGTGAGATTCATGTGGGAAAGGAAACGTAAGAGAAAGAGAAGAGAAAGGGAAGGGGATAGCGCGCGACAGGGAAGGCCTGTTGCGCGCGCCTGTCGCCCCAAACCCGTGCGACAGGCAAGCGCCTGTCGCACCAAACCCATACGACAGGCACGCCCGTCGCATCAGTCTGTTTTTTTAAGAGTTAAATTTTTTTTACTATAATGTAATAATTTTATAAATATTACAAATACATGGCGAAATCAGAATCACTGGATATTGAAGTAGGCAAGATGTATATTCCTTATGCCGATCACTTTCCTGGTCAAATTAGGAACATGTGTAAGTTATCTTCGGTCGTGAAAATGGTCTAGGAAAAATTAACAAAGCGGCAGTTGAATATGTTCAAAAAGGATATATTTGGGCATTTCTTGGAATGTCGAAATTTTCCTTTTAGTGGGGTAATATTGCACAATCTTTTACTGAGGCAAGTGGCCCCTGAAGAAGATAGCCCTGAAGATCAGTTATGGTTCGAAATTGGTGGGCATTTGATTCGCTTATCAATTGTCGAATGGTGCTTGGTTACTGGACTTTCATTTGCTAGTCCAAGCAAAGAAAATGATGATAAAGTGGAGCAGCAGAGGCTACGGAATAAGTATTTTGGCGATTTGCATCGTAAGATGTGTGTGAAAGAATTCGATGCAGAATTTTCCTCGTTGAAATTCGAGGAAATGGATGATATAGACGCATTAAAAATTGCACTGTTTTATTTTGCCGACAAAGTACTGAATGGAAAAAAAAATCACGCTCAAATCAACTGGTTTATGCTTGACGACGTTGATGATATAGAATTCTTCCGAACTCGTCCATGGGGTCTATTGTCTTGGAAATTAATTTACGACAGTCTTGACGATGCATTGGCTTACAAAGATGAGAAATTTAAGAGGACTCGGTTGTAAAATCCAGATCATAACATCGAAAATTACAATCTGGTTCAGGTGTGTTTTTTTATATTAATAAGTTTTATAATATTAAATATGTGATAGTTGTTTTATTTGAATTTTCACTTGCGTTGTTGTAGGCATGGATTTACGAAGCAATCGGAGGTATGCCATCAACATGGGTTGTCAAAATGAAAAACAAAATTCCCCGCATATTGCAATAGAAGCCCATGGCGTCCTCGAACATCAACTTTGCGGAGGTTTATGCGTTCTTTAACGACGAATCTCGTCTTGTAAGTAATATGTATTAATTATTTTTTTAATTTTACTAAATTTAAGTTATGTATATTTACTTAATATTTTTAATTGAATTTATGGCAGGGGGACGTTCTTCAAACTCTTGAGCCAACTTCAAAGGAGAGTAGGAAAAAATATTGGCTCTCATTGAAGGGTTACGTGCCAAGCATTCTAGAGTGGGTTCATATGGTTGGTATATTTTAAGTACAATCAAATTTTTAATCGATATTTTCGACATATCATTCATTAATTTTAAATGATACTTTATACAGTACCAACCCTCAATCAACGCGATGCCGTCGGATACAAGGCAATCAGACGAGCATGACCATCATGACGACATACCAAACCCAATACCAGAGCAGCGTCATGACACTTCTGAGGATGAGGTTGAGGTGTCTGCTGATGACCACCAGGAGCAAACAGACAACTCTGATGACACACGTGAGGTATTTATTGTAAATAATATACAATATTTTTCCTTTATAATTCATTATTGTTTTACTGTTATTCTAAAGTTTTTATTTCTTTTGTAATAGTCAAGGACAAAGCAGTTTAATGATTACGTCTGACGACGGTTGGATAAGCTTGATCGTAACGTGGAGAAGCTTGATCGTAACATGAATGAAATAAAGTCAGATTTAAAAGATTTTACAAAAACCGTTGTTGGCTTTATCGACACATTCTCTAAACGTTGAAATAATGATTCTCCCACTGCACGCTCGTATGCGGTGAGTAATTTTAAATTTAATAATTATGTTCTTTAACTTTTTTTTATAGTTTAATATTTTCTTCTTTGCGAATGGACAGGCCCCGGATGATTGTGGAGTGTATACTGACGTGGGCAATCAAAATTTGTCTACGCCCATGTCATTGTATAGTTTCTACGGAGATGTTAGTGGGGAGAGCGTGCAGGTGTTCACTGAGTTGCCCCCGCGCGTTAGTAAGTTCGGTCGCGCGTACATACTGTCGTATGTTTATAACAGTCCGTTCATTATTCCTCCAACCAGGAGAGGATAGAACATGCAACCTTTACCTCGACCCCAAATTATGGAGCATGCGATTGACATGAGTACGAATGTGGATGTAAATCCACTGCGGGGACTGGAGGACGCTAGTATGTTTGTTGAGTTTGATCGATGGTTCGCTGGTGATATCACAATGGATTGGAGAGTATAGCACTCGCAGTCATTCTTTGAAATCATTTTGGGAACAGCCTCGATGGGATGGCTAGGCAATGAGGTATTTATTCTATCGAAGATTTTAGATTGTTGTCGACTTGTGTATAAAATTTTTCTTTTACATCGTAACGTTTGTGTTTCTCTATAGCATATTCACAAGTATCTCCGCTTGATTAGCGCGAAGCAACGACAGTTTCCAAATGCCTTAGTTCAACGTGTCACACATACTGACACATTTTTTTGGGTAACGTTTCAACAAAACTTATAAATGTTATTTACTTTTTTTTATTACATTTAAATTTTGTTAATTTATGCATTTCTTGGTTCTCTATGTACTAGGTATTCTTGAGGCAGCTATGGAACAACGGGAATTGTGCGGTCGATTCATTAGATTTTGACGATCGCGTGAATAGTTATTTGTGTGGGCGACAGCACACACTATCCAAATCAATGACGGATGTTGATATGGTACGTATTTTATTATATTTCAATATTCGAGTTAACGCTTCTGCTTAGTTTCTGTTTCAATTTCGTATATAACGAACATGTTTTTCAAATGTTATATGCAGTTACTCATCCAAGTTAACTTGGAAAATGAGCATTGGGTCCTAGCACGAGTTGACTTCTGGAAAAATAGAGTATGGATTTACGACTCATTGCTCACATTTCGCGACGATAAAAGGTACAGGTTGACATTCAAGCCACTTGAAGTTATATTCCCGCGATGGTTGGAATATGTTGGCTTTTACAACATTCGACCTGAGTTGCGGAGTGCAGACCCCTGGAAAGTGATAGTAGTTAATAGCGCGCCTCAACAAGAGCCCGGAACTGGCGATTGCGGTGTGTTTGTATTGATGGTTACGATGTATTTAATATTCGGGCTTAAATTAGAGTTTGACGCTATGCATGTCCAGTACTTTAGAAAGAAGATTGTGGTTGACATATTTAATGACGATATTGTATTATAAACGGTTGTAGTAATTGATTCTATTCAAACTTGAATTTTTACTTTAATTTGCGCACTTAAGTTTATATCATTTTAATGCTCACATTTTAATAATTAAAATAAAATAAAAGTTATATGCATATAAATGTACAATACACCAAAATAAATAACAGTTTTAACCAATGAAACACTAAAAATAATAAAAATTTTAACAGACGAATAACAGAAAATACATCTAACTTGAAGTTGATGCAATGGGATTCTTACATCGCTTACGATTATGGCCTAGTTCATGACACCGCCTGCATCGTACAGTCCGCCGGTCAACGTCCTTGCCAGCCGAGGGTATTCTGAGCTCTTTACGACGGCCAGGTTGTGGTGCCTCAACTGGTGGGTATACTTGCATCTCCTGAATTTCATCTGGAACTTCTCAATCAGTCATATCACCAACTGGCTCCACTGGTTGTGCATAAGCCATCGCCAACGATTCTGTAGTGTAAAAGTCCGAGCAAAGGCTAATAAAATCCACCCGGTGTGTTAGATACGCCGCAATTGCATGAGCACATACAAGCTGGTCAAGCTGAAACACTCTGCAGGTGCAAGTTCTCTTTTGCAAGTCAACCAAACCTTCCTTAAGCCCACCGCCTACAACTTGAAATCGATGCGGTGACACCGGTTGAACTCTCATTCTTTCAGCTATAGTTCTTCTCTTAGTGACTATTTCATCCGCCCATGTCGTTAGCCGAGTAGTCATTGATTCAGCCATAATTTTCCTATCATAAAACCATTGCTGTAATGTTTTCCTAAAGTGATCAACAAGATGAGTTACAGGAAATTTTTAAGGTTTCCTCATAAAAGAATTAACACTCTCCGCGATGTTTGTGGTAAGTATGACGTACCTCCTATGTTCAAACTGAGACCTTGCCCAATTACACGTACCGACATTATTTTCTAGGTAATCAACCGCACCAGAGTGGATCATCCACAGCCCTTCAAGTTGTCTCTTAAATTCCTCATGGCTATATGCTTTTGCTGCATTAATAAAGGTATGCTCAAATTGATCCCAAAGAGCTTTGGACATTCTAAACTGTGACTTAATGTTACCTTTCACGTGGTAAAAACAAACACCATGAGTTGCATTGCGAAAGACTTTAAGAATGGCTCTCCTAATGGCAGTGCATCGATCAGAGATGATTACTAACTCAGGTCTATCGCCAATCACTCCGTGTAATTTCATCATAAACCATTCCTAAGCATCATTGTTTTCAGAATCCATGATCCCAATGGCTAACGGATACAATTGATTGTTACCATCAAGACATGTTGCCACGAACATACTTCAACGATACAATCCCTTTAGATGAGTACCATCTACAGTAATAACAGGCCGAATGAATTGCATAAAACCCTTGATGGAAGATTCGAGTGCCACAAAATAGTACAAGAAATTACCATCTCCATCCTGCTTGAGGTGAGTGACTGTACCCTCATTCGCTGTAATTAGTACATGAGAGTATTTCGGGAGTAATTATATGACTCTGCAGGGTTGCCTCGAACTATTTCAAGACCAACTTCTCTCGCCCAATATGCCTGCTGATATGTTAACTGAACACCGTATTGCTATTGTATATCTACTCTTATGTCATTTGGAGTATAAATCCTCTTATCTTGAATATATTTATCTGCGATAATATGACCGACAACCCGGCTCCTTACTTGATGACGTCCATCAACCGATACCTCATTATGACAAGTGTGTACATTATCAATTCTCTTCACCACCCAAGGAACATTTTGCTCGTTCGAACATCTAGTTGCTCGAATACGCCATTTACATGATTCTGAAGAACAGTGAGCCTCAAAACGTGTCGTAGTAGACCGTGCAATCTTGAACTCATACTTATCTCTAAAGGCCACCTTGCGTAGTTGTAATATAAATTCACTCTTCTCAGCAAATAACATACCCACACTGATATCATCTGAGTCACAACTGTTAACAAAGCTTGGAGCAACCGTGTCCGAAGGCAAAGTTGGAGCAAGACTTGTAAGAGGATCAATTCTCCTTCTCGATCGAACCATAGAAGGAATAGGTCTATTGCCTCTGTTATTCACAGGAGCATTATCTTCATACTCATCCTCATGCTGATCTGACGGAACATTCGAAGGGCCGGCTCCTCCATCATCACCATCATTATTGAAATGAGTACCCCTTGTATTATTAGAAGGTTCTGCATAAATATTATCCCCCGCTGTCTCATCATGAAAATCATCATTGTCCCGAAAATCATTGTTGTGATACGGAGAATACCGTTGCTCCAACAACGTCGTTATTGGGAATATCGTTGCTCCAACATCCTGTAACGTAACGCCGTGATCCTCAATGTTGTCATAATTATCATGGATTGAAGAGTAATATTGCTGTAGCGATACTGTCCTTGGCAACACCTCTTCATCATTATCGAGGCCAGACATATTTGCTCTAAACGAAGTTTCTGTATCGACATGCAGTTCAATGCCTTCACTCGGAACTCAAGGTGATGTGGTCACGAATATAGGAATGCATCCAAAATTGGCTACGTCGGATGCCATATGCAATACAACCCTCACCATTTCATCATCAAATATATCCATAGGCAGTGCACATATATGATATAATGTGTTACTAGACCTCAAAGTTGTCTTCATTGTAATACTATATTCATTAGGGTTTATTTGTAACACCTCTATACTCTTGCCAATAACTGATCAAACAGACAATTTTTCCCAACAAAAAAAGCTCGAGTTTTACCATTCACATACTCATACGGCCATCATCTAATGTCTCCCACCAACCATCGTAACACAATTCAAGTACAATTGAATCCATTAAACCTGAAATTATAAAAAAAAATTATTTAAATCGGATCAAATTAATACAAATTTAATAAATATTGTGCGACAGACAGGCTTGCCCCCAAGTGCGACACCTGCCTGTTGCACCAACTCTTGTTGTTACAGCCAATCCGTCCCTGAATTTAGATTCACCAACAAAAGCTGAGAAAATAACTCATACCAGTAAGTGATGTTGATTAATGTTAGATCTGGATAGATTATAACTGAATTTTACTATTATTTGTTGCCGTCGTTGATGATTCACGAGTACAAAACTAAGCTGTTGCGTTTTGTTTGTTTCACGATTCGGAGAAAATTTAGTTTTGTTATGTGAAAAAGGGTAATTTTGGAAGAAAGATTTGAATTTGGCTAATGTTGATAGAAAAAAGTTGCTATGGTTAATTGAGAAAATGATAAAATAATTATGGTTATTTTTATAAATTTCCCTAATTAGTATTCCGGCGGGTGTGTATAATGAAATCTTAATTTTAAATTTTAATAGTGAGTTTATTCAGCAAATAGGTATCTAGAGTATTGTCAGCTACATCTAAAAAATAAGGGTTAGTGAGAGAGGGAGAGAAAAATAAGCTTGCTAAATTATTTTGATGGGAATATAGCTACTTACTTATAAAAATATAAATTCGTTTATTAAAACTAACCATCATCGCATAACATAAAAATTACTAATTTAAAATTTTTATTATTAAAATATGTAAAATTTCATAAAATCTTAAATTATTTTCTTATTATTATATTATTTTATCTCCATAATTTTAAAATCTTATAATTTTCTCAAAAGAATATTTTTCAATTAAGGTGTAAAATATAAATATAAATTATAAAATAGATGGTGTAAAATTTTTATTAAAATAATAATTTACTTACGCATTTAATTGAATTTCTATTTAAAATAAGAATTGAATTAATTTGTAAGTTCAATTTAAAAAAGGGTTTTATGAAGAATTTTAGGGGTGTCAAAAGTCCAACTAGTTTGAAAATGGGCTTTTAATTTTTCATGATCAAGAAAGTGGCCCAAGTGGGTTCCGTCATTATCACTTTTCTGGATTTTCTTGCATTATCCGTTTCCTGCATTTTTTTGTCAAAACACTCCATTACAGTATTCTCAATTTCTTATGGTTAAAAAGTTGGCTTTAAAATGATTTTTAAATAACGGGGTATTGGGCCATCGAGGATTAGGTCCGGTGGTGAGTTTATGTTCTCACTTATAATAAATTCTCTTGTTATAATTGTTGGTTGAAGGTAGACAAATCTCCAATTGACAGAAAATTTCCAATCGGTGCTGTGTAGATTGCTAGATTGTATTTGACAGCTCTTAATTCACGAAACCAAGAGCAATATTGAAATTACCACTACTTCGAGCGAGTGTTTGCTCCAGAGAAGGAAACTCAAAAGTTTGAGAATGAGAAAGAAAAGAAAGAAGAGTAAGAGAGAAAGAAAATTGTTCATTCATTTTATATTCTCAAAAAACAACAAAGCTCAACAATATATAACAGAAATTGAAAAAACCAATTTTGACAATGCAAAAGAAAACAACAAAAAGGAATCTGAAATAAACGCAGCCAATCAAAGCACTTCCATGGACCATCTTAAAAGAAGTAGTCTCTTAGCCCATTTGGAAGTTTCTTTTTTCGTTGGGGTCGTTGATTATCTTGCACTGGTTAATGGTGAACTTCATTCATGGGCTGATTGACTGTGGGTTCATGGCTTGTGGGCTCTTGGTTGAACTCTGCTGCTAGTACCATCTCTGATGGATCCAATTTGATAAAAAAATTCGTATCATTCCCTCCATCTCAAAAATACACCTTGTTCTCAAGGTGAAATGCTAGATAGATTTTACAAAAGGCTTCAAAGTTTTCCCAACTCAAATTCTCTGGTGAGCTGTCAGTCCATTGAATCAACAGTTAAGGCGTTGTCTTCCCATATTGCAACACTCTTTGGGTAGAACAAATGGCAGCCAATAGCAAAAGAGGATGGTTATCCACACTGAACTCTAGTAAAGGATGAGAAATAGTAGGGTCGTTGCCATGGTAAGGTTTAAGAACAGAGATGAGATATACCGAGTGGATTTTTAAAGTACTGGGCAGCTTTATTTTGTAGGCTACAGGACCTAATCTAGCAAGCATAGTAAATGGCATATAGTAGCGCTTGGCCAACTTCTGACAAGTGCGAGAAGCTATAGTGCTCTAACGATATGGTTGTAACTTAATTAGCACTTTATCCCGCACTTCAAAGTGAGCTTCATGGCGAAGCGCATTAGCTTTCTGAGCATACGATGTTGTGCTTGACACAATTATCTTTTAAAGAGTGGAGAAGAGCATTGCGTTCAAGGAGAATGTCCTCCAAAGCTTGGATTGAAGTAGAGCCCTTAGCATAATGTGGAATAGTTGGAGGCAATCAGCCAAATAAAGCCTGATAGGGAGACATTTTCAAGCCACTAGGGAAATGAGAACTATAGCTAAATTCTGCCCAACAAAGTAAGGAAAACCACTTCCTTGTGAAAGCCCGTAAATATTGCTCCAATCCTTGATTCACGACTTCTATCTGACCATCCGTTTGAGGATGGTATGCCGTGCTATGACCAAGAGTTGTGCCACTTACGAGAAATAATTGCTTTCAAAAATTGCCCAAGAACACCAGATCTCTATTGGATAAAATTGAACTTGGAAAACCATGTATTTTAATTACCATATCCACAAAGAGTTTATTTGTTTTGAAGGTAGTAAATTGGCAGGGTAGCGGACTAAAATGTGCAAACGACAACTAATAGATCGAGAAACCTTTCGACAAAGAAAGATATATCATAAAGTCCAGGTGACATTATCGCAAACCATATTAGATATCAGCAACGGTTGAAGAAGACTAGCAAGGGCTTGAGTTGAATACTTAGTTTGCTGGCATATCAAACACTCTCGAACAAAGTTTTCCACATTATGGCTCATCTTGAGCCAATAGAATATTAAAGTCAAACTGATTAAGGTTTTAATGACACCGACATGACCTACCAGTGGCGTAGAATGAAACTCTTGCAATATTACTGCCTTTAGAGAGGAGTTAGGACTAATGTAATAGCATTGACGGTGGAGAAGAAATTTGTTTTGAACTGACTGAAAGTTTATCCTTTAAAAATTACTGGTAAAGTGATATCAAATCAGGTGGTATTGTATTCTCCTCAAGTAATCACTGCAACAATCTAAATGAGGTTGGCTATTGAAAGAGAGGTAAGTATGAGAGGTATTGATGTTATTCTCAGGAGTTGTTTCATGAACATGTGATAGGGCATCGGCGGTGCTATTGGTACAACCTAGTCGGTATTCAATTCAGAATTGGAAACCCAATAATTTACGGAGATAAACCTGCTGGTCTAGTATTTGAATCACTTGTTGAAGGAGCTCTTTGATACTCTTATGATATGTGCGAATAATACAAAAATTACCCAAAAAATATTGCTACCACTTATACACAGCTTCCACAATTGTGTGCAACTCGTTGATATAAATGGAGCAATCTCTCAATTTAGGACCCAACGTCTTGCTGAAATATGCAATAGGATGTCCATGTTGTGTAAGTGCTACTCTTATGCCCACATTAGAATCGTCGGTCTCAATCAGGTAACTTAAGGATTGGAGCTTGCACCATTACTTGTTTAAGAGCTTCAAAGGAAGGGTAATCATGGATGAATTCCATTGGAAGGCATCTTTGCGCAACAAATTAGTGATTGGGGCTGCTAAGGAAGGGTAACCACGGATGAATTGCTTATAATATCCAATGAGACCAAGAAAGCCCCTCAACTGTTTACTAGAATACAGGATTGGCCAATTAAGCATGGCATCAAGCTTTTGGGTGTCAACTTGTACTCCCGAGGCTAAAACAACATGGCCTAGATACTCAATAGTGGCTTGAAAAAACAAACATTTAGACAACTAGAAAAAATTGTCGATGATGTAAACAAGATAAGACTTTCTCATGATGAAGCAAATGCTCGGCCATGGAGGAGTTATAAACCAAGATATCATAAGAAAAAAATTATCACAAATTTTCAGAGATGAGATGCAAAAATTTGATTCATTGTGGCTTGAAAAGTGGAGGGGGTGTTTTTTAACCCAAACGACATGACTAGAAACGCATAATGACCCTTATGTGTTCTAAATGTTGTTTTGTATATGTCTCAATTGTGGACATGAATTTGATGATATCCCGCTCGCAAATCCAATTTGCTAAAAATAGTTGCTCCCCCAAGTTCATCAAATAGCTCATCGATTGTAAGTATAGGGAACTTGTCTTTGATTGCTACCACATTTAATACGCGATAGTCAACACAAAACCGATAAGTATCATCTTTTTTTTTTTAAAACCAAGAGAACCAGGGATGAAAAAGGGCTTTGGCTTTGTCGAATTATGCCCTGTTCCGACATTTCCCTGATCAGTTTTTCCATTTCAGATTTTTTAAAGTGTGGGTAGTGGTGTAGGTGAACATTAATAGGAGTTGTGTTTGGTAATAGATGAATTTTGTGGTCAATAATTCTGTGTGGTGGTAGGATAGAAGGTTGAAGAAATAGATGTTTGTATTGCTGTAAAAGGTTGATAAATTGATCAGGAAAGGAAGAATGAAATTCAAGTGAGGAAGTGTTTGTGATGGAAGAGGAAGGTAAGGCATCGATGGCATGCACCGATTGTAAGGCACAAAGGCTAGTCACGGTATCACTTTGAATTAATGTCTGCAATTAATTATAAGTAATCAGAGTAGTAGAAGACAAGTCACCATGAAATATCACTGGTTGCCCATTTAAAGAAAATTCCATAGTAAGGGCAGAATAGTCATGAAACACTATAAAAGTTGTGCCTTGCATTGTCAATTTCACTTGAGAACAAAATTGCGTACACACTAGGAAGTCGTCATTGTCAATATACACTTGAAAATTGGTAATGGGTTGAATGACTAACCTCAATTGTTCTGCTAACGCAGGTTTTATGAAATTACGAGTGCTGCCGCAATCAATCAGCACTTGAAAGGTGTGAGAATCAATTTCGCTAATTAGATGAAGATAGCAAGGATTAGCTTGCCCTGCTAGAGCATTTAAGCCAGAGATGGCACCGGTAATACCATCATCTACCAAATCTGGTAGTTCCCCGTTGTCTTTGGATTCTAGTTCCTTATCATTAGTGCCCATGAGAAGTAGAAATTTGCTGCGGCAATGATGATTGTTGTTGTATTTCTGGTCACAATTGTAACATAAACCCTTCTCGCATTTGTCGCGAAGTTTGGCCGGTGACAAATGGAAAATTAGTAATACTGGTGTCGGTAATAATGCAAGTAAGGTGTTTGGTTTATTGGTATTGTGGTTGTAGGTTTGTGATGGTGAAGTCGAAGATAGTGCACGGGTTATGGCTGTGGCAACAATTGTTGGTGATGAGGATGTATAAACGGGTTTGGATTGTGTTTGGGAACCAGGTGAAAAGGAATGAGGATGCTGCCATTTAGGTCACGAGCGTGGTCTCTATTTCACTTCGTCATATTTGGCCTTAAAAGCACGAGATAATGTAAAATTCTCCATTAGTGAAGACGATCTAGAGAAAAGTAATTCCCTTCAAATATTAAGTTTAAGACCAGTAATGAAAAAACCAATCAAAAGAGGTTTAAGAAATTCATGTGACATTATTCATTAAGTCCTCAAAGGCTGGCTGACTGGAAATATGCAACAATGGTAGTTTGACTCAATTTGGATAAATTGCCTTAAGGATCCTCATACAAAGAGGCACCAAAACGATATCGCAGATTAACTAAAAACTATTTCCAAGAGTGAGCTAGCGATTGTTCTTTATCCATTGATACCACACGACAGCTTGACCCCCCATATAAAAGGAGACAATCTATAGGCGGAAGATCTTAGGTGTGTGTCATGGAAGTCAAAAAAAATTTCTATTCGAAAAATCCATCCATTGGGGTCAAACCCATTGAATTTGGGAATATCCATTTTCATGGAACGAAGCACTGGAGAAACCTCAGAACCTTTAAGAATGCCCTCAGTATTGGAAGCCAAAGGGTTTGAAGGATTGAAGGCGCCAACGAATTTGTTGGAAGACCCATGAACTTTTGAATGAAGCTCCTCAAAACGAGAATCAACTGATGTCATGACCTGTTGAATTGTTTGACGGATGGACAATTGTTGCCCATCAAGTTTGGCATCAAAAGTTGCTTGTAGTGCTTGTAAAGTGGAAAGGATTTCAAAGTTTGCCATGAAGAAGGAGAGCACTAATGACACGCTCTTAATTCACAAAACTGAGAGCAATATCGAAATTACCACTACTTCGAGCGATTGTTTGCTCTAGAGAAGGAAACTCAGAAGTTTAAGAATGAGAAAGAAAATAAGGAAGAGTTAGAGAGAGAAAGAAAATTGTTCATTCATTTCATGCTCTCTAAAAACAATAAAGCTCAACAATATATAACAGAAATTGAAAATAATTAATTTGGACAATGCAACAGAAAACAACCAAAAGGAATCTGAAATAAACGCAGCCAATCAAAGCACTTCCATGAACCATCCTAACGACGTAGTCTCTTAGCCAATCTGGAAGTTTCTTTTTTCGTTGGGGCCATTGATTATCTTGCACTGGTTCATGGTGAACTTCCTTCATAGGCTGATTGACTGTGGGTTCTTGCCTTGTAGGCTCTTGGTTGAACTCTTCTGCTAGTACCACCTATGATGGATCCAATCTGATAAACAAATTCGTATCAGTATTATTAATGTATGAATTTAAATTCGTAATAAAACTCATATTATAATATTAATCAATTATAATAAGTTCGTAAAAAAAACAATAATGTGAAATTTAATATGTCATTAATTTGTGGATGCTAAATATATAAAAAAGTCAAAAATTAGTATCATGTCCACTACAAACATATAAACCTTAACAAATCTCTTCTATTACACACGTGACCAACACTTGGAGTTTGAGAAAAGTTTGAAAATCCATATATATATATATATGCATCAATATTTTATATCCTTTCATGCTAACACGCGCTCATGAATTATAAAGATAACAAGCTAGTTCCACTCACAATAGACCAAATTCAGACTCTATTTGATATGAAAGTGTTGTCACTTTTAAGTTATAATTATTATTGAAAAAATTTATTATAATAAAAAAAGTCAATAATATGTAGTAAATATAATTTTTAGATAATAATTTTGACAAAATTACTAAATATATAATAGATTTTTATCATATAAGTGTAAAATCAAATCGATTTATTTTTCAAGATACAGCAACTAGTGTTTACCAAACACTTAAAAGCAATAAATTTTAAGATATAACTACGCAACCTCAATCCCAAACAAGAATTTGAGTACTTGTCCTCCACTTTGACTTTGATTTTATACAAATTACTAATGGAGTGAAACTAAGTTTGTGTCCCACACAAAAGAAAATGTGTAGATGTCAAGGTAATAATACAAAGCAACTCAAAATTTGTTCTCCAGCAAGGCCTTGCCCTCAGCAAATGTTGTTCCCTAGCAAGGCCTCCCAGAGGACTAGATTATTATTGCCTCCTTTTGGCATTACAATTGGTTACTTTCAATTCGTCAAAGGCGCATTGTTAAAGTTAGGGAAATCATCCTACACCATCTTTATTTTGTCATATGTACATTAAACCTTTACAAAATAAAGTTATTTTAAATTGTTGAGGTTCAATATTTAATTTTGTAATATCTAGGTTTTTAGATAGATCAATTTTAGTTAACAATTAATTAAAATAATTAATCAAAAGTAGCAAATAAATACAATACAAAGTTATCATGTGGACCAAAAGCTCTAGCCAATCCAAGAGGGCATACCCAAACATTAAACAATCACTAGAATAACAAATTTAGAAATGATTGGATTTATTCAATATTAGACTTTGATTTAACTTAATAACCACCTTTTAGAAAATTTAACTTAATGAACTTGTTTAATAACCACCCTTGCTTTTTTTTATGAATGTACGTTTCCAAATAACAGATGATTACCTCTTTACATTAAAATGGGTGTATATAAACAATTAGGTGGGATTTTTTTAAAAAAAAATATTTTTTTTATTTAAAGCTTGTTCTCTAGGCTAACGTCAGTCGTTGGGCTTAAAGCCCGCTTCTGGGCCCAACATAAAGTTTTGGTTATTCTATCAAGCCCAACAACAAGGAGCCGATTTTTATATATGTAGATATAAAAATTTGTTAAAGTGAGGATATCACTAAAATATTTAAAAAAAAGAATTCATTACATTGAAAATTATATTTTTTTTGCATCGTCACTTTAATACATACATACATACATACATACATACATACATACATACAGACATACATACATATATATATATATATATATACGGTGAACACGCTTTTAAGCTGCTCGAATTAACAATTACACACACACACACACACATATATAATCACTTTCAGGTGATGTCACTCTCTATCTTTTTAATGCTCACGCGTTGTTAAGCTATATGGTTTAGTAGCTTAAAATCTAACTTTGTTAATTCAAATAGTTTAAAAACATATCCACATGGAGAAAAATGAGAGTATCTGTATTAGAAAATGGCTATATATATATATATTGCCATTTGTGTGTGTGGTCATTCTCTCATGTGAACGCCATTATTTTCTTCTTATGCGGACATATTGTTAAACCATGTGCTTTAATAGAGTCAGTGCGAATTTTTATATAGATTTGGGGCTTTACGCTAGTGTGAAAATTTTTTTATAATGGTATGAAATGATTTTTTAGTAGTTTACAACATTATAAAGGCTTTTGACAATAATGTGAAACCCTAAATTAATATTATAAAAAGTGTCGCTGCCCATTCCTAAAAATGATTATGTATATATAAATGTTTCAATAAGAAATGTCGGACCATATTAAAGTAAGATAGTAAAAGGCAAAAGGCCATATACTTCAATGTAGTGTATTTTATCTTGTAGTGTATTGAAATTTATATTTTTTAGTATTTTAACTTATTCTCGACTTTAATATGGTTAGCCCTAGTTGGATGTTAATGCACGCTATTTAATTTAAGTGAAAATATGGAAATTAATTAATTAGGGCTATGATCCATCTTTGTAGTAGATATAATTTAATAAATTCTTTTCTTTTTATTTTGTTTACTATCCAGAAAATTAATTGTATAAATTATCATTATTTTTCATTAATTTAATTATGGATTAAGTACTTAGTGTGCCAAAATTCAATTTGAATACAATAAGCCAAAATATGATTTTACCATACTTTATACTAAGATATTAAGAATTGATTGCATAAATTTCTTTATTTGTCTACAGTAAATCAAAATTTCATAATATAAAATATGGATAAAATTAAATAAAAAATAATTTAGTTTATATAATTAAAAATAGAATTAGATAAAATCATATTTTTGTAATAAGAGTTTCAATCTTCCCTAACCGTTATTATTTAGCTATACATAGCTGAAATCAAAATAATTATTAAAATTAAATTACACATAATTAAAGTTAAAATAGCTAAAAATTTAAGATAAAATTAAATTTAGTTATTACTTTAAATTCAAACTTCTGATATAAATTACAAGAAAGCTAAATACCAAAAAAAGAAGAAGAAATTTTTCTTAGTTACTACCTTCTTTGTACTATCAAGTGAAATTCTGCAGTTCCTTGCTTTCTCCCTTATGCTTCTCTCTTCATTCTCTTCTTTTTCTCTCTTTTCTCTATATCCTTCTTTCTCCTTGCCTTCCTCCATTTATAGGCAATATGCAACTCTTCCTTCTCTTTATTTTATTATTATTTAATTTTCCTATATATTTTGTAATAATGCAAAAGATAAATAAGTGGCAGCTGCCTACCACTTGACTTATCTTGGCAAAGTGGCTCCACCATTTTTATTTTATTTTTTATTTTTATTTTAATAGATCTTCTTTGTCTTTTGCTTTTGGCTTCGATTTCCTCTTCATTCTTGAAATATATCTATAATATAAAATTAGCACATTATACTTTAATTTATCATAAAATTATATTAGAGAAGCATTAAAATAATTTATAAGTTTTGAGCGCATTAATTAACACTATAAGTGAAAAATTATAATTTTAACCTTTATTAAACGTATACCTTTTAGTGTTAATCACATCTCCCAACCAGCTTATTAGTAGTCCCTAGCAATTAAAGTAATATTATCAAGTAAAATTCAAATGCAAATTGATATCTTTTTTTTAGGGCAAATGTGTTTACTTCTTTAATCAAATTAATGACAACCATCAAATTAAAGTATAAAGCATTATCTCCAGCTTAGAAAAAAGATATTAGTCTCACATCAACCATTCAAGCAAATTAATCAAGTAAACTCATGCAAAATAGTCAATTATCAAAGCTAATTAATCAAGCTACTTTCAAGAATTACATGTCAAATCCCAAAATCTCCTAGATAAGAATGACACTCTTAAAAGAAAAAGAAATCCAATAAAAACAGTCACTCCACAAAAATAGTAAATTGAGAGAAAATAAAAAAATAATGCTACACACTCTCACCAAGATAAAAGAATAATTCTCATAACTCAGAAATAATATGATCTCAAGTTAAATGAATTATTAGTCAAATCAATAATATTATTTTTATTCACGTTTATATATTCTCACATTTTTTAGTCCATGTCAACGACTTTTATTTCTTCTACTAGGATATAACGTAACCTGAGGACATGGTTAACAAATAAGGGATAATAGGAAAAACAAAATATATGTTTAAAAAATAGAGATCTTTTGGAGATTGTAAGGTGCTATTCACATTTCTTTCACATTTTTTTTTCATATTATAATTATTATTTTTAAATTTTTTTCAGATTTTTGAAGTGTACCATTTTCATGAATACATAATTATCCCTTCTTTTACAAACATATTTAGGTGGTGGAAAATATAAAACACATGGAGATATTCCACATTAAAGTGGGATAGGATGATAGGTTACCAAAGAATATATATATATATAGCTCAAAAGGGTTAACTATAAAAAATTTACAATGAGGATGGCTATAAAAGGCTTAAACGGATCAAAGATGGCTTTTTCGCCATCTTTTAGAGCTCTAAATAATCTTTTATATCTATTAATTTAATGGACTTTCATATACAGCCACAAAAACTTGTTTCATTTTCTTTTATTCATCTTTTCAATTTTTTTGTTGTTTGACTTTAAATAAAATATAAAGATCTTACATAAATAATAAATTGCTTAGGTATATAAGCAAACAAGGTTATTCTCCAAGGGTAACAAGCTCAAAAGCTCACTTGAAACTAACTATGACATGTACAGTCCTTACATTCCTTCTAATAGCTCAATCAATTTCACTCGTCAAATTTCTCAATTCATACTTGTCATTAACATCAACATGCAAAGTGGACATAGTGTAATTTAACTTAAGGCAAAAAATCATACAAATACTAAAATTTAAAAGTCATCATATCATCCAATGTCAAATGATCACACAAAATGCCTTAATATTTTTTAATAATAAATAAAACATGAATAGGCGACGGAACAAAGATGGCCTTATATCAAAATGACAAAGAACAAGAAAAATGTTAGAAATAATTGTTTTTGGAAGAAAACTAAAAAGATCTGATTCTAAAGTCATCATACTCTCTATTCAGCTATGTTTCACTCAAATTTATCCAAAGTTAGTTTTTATATCAAAAATTAGTAAAAACATAATTAATACTGAGACATTTTACAACTGTCAACCATTCTCTTGCCCCAACTTGAACGAGATATTGTCTTCAATGTTTTAAAGGAAAGAAATAGAGTTTAAAAGACATTACTTGACAATTTCTTGAAAATATTTACAAATAAAGAGTTAAATCTAATTTACACTTCTTACTAGAGCTACTACTACCATCGTTAGTCGACAAATCCAACACCAAGGTCATAGGTTCTGGCTCTGGTTTGTAAGCTCGTAATAAATCAAGTAACTAATTAGTAATAAGAGCACAAATAAAAGCTATTTTTGCTGAGGATATAATGAAATATTCTTAATTATATGGTTAAGAAATGTTAGCAAATCATTATAAAAGTTATTAACATTTAATAAACCGATAGATTTTGATGGATATTCAAATGGGCCTAGGAAGCAAAATTAATTAGGTCATCTAAAGTTGCAAGATCTCCTAATAAGAAAATGAAAGCATCAATATGATTTGATGTTTCATATATTCTCTTCTGCATATCTAGTTGACCAACTCTTTTTCAGTTAATAGGTTAGGCAGATATCCCAGAGGTTTTAAGGCTTTTGAGATGACGCTTAGTACTTGGCTTTCTTTAATAAAAACAGTAAAAGCTTTGATGAATTTGGTCAACTCTTCCATTTCCCAGATGTAGTTTTTTCTTTATTATAACACGACCAAGATCTACGGCTATCTGAACCAACTCTTTGTATTCCCCATAGTGAAACCCACAAAGCATATAAATATTCTTAAATTGTCTGGTTAAAGTTGTTGCCAATATAACAATCTTCAAAAACTATTTGTGTGGGTTTGGAAAAGAAGTGCATATTTAAATATATGTACATAGGGTGATGTATTCAAAAGCAAACAGAAAAAAACAAACAGTAAAAAGTAAAAGAAAAAATAATATTAAAATAGAGAGAATATTTATTAGTAGTTATGATTATAACTCATATTTTTCTCTGGTTTTATGTCCAGTAACGGGTTGAAACCCTTTATGAGTCGAGCATAGACTTACCATCTAGTTTTCTTATAAACTAGCGAATATGGTCTTTATTAGAGTCAAATTCCCAAGACTAAACTGTACACTTTCTTTTTGCAATAGCTTTCATAAATTATGAATCTCACGTTGCACATATTCACTTAGATGCATCTCAAGAGATTGTAATATATGATCTAACAATTCTTTGCTCAGGCCATCTTTAATGACTTTAACTTTATCTTCGTGATTTTCAAAAACCATTCCTAAGGTTTTATAATGTGGTCGATTGCAATTAAGTCTTACACAGTTAGAACATTTAAAGACAAGTTGATTAGCTCTCATTCTTTTAGTAAATATTTTTTTACCAAAACCAGGCATGTAAGAAACAAATTGATTAAAAAAACTCACAAGCCAATCAGACCTTTGCTTTAATTAACCAACAATTGTCAGAAAGAATGCCTTTGATAATTAATAAATGAATCATTCACAATGAAATTTGTAAATCTTCTTGAGGGCGTTTTGAGAAAGAGAATGAAAATACTTATACAATTTATATTGTATTTCTTCCATGCTTAATTTTGGGGTTTCAGTTATTATGGAAAACTAAAGATACCGACTTAAGAAGTCATGGAGTTATACAAGAAAGTAAATCAAAACACAATAAAGAAACAAATCAACTTTGCAAAATCAAGTCAAACAAGAAGGCCAACAAAATGACAAAACAAAAACACACAATATGAAAAAAAATTGATATAATCAAACATTAAACCCATATTTATCTTTTTAGTAAGTTAACTCAAGTTCCAATTGAAAATTACATATATTACCTTCAATTTCCTTGGGTTGTCTTTGTAGATAATCAAGATGGGACACTAACATTGGTGTTTGTAAATTCCATCCAGGGTATGATTTACAAAATTGTATCAGGCATCTTAAATAAAATTTCACACATAGAAATTCCCCAACATGTTTAAAGATGATCTTTCTTATTGAGGTACTCATGACATATATTAAGAAGGATACAATGAAACGTAACTGTCAAACCAACGTACTTAAGTAAGAAACATCATAATGCACATTATTCAAGACATAGAAAGAAATAATCAAATAATTCAAATGATAAAGTAACAGTTAAAAAATTAAATCACCCAAAAGACTCAATCAATATTTGGTAGGTCACTTAAATGTATTTTGGTGTTCTCCTCACATGATTGGTATTCCATATATGATTTTAATATTTAACCATTAACTTTAAGTCTAACATCTTTCTTTGAATTCTCAATTTCTATGGCCCAATATGGATATATATTTTTTACACAAATAGACTACTCCACTTTGACTTTAGCTTCCTAGAAATAAATTAACATGAGAATTATAAAACAACATTTTTGATCAATCTCAATTGTTTTCCTAAAAATACTTTTATCATGAAAAGCTTTGATTCTTTTCTTAATAATTCTTGAATTCTCATATGCATCATTCCTTAATTTCTCAGGTTTATTCAATTACAATTTAGACACATTACTAGCATCGTCAATATTTGAATTAAAAGCTTTAATAGTCCAAAATTATTTATACTCAAGTTTAACCGATAGGTGAGAAGGTTTACTATAAGCTAACCGATAAGATAACATTCCTAAAGACATCTTAAATGTAATGCGATAGGTTCATAATGTATCAGTAAATCAAAGAGACTGGATCTTTGCAGATTAGGTTAACTATTTTTTCCAATATTTATTTATCTACTCTATTTAAAAAGTGAACTTGACCACTTGTTTGAGGGTGATATAGGGTAGTAATTTTATGTATAATTTCATATTTCTTTAAAGACTCAAATTACTTATTACAATAATGCTTATCTCCATCATTGATAATGGCTCGGGGATTCCAAATCTACTTTAAAGATTTTCTTTTAAAATATAGATTACAATTTTGTGATCGTTGTACCAGTAAGGAATTGCTTTAATCCATTTTAAAAAAAAATCAACAGCAACCAAAATATTAACATCATTCCTCTCGCATCTATTGCAAGATAATTATAATGTTAGCTACCAAGGCATATTGTACATCGAAAACAAAAATTCATTAGTGAAAGAATCATTGATGGGTGTTGTATCAATTAAAGACTCATTTGTAAATCTTGAAATATGGTCAACAACCATATTTTCAGCACTTTTTTTGTCCATGATTATCTTGAAATAGTAAAATCCATAGTATTAATCTTGGCTTAATATCTTATTTAGACATTAAATGTCTGACAGTAGCATGATCATAATAAAAAATAATGAATGAGTCAATTAAATATGAACAAAATTTATCCAATGCAAATATTACAGTAAGTAGTTTCCTTTTTAATATGGTGTAATTCATTTAGGCACTACTTGAAGTTCTATTTATGCAATAGATGACAAAGAGTTTACGCCGGCATAATCACACATTAGCTTAAAAATAAAGACTAATCACGGGGTTCAATTATAGGGAATGATATTAAAATAATAATTATCTTTTCAAATGCCTTCTGAGAATCTTTTGTCCACTTAAACGATGTGTCATTTATTTAAAGGTTATAAAGTAGTCTAGATATGAAAATAAAGCTTTTATAAACTTTCTATAAAACCTAGCATGTCCTAAAAAGAAATAGACTTCCCTAACTATCTTTAGTGGGGGTAAATTTGAGATGACTTCAACTTTAGCTTTATCAACTTCAATTTAATTAGAAGACATTTCATGGCTCAAGATAGTTCTAGAAATAGTCATGAAATGACAGTTTTCCTAATTTAAAACAAGTCCTTTTCCTTAATACCTTTCGCAGATGCTTTCAAAATTATCAGGATATTTATCAAAAGAATTTTTAAATATAGTTAAATCATCCATAAAAAACTTCCAAACAATTTTCTACCATATCACTAAAAATACTTAACATCCATCTTTGAAATGTTGCAGGAGCATTTTAGAGTTTAAAAGGCATTCTTCTAAATGCAAATATTCCAAATGAGCTTGTGAATATGGTCTTTCTTAGTTTTCTAAGGCTATAGGAATTTGATAATAGCCTAAATAGGCATCAAGAAAGAAATAATGGAGATATCTTGATACTTACATAAGAACTAGGTTCGAAAATATAAGGCAAAAATAACATTTTCTAGTGGCATCATTTAATATTCTGTGGTCAATACACATGTGCCAATTAGATGGGATTAGTATCGGGATTGGTTTGCCTTTTCATTTTTCACAATAGTTATTTTAGATTTTTTTTAGTACTACTTGTATTAGACTTATCCATTTACTATCAGAGATGGGATATATAAATCATACATTTAGTAGTTTAAGAACTTCATTCTTTATCTTTTCTTTCATATGACAATTTAGTCTTCTTTATGATTAACTTGTTATTTTGGCATTTTTTGCTAAATGTATTCTGTTTGTGCATATTAAATGATTAATGTCCTTAATGTCTTTTCAAAACAACTAGTAGCTTATCTTCTTGGTCGCTTGTGAGTTGGGAAAAAACTACCACTGGATAGGTTTGCTGATCTCCAAGATATGCATATTTTAATTCTTCAGGTAAGGGCTTCAATTTAAGCTTTAGTGTTTCCTCTTCAAGTGTTGATGCTTTCGCTTTTTTTATCTCTTCGAATTATGTCATGTCTTCAAAGTTCAATGGCCACTGCCATCTTTAGATACTTGTGTAAAATTAAGTGTCGAGCATATGTTAGCACCATTACATTATAATTCTTTACTTAATTTAAAATAACTTGCAAAATAAATTTCCATAGAATCCTAAATATGCCCTTCAATGATTGATTTAATGAGCTCAATATCCTCATTCTCACTATCATCATCTTCTTTGTAGAGAGGTTGTTTCTATATGTTAAATGCACTGAGTTCCAACATCATGTTGTCGAAAGATAATTTCATCACTCTATTCCTATAATTAATGAAAGCGTTAGATGTGGTTAGAAATGGTCAGTCTAAAATGACAAGAACTCGCTTGCATTCCTCGGCGATTGGTTTAATTTTCAAAATAATGACATCCACAAAATATATGTATTTATCGACTTAATACAACTTCTATTATCCCTTTCAATATCTTAATTAACCTATTCGCAAGTAAAAAGGTGGTGAAAGTTGGCTTAAACTCACCATATTGCGTTGTCGATATACTGAGTATGTAAGCAAATTGACACTGACACCCAAACCAAGTAAAGTAAGTTCAATTTTATGATCTCCAATAATGTAAGAAATAGTTGGACGGCCAGGATCTGTGGACTTCAAAACATTACTTGTCTTTCTAGAAAATCTTTTTTTTAGACCTATGTTTCCTTTTTATAATACATAGGGCTTTCAGAAATTTAGAATAAGATGAAACCTATTTAATGACATCTAATAAAGGAATGTTGACCTTTACCTATTTGAAGACTTCATAAATCTCTAGATTATGGTTTGATTTCTTTGGATTGATCATTGCTTGAGGGATTGGGTGCACAAGAGGAAAGTTGGTTATTTCTTAATGAGTTAAAGGGTCTTTAGACTCTTCCTTACTTTTTGAAATTAACTCCTTACCAATTTCATGAAGATTGAGAATGCATGTTTTAACAACTTTACCACTACAAAAAGTTATAACTAATTTGACTTAACTCATATTTTGGTTTCCTGTACTACTCATTTGAGGGTGTTGTTGACTCTTGAGATTTAATTCAGGTTGAGTAAAAACCTTTCCTTTTTCATGAACAATGAGGACTAATATAAGTTTGAAGATGTTATCTATTAAAATTGGTGAAGGTTTGCATGGTTTAGTTATTGTGGACTCTTGTTTTTCAATAAATAGATGCAACATATCTTTGAGGGTTCTTTTTAGTGGTGGGATATAAGATGAGTAACTCTAGGAATTTTGAAAATTATAACTTGGAGGAAGTAGTTGTCGTTTCTCCAACTGCAATTTGGCTGGTTTGTCCAACTAAAATTGTAGGTTTGTGAGTATGGATTTGGATTCGGCCTTTGAAATTATCTGACATTTGTTTGTTCGTGCAAACTTTCTTTTAGAGCTGGCAAGGTCAGGCAATCCTGTATAAAATGATTAGCGGAACTGCAAAATGATCACTTTTTTCAACTCTAATGCTTTGACCTTTCTAGTTGAGGATGGAAATTTAGCTTCAATGTTATAATCTTCCCCAAGGTTATACACGACTCCATTATATGGAGATGATTAAGGTTTATTTGATGATTCATAAGAACCAATAGTATCCTAATATTGTTCATTTTCAGCTAATTGGTCAAGATGATCTAATGCAGCTTTTAGACTTTTTGTCTCTAAACTCATCATTACAGATCATTTTAACAACACATGTACTTTGGGATGTTAGTCCCTCATAGAAATATGACATTAACCTCCGTATTTCAAACCATGATGTGAGCAAATATTAATTAATTCGTTATACATATCCCAACACTGGTAAAGAGTCTCTCCTGACTTTTAACTGAAAGTGGTGATTTGTCTTTTGAAAGAATTTGTTATGTAGGGTGGAAAAAAATTTTCAAAAATTGTTCTTGCATATTGTTTTGAGTTTTTATTGATCCTAATGTGAGGTTTTGTAGCCAAGTTTTAAATTTATCTTTAATAAAAAAGGAAAAAGCTATAATCAAATTATATTTACTCTATAATTATGTTTCGTTTATGTATTACAAATTTCTTCAAAATCTCTTAAATACAAATATGGATTCTGAGATTCTAAACAATGAAATATTGGTGAAAGTTGAATAATACCTGATTTGAAATTGAATCGAGAAGCTTTTGAAGGAAATAGTATACACAATGGTGCTCCATTTCAAGTCAAATTCATGTAGTCTCTCAAAATTCTTAGTTAATTATGATCACGTGCATCATGTTGAGAATGGTTGTCTGATTGATCAATTTGAGGATTAAATTGGTTCAAAAGATTTTTCTTCTTGGATCCTTCCATAATTAGTATTGGTGATTGAAATCTACGAATTAACCTACCACTTGAAGTTCGAAAGCAACATTTCATGCAATATTGATGATGTGTGTGAAATTAGATGATACACAACAAATAAACAACGACACGTATTAAAAAATAAAAACAAACTAAAAATTACATAGATGAATAATATGAATGTACAAAAATAAAAAATACGAAATAAAAATCAACAAACTGAAAATTAATTAACTAAAATTAAAATAACTAGATAGGTGATTAAACGGTCATATGAACAAAGTACTTAAATATTAAATAAGTAAATAAATATTAACAATTCAGGTGGTATTATTGAACCAGTCATATAAAAAATTTAGGCAGCCAAGCCGACCATATAAATTAATAAAATAAAATAAATTCCAAAAAAATGAAAAATTACTAAGAAAAATATGAAAATTAAATTGAAGAAATCCAAATAAGAAAGAAAGAAAGAAAATGCTTACCTCAAGATGCGGACTCTCTCTCTCTTTTCTTAAATTTTAAAAATTACCAATCAATTAAGTGATTGGTTCAAATCATTTTTTAAGTCCAAGTCAATGTTCATTATATCCACAAAGTCTAAAAGTCAAAATTCATTTAGTCCTCAAGTCCAAAAGTTCAATGAATAAGCTATAATCCAAATATCCAAGTTCTAATTTAGTTCAGGACTAATTTGCAAGAGCTTTTAGGTCAAATTGAAATTTTTTACAAGTGTTATGATAACACTAAAATTTCAAGAGAAAGAAGGGATTTAACTGAAATTTTATGAAATAGAACAAAATAAAATTATGCGATCTAAACGAAGAAATGACGAAGGAAGAAATAAAAAGAAAAATAATAAATGAGAAAAAATAACAAAATAAGGAAGTTTTCCTGATAACAGCGTTAAAAAATTGACACGATTCAAAAGTATCGACTACTTTAAAGAATAAGAGTGTTTAGTTATAGAGTAATGATACAGCCATAAACTATTGTACAAATTTATTTTGTACAAACTTATGTGGCATGATAAGATTGGTTGAATGAAAATATAAAATAATAAAAACAAATCATGTGGGTCAAGTGATATTTAATTCAATCAATCTTATCATGTCACATCAGTTTGTACAAAATAAATTTGTATAAGAGTTTGTACCTGTGTCAGTACTCCTAGTTATAATATAATTCGATGAGTTCAAAGTCGATTCACAGGGAAAATATTTAACTTGTTAATTATCTTTAAACTATCTAAGAACTAAGAGAATCTCCAAAAGTTTCTATAAATTTTACTCTTTAAATACCTATTTGTAAATAAAAAGATGAAAAAATATGATATTATCCAAAAGACTCTTCAAATATAAATAAGTTAATATTATTTTAATCAAATTAATCAACTAATTATTTTTTAAAAGTAAAAGTCAATAGCAATTAAAACACTTCTCTCTCTTTTTTCAATGAAAAATAATAAAAAAATATAAATTGAAGAGGGAGAAATTAACTCTCCAAAATTGAAGAGAAATTCTTATTTGAAAAATCTTAATTAGAGTGTCTTTTAGAGCTTTAAATATTGATGTAACTCTTCAAATAAGTAATAAAATCTTATTTGAAGAGCCTTTAGTGATGCTCTAAAAATATAATTTAAATGCACGCTATTTAATTTAAGTGAAATTATGGAAATAAATTAATTAGGATTATAGATCCTCTTTTAGTACTCGATATAATTAATAGATTCTTTGCTTTTAATTTTGTTTACTGTCCAAAAGATTATTTGTATAAATTATTTTTTATTTTACTATTAATTTTACTATCAATTAAGTACTTAATGTGTTAAAATTTAATTTATCTACAATAATTTAAAATACTATTTTATCATATTTTATAATAAGATATTAAGAGTTTATTATGCCAAACTTCTTTATTTGTCTATAATGAGTCAAAATCTCAAAATATAAAAACATGGATAAAATTAAATAAAAATAATTTAATTTATATAATTAAAAATAAAATTTGATTAAATTATATTTTTCTACTAAGAGTTTCAACTTATCTTATCTATTATTATTTAAATATAATTAAAATAAAAGTTATTGTTGAAATTAAATTACACATAATGAAAATTAAAGTAGCTAAGATTGAAGATAAAACCAAATTTAATTATGAATTAAAATTCAAACTTTCGAAATAAATTAATAGAAGGATAAATACGAAAGAAAATAGAAGTTTTTCTTATTTAATACCTTCCGGCACCTCCCGTCTATACTTCTTTGCCCTGTCTTTGATTTTGCTCTCTCCCTTCTCTTCTTTTTCTCTCTTTTCTCCATGTCCTCCTTTCTTGCGGACTTCCTCATTTTATAGGCGGCATGCGTCTCTTCCATCTCTTTGTTTTATTAAATAATCAATTTTTATTATATTTTTTAATAATGGAAAAGATGAACAAGTGGCAGCCTGCCACTTATCTTAGCAAAGTGACTTCACTTCTTTTTCTTTTTAATTTATTTTATTTTTTAATTTTTTAAATTTATTACTTCTCGGTTATTTTTGTCAGAATTAGTTAAAGAATCTTTGTGAAAATATTAGTTTCCCCTTGCAGATTCAGTAGCTTATTTTAAAAATATATATATATTCAAATTAAAATCATAAAAACAAAATTGAAAAAAAAACATTTATGGAAAGAAAAAGAAAGAGGCATAATCAAGTCAGCAAGTGCACATGGATCATTGAAAATCTGTCTGCATGGAATTATGTAAATAATGATTATAATGGAAAATATACGTGCTATGGCTATGATGCTTCAGCTGAAATTGCGAAGAAAAACTTTGATAACGTGAAGAGTTGCTGCCCATCCATGCCCCTGTAAATTACATTCTTCAAAGGGCCATAAACAGTTCATAATTCAATAATTCATAGATGAAGCCAGTCACAAGTCATCGAAGACAATAGGACCATTGATGACAAAAGTAAGTATATGCTTTCTTCAATAATTAATAAATTTTGGCATACATGCATGTATCGTATGAATACATAAAAGCTAGGGTAATATACTATATGTATACAGTGGATAATAATTATTGACAGCAATGGGAACCTCAATTTGCTAGAAAATTTGTAACATATTGTGCATATAATAATAATGTGTATACGGCATCTTTTAATATTGTCATCATCTTTGCTTGAATCATCGTGTGTATATGGCAATCCAAAAACTTATTACATAGCCTGCGGTTCAGAGTGTAATTGGCACAATTAAGTGGTCCTATAATTTGAATGGGAAATTTATAAAAGTAGCCATAATTATTTTATTATTTTCTTAACTAACCATAGCAACTTTTTTCTATCAACATTAGCCAAATTCAAATCTTTCTTCCGAAATTACCCTTTTTCACATAACAAAACCAACTTTTCTCCAAATTGTGAAACAAACAAAACGCAGCAGCTTAGTTTTATACTCGTGAATCATCAAAGACGGTAACAAATAATAGTAAAAGTCAGTTATAATCTATCTAGATCCAATATTAATCAACATCACTTACTAGTATGAGTTATTTTCTCAGCTTTGTTGGTGAATCTAAATTCTGGGACGGGCTGGCTGTAGCAACAAGAGTTGGTGCGACAAGCTGCCTGTCGCACTAAAGCTCGATGCGACGAGCTACCTGTCGCATAATATTCATTAAATTTGTATTAATTTGATCCGGATTTAAATAATTTTTTTTATAATTTCAGGTTTAATGGATTCAGTTGTACTTGAATTGTGTTACAATGGTTGGTGGGAGACATTAGATGATGGCCGTATGGAGTATGTGAATGGTAAAAATCGAGCTTTTTTGGTTGGGAAAAATTGTCTGTTTGATCAGTTATTGGCAAGAGTATACGAGGTGTTACAAATAAACCCTAATGAATATAGTATTACAATGAAGACAACTTTGAGGTCTAGTAACACATTATATCGTATATGTGCACTGCCTATGGATATATTTGATGATGAAATGGTGAGGGTTGTGCTGCATATGGCATCCGACATAGCCAATTTTGGATGCATTCCTATATTCGTAACCACATCACCTCGAGTTCCGAGTGAAGGTATTGAGCCACATGTCGATACAGAAACTTCGTTTAGAGTAAATATGTCTAGCCCCGATAACGATAAAGAGGTGTTGCCAAGGACAGTATCGCTGCAGCAATATTACTCTCCAATCCACGACAATTATGACAACATTGAGGATCACGGCGTTACATTACAAGATGTTGGAGCAACAGTATTCCCAATAACAACGTCGTTAGAGCAACGGTATTCTCCGTATCACAACAATGATTTTTAGGACAATGATGATTTTCATGATGAGACAGCGGAGGATAATATTTGTGCAGAACCTTCTAATAATACAAGTTGATGTTCGAGGAGGCCATGGGCTTCCATTGCAAAATGCAGGGAATTTTGTTTTTCGTTTTGACAATCCATGTTGATGGCATACCTCCGATTGCTTCGTAAATCCATGCCTACAACAACGCAAGTGAAAATTCAAATAAAACAACTATCACATATTTAATACTCTAAAACTTATTAATATAAAAAAACACACCTGAACCCCGTACGTAAAGCCGTAAAGATTGTATTTTTCGATGTTATGATCTGGATTTTGCAACCGAGTCCTCTTAAATTTCTCATCTTTGTCAGACAATGCATCATCAAGACTGTCGTATATTACTTTCCAGGACAATAGACCCCATGGACAAGTTCGAAAGAATTCTATATCATCAACGTCGTCAAGCAAAAACCAATTGATTTGAGCGTGACTTTTTTTCCATTCAGTACTCTGTCGCAAAATAAAACAGTGCAATTTTTAATGCGTCCATATCATCCATTTCCTCGAATTTCAACGAGGAAAATTCTGCATCGAATTATTTTACACACATCTTACGATGCAAACCGGCAAAATACTTATTTCGTAGCCTTTACTGCTCCATTTTATCATCTTTTTCTTTGCTCGAACTCGCAAATGAAAGTTCAATAACCAAGCACCATTCGACAATTGATAAGCGAATCAAATGCCCACCAATTTCGAACCATAACTGATCCTCAGGGCTATCTTCTTCAGGGGTTACTTGCCTCAGTAAAAGATAGTGCAATATTACCCCACTAAAAGGAAAACTTCGACATTTCAAGAAATGCCCAAATATATTCTTTTTGAACATATTCAACTGTCGCTTTGATAATTTTTCCTGGATCACTTTCACGACCGAAGATAACTTATACATGCTCGTAATTCGACCAGGAAAGTGATTGGCATAAGGAATATACATCTTGCCTACTTCAATATCCGGTGATTCTAATTTCACCATATATCTGTAATATTTATAAATTATTACATTATAGTAAAAAAAAATTTAACTCTTAAAAAAAACAGACTGATGCGACGGGCATGCTTGTCACACGGGCTACGTGCGACAGGCGCTTGCCTGTCGCACGAAGCCCGTGCGATAAGCGCGCGCGACAGGCCTTCCCTGTCGCGCGCTATCCCCTTCCCTTTCTCTTCTCTTTCTCTTCCGTTTCCTTTCCCACATGAATCTCACCCACCACCGCCATTAAACACTACCAACAACAAGAACAACAACAAGCCAAACAGAAACAACAACGACAACAACGACAATAACAACTCACCTAGGTTTTCAATTTTTTCCTTTGATTTTGGATATCTCCAAAGTTTTGAAGGTGATTTAGCTTCTTTCCGCCGCCGCCGCCAAGTTCCTCCGCTGCCGATCTACGCCGCTGCTGAAGATCTATACAACTTCCGGTGATGAGACTTTGGTGAGAGAGAGAGAAAATTGGGAGAGGGAAACGTGAGAATGGGGAGGGTATTTTCATCCATAAATTGGAGATATGGCTAATGTTGAAAGAAAAAACTTAGAGGGGTTAAATTAGAAAAAGACCTAAATTTTTTGGCTAATATTGTAAATTTTCCAATTTGAATTGACCCCCTTTTCCCAAATTATTGTTACACATTATAAATTTTGAATGGAACGAGCAATACAAAAATGTGCTGCCAAGCTCGGAAATGTTTATAAGAATCCAAGAGTAGCAATCTGCCAATATTATTAATACATATACACACATGTATTAATGTTAAAATAAAGATGTCCTTGCTAAAGAATTATTATACATACTGACCTAGATGGTCGCATAAATTGGTTGTTCTTGAAATATTGTAACATTGCTTTTCTTTGTATTGCAAATGGAATCATAAATTACTTTTTATCAAGAGAAATTTCTGAATTTATTTTTACAAAAATGGCTTTCCTATTAATTTTAAATGTTTGAAAGAAATTATTGGGTTTAGGGTAACAAGTATTGTGAAATAACAAACCACTATATAAATTATTGAAAGGTAACACTTCACTACATTAACTTTTTACAAATAATAGTTTACTACATTTATGTCAATTTACAATTGATGGTGCAATAGATCAATTGTAGGGGCAATATTATCATTTAATTAACATTGTAAATTTAAGTGGCATTGATATACTATTTTGCACCAAGAGTAGCATAAAATTCTAAATTCACATTGCAGTGATTTGTATCATTTTTTTTCATTTTAGGAGTTTTTCATTAAGTGCAAAATTATTTTATAAGTCAATTAACTTAGGGAAGTCACAAAAATTAGTAAAATATTCTTTTAAAAAGTCAATGCTATAAAGTGTTACCTTTTAATAATTTATGTAATACTTTGTTATTTCACAGTATTTAATGCTGTGAAATGATAACATATAACCCAAGATTATTTAAGTTCTCTCAAGTTTTGAAAACTTGAAAATGCTGTAAAATGATAACATATAACCCAAGATTATTTAAGTTCTCTAGTGCATTTTCAAGTTTTCAAAACTTCTTCCAATAGAAGTATATAACCATAAATAGACATTAGAATCAAAATTAAAATAGAAACTTTGTTATAACCCAAAAGAGTTAGTCAAGTGTCAACTCCGTCAACGATAAACAAGTTGTTGGAATTATATCAACGATTAGAATTTAACAGCAATTAACTAATCTATAACCTAGAATTTAACCATCAAACATTGATAGTTGTGTTAAGAAAAGAGTCAATCAAAGCTAAACAAATTCAAAACAACACTGATAAAGAAGAGAAACATAACAAACAGAGTTATAAAGGTTCAACTATTATGGCCTATGTCCTCCTAATAAATAGAGTTATGACTTCTTCCATTGATGTAAATCAAGTTAGAAACTTATGGAGAATGTTATACTGAATTGAATGGATCAAAACTTAGCCTTAAAGGCTATATATACAAGTTTAAAAGCATCCATCAAGTTGTTCAAAAACCAGCTTGCAACATGAGTTTATTACAGCAAACCTAGATTTTTACCGCTTCTTTTGACCATTTTTAACAGCCTTGCCACATGTACAACACATGAATTCTATAAGTGAGTTAAATGACATTTAAGCTTATCATTTTGAGCTTATAATAGCTAAGTGAATCATTTGCAATACACACGTTTTACTTACTTTACTCATATGACATTGATTAGATGTTATACATGTGATCTGAGATTCAAACCGACTAGTTATCTGATGATAAACTGCCTTCTCGTCCACCACAGACAAGCTGAGCTGATTATGTTATTTGTACTTGAATTCTGATTCTGGTTCATACTTTAACAATTTCCATCTTCAACCTGAATACATGCATTCTCATAGATTATTCTTATCATTTATCCATAATCTCATCTTCTACATATACCAGTTAAGTCCAACCAAAGTTTAAACTCAGAATTAGGAGTAAATTCAGTCAACATATCGGCTTTTTTATCATTGATATGAATCTTTACTGACTAAACAATGCCCTTAGAGACTTCAAGCCTAATAAAATAGAGTTTGATATCAATATGTTTAGTCTTCTCATGGTGAATCTAATTTCTTGCTAAGGCAGGTAGCATTTTAGCTATCAGGGAAGACTATTACTGATGACTGATAACATCTCAATTATTTCAACATGCCTTTCAACCACATTGCTTCCTTTAAAGCCTCTGCAGCAACTATGTACTCAACCTCTATTATTGACAGGGCCACAATACTTTGCAGTGCTTCTTTTCAACTGATAGTGCAGTTTTATAGTAAACAAATAACTTGCAAAGGACCATTTATTATCAAGATCTTTAGTATAATAAAAAATAACATATCCTACAACTAACTTGTCATTTTGCCTTTCACCTTCATACATTAAACTATAACTAGAGTTCCTCTTAGACACCTAAATATCCATTTTACGACCCTTAAATGCTCTTGACACCCTTTAATGCTCCTTGCCAGAATTAGCAATAATCTGCTGATAGCACTGACTACATGTGAGATGTCTGACCTGATTAACACCATTGCATAAATTAGGCAGCCATCAACACTTGAATATGGCACTTTTGACATTTCAAATTGCTTAAGATTAGTAATTGCACACTATTGGCTTGACAATATAAAATGTAATGCCAATGATGTCTACACTGACTTGCTTTTCAACATCCCAAATCTCTCAAAGACTTCAATGATATAACTCTCTTGAGAGAGAAAAAAAAAGTCTTAGCTTTTCTGTTCCTAACTAACTCTACTCCTAATACTATCTTTGTTAAACGAAGTTCTTTCATATTAAACTTATTCTTTAGCTGCAACTTTAATAACTCTATTTAATTTATGTCTCTACATCTTAAAAGTGTGTCATCAATATATACAATGCGATAAATTATATCATCTTCATTAACCTTTCTGAAGTATACACAACAACCATAACTACACATTTAGAAACCCAGTCTTTGCATATGGCTGTCAAATTTCAAATATCACTGCGTAGGTGATTATTTCAAATACGCTGAGGTGTAAATCTGACTGTCCTATGTCTAAGGATGCCTTCTAAACATAAAGATCATCAAATTACTTATTACAAAACTCTAAACCATCATCAGTTCTAAGCCTTCTAACTTTTCTATTAGTTCATGTATTAATTAAGGTTTTCTAGTTCTTAAAACTATCAAAGGACTAGTCTTTACTCCTCAATTGATAAATTCAAACCATCCTAGAGAAACCATTAATCAAGGATAGAAAATACTTAGCTCTATCTAAAGACCATGTCTCTAAAGGACCCTAAAATCACTATAAATATAATATAAAATGCATTGCAGTCTTAAATTTGGTTCTTGAGGACTTCCCTAGGGCACAATCTTCACAAAACTTCAAAGTACTTATCTTATTATTACCTTAAACCTCCTTGTTTTTCTAGTTCATTTTGTCCCTTTTTCACTCATGTGTCTCAACCTCAGATGCTGCAACAATGTTTAATATGATTCATAGCAACATTGACATCACCAATTTTGGTTGTATCTTATAACACATTCAAGCCATTTGAAATGTAACTTTTCATCAACACCATAGACCCTTTAATGACCTTCAAGACACTATATTCAACTCTAATATTACATCCTCCCTTATCTAGGATACTTAGAGAGATTAAGTTCCTTTTAAGCTCAGGTACATCTCTCACAAACTCTTTAATTGTACCATTAGACATTCTTAGCTTTATAGGGCCAAAACCAATAACCTTACCACCATCATATGACTGACAAGTAGTAAACAAATGTCTATTTGAGCATATATGGTAAATACAACTAGAATTAAGAACTCACTTACCTTCAATTTAGTTATAAGAGGCCACAAGAACTCCAACTGAGTCATATCCTTCTTTTTATTCATCAAAAACAATAGCAGCATCACCACTTTTCTCTTTTAACTCCTTAACCTTGTACTTTCTTTTAGGGACGTCCCTTTTGAAGTATTCTTCTCCATGGCACTAAAAGTACTTCAAATTCTTATTTTTGGACTTGAATTTTCCCTTATTCTTTTCATCCAACCATCCTTTTTTTTATCTTCTTTTTACTATTAGTTGATCATCGTCTCTTGGTTTGGGTGTCTTTGAAGTTTCCTTTGAGCTTAAAGATTCTTTGACATTTTGAATTGTCAAAGCTTATCTTCCATTTGTTAAATTATCAACAAAAGCTCATAAGAGGAACATAATGAAGACGACAAAATGATATCTTTATCCTCATCTTAAATCCTAACAATTATATCTTTTAGATCTAAGATAATCTTGTTGAAGGCAATAATATAAGTAGATAGAAAGTTGTCTTCTTCCATTTAGAGGATATATAGTTTTTTATTTGCATCAGCCTCTTTATAAGAGACTTCTTTGTATACAAATCTTTCATTTCTTCTAAAGACTAGTAGTTGTAATCTGATCTCCTATTTCTTTTGGAAATCCATTACCAAGACTTTAGAATTATAGTGTTGTGTGCTTTGCCCATGGCATCATGAAGATCATCATCTTCAATCTTGCTTGGTTTCTTGGAGCTTTAACTTCCCCCCAATACCTCTTCAATACCCTAATAATGAATCGGCAATGCCCTCATCTTAAGCCTCCACAGATGAAAATCATTCTCTTCAGTGAACTTTTCCACATCCAGCTTCTGAGTAGCCATTCTTGAAACAAGAATCAGCGATGTAAAGCTCTAATAATAATTTTTTGGAATTAGATCAGTAATTAACTAATCTATAACCTACAATTTAACTATTACACACTGATAGTTATATCAAGAGTGGAAAACGAGTCAATCAAAGCTAAAAAAATTCAAAGCATTAGTGATGAAGATAAAGAGAAATAGAATAAACAAAGTTATAGAGATTTAGCCATGGTGGTTATACATCCTCTTAAGACACAAAGCTATGTCTTATTCTATTGATGTAAATCTAGACATAAGCTTACGGGAAATGTTACAAGGAATCGAATGAAACAAAACTCAGCCTTAAAGGCTGTATATACAAGTCTAAAAGCATCCATCAAGTTGGTTTAAAAGCTAGCTTGCATTATGGGTTTATTAAAACAAACCTAGTTTTTTGTCACTTTTCTCAACCATTTTTTATAACCTTGCCACATGCACAACACGTGAATTCCATAAGTGAGTTAGTTAGCATTCAAGCTTGTCACTTTGAGCTTATAATAGTTGAGCGAATCACGTGCAAGGTACACACTTTACTTACTTTACTTATATGACATCAGTTAGATGCCATACAATTGATCTGAGCTTCGAACCAATAAGTTGTCTGATACCAAACTACCATCTCGTCTAACACACATGGCCTAAGCTGACATTGCCATTTGTTCTTAAATCTTATTTTGGCTCATACTTCAACATAAATACAGTATTGTCATTCAAATGAGCTCCATGCTAGAATTGATTTTAGAAAAACAATTAGTAATGAACCGATCACAAGAGAGGAAATAAAATCAAGGGGACTTTTTAATTCTCGATTCAATGTTCATGTAGATTATACTGACATATGCATTGTTTTTTCTCTCTATTTCTCTTCTGCAAGTAGTGCTTTTTCTTATTTTCATATACCCAAAGGTTTGGTGTAGCACCTAAAGAAACCACCACTCAATACGCCATTTAACAAATTATTTAGAACTTCATGACAACCATAGAATAGAAAGTGCACAAGTGATACATATCAACAAATATTATTAGTGTTTAGTATAAATGTCTTACAATTTTTATACTCAAAACTTAGCTATAGAGCCAAGGGAATTCTTATTCTCCTCAACACATCCAGTGTCAAATTTAGACTTTGATATTATATAAAATCCAACAAATGACCTAATTCATACTAGAAAAAATAGCTCAAGAGTATGATTACCTCTAGCCTATATATATTCTTAGTCTAAGAATTATTATCAACCAATGAAGAATATTATCCTCAATATAATAAACTGATATCAATCTTCTATGGTATAATTGACTTTTTCAATTAGTATGGTTATGATTGTGCTAAAATCAATCTTCTACATTTTAGTTAGGCTTTTCCAATTGATCGAATGATAGATATGTTAAATTAACGTTTTACTATTGAAACATTTCCTAGTCATACTATTATACATCCAATAAAAGATTCTTTTTTTCTTTCTTTCTCTCCAACAACATGATTGCCTCTCAAGTTCTCTCAACTTTCTTGTTCTTCAAATCTTCTTCTATCTTTATGTCGATGTTGGGGAAAAATTAGTTTTAAAAAAAAACTTTTAGGATCGCTCTCATATAATATATAAGAATTTGTAATCTAGAAATTGTACCTTAAAAATATTATTTGGCTTTTTCCACTGAAGTGATTTAGGCTCCCAGATCGTGAGCGCCTTTATCACCATCACTCCTGTTAAATCACGATCCGTCACCAAATAATCTTCCAAGCTATGACTCAATTTTGATTTACACTTGACGTTTGGGCGCCTTTATCATCATTAAAGCAACTAGTACGAGAAAAATTTTCTCTCAACAATTGAGAGAAAAATATTTTTCTCTAATCAATATAAAGTGGCTGCTCTCTTTCTTTTGGGAGAAAATAAGTCTTTTTATATTTCTATCTAGTGGAAACTCTAGGCTCCATATTTTATATTATTTAATTCTATTAAATCAAGTTTGATTTAAATTAAAATTAAAAATAATAAACCAAAAGTAACGTTACTTCTTTCTTGTCATAGGGGCCCATCTTGTAAAATAACATAAGGCCTCTTACACACAAGTACATTACATGAAGTCTCCCACTAAATAATATATTTAGGCTTTTAACTCAAATAACTAGTTATTTTGTTTATTAATCTAGTAGCGGCACAGTTAATTAAATGAGCTAACTCGGGGATCATTTAGAAACATACAATAATGGTTACAATAATTAGGCATGTAATTAAACTAGTTCAATTATTTAATTCCCAATCTACTTCACTAAAAGATTGGAACTGACCTCCATAATTGTATGCTCGAATAATAATTCGTCCCAAGCCACGTTGATTTCTTTACTGCTCAATTCTTTGTACCACGTCGTTAATTAAATCGATATCTCAACTGTCCAATCAATTTAATTACATCTTATTCCTTGATACTTACTGGTTTTCTCTAATGGTCATTTTCAACATACTAAATATGTTGACACACTCTGGCCAGAGAATTCTATGATCAAGTGCCAAAAATCCATCAAGAGATATGTTGTACAAATTCTATATTGTTAATCTATAACTCCAAAACTCATAATTACTCCCACCAAGATACCGAATAATCTTGACTACATGTATGTATCGTACTCATTGATAACTTAAATAAAATAACAATTACAATCATGAAATCATTACTAACTCAAGATTAAGATTACAGTAAAATCAATACCTATAAGATTTAATAAGTCTGGCAGTCATTTTAAGGTTAATTAAATCTCATATGTGATCATGTTCAATGTAGTTGTACTACATCAATAAATTCATATATGATTAAGACAAATCATTCAATGAATTCATTATAGTTTATACCTAAATAAAGTGCCCAACTTTATTTATTAACAGCGAACTAAATTTATTTAATCATAAGATAACTTGTATTTATATCTTCTGTGAATTCACATGGTGATCATATAAATACATATAATATGATTAAATTGATTTTAATCAAAATATTAATGCAATTAAGATATTTGAATAAAATACATCATTTATTTTATTAATCAGAAAAATCATTTATTACAATTCAATAAACACACACTTTTAAAGAGCATATTTTCCCAACACATAAGAGAGCATTTATCTTGATGCTTTTATCATTTCATGTCAATGTTTTCTTCCATCTAGACCTATGACAATTTTTATGATAGCTTTTAGGTCGTTAAGTGGTTACAATTTTTGTGGGTTGTTTCTGTAGATATGAAACGTATAGATTTGATATATTGCAAATTGTAGGCAGTACATAAATCAATCTTTACATGATATTCATAATTAGATTAGTTGATACGGCCTAATCAAGTGACGGAGGGTAATGTAAATGAAGACATGAGTGTTCATACAACGTTGTTATGTGCACAATCGGTGGAGAGGTGCAGCCGTGCAGGACACCAGCCTTCCTCCTCGCATGCAGTGTGGTTTCATTGATATGTCCAACTGTTTATAGTAATGAATTTCTTGTAAATTAATAAATGTCTATTATCAATGTTGTCTGATTGTAATATATTTTATGTCAAATGACATTAATTATGTTGTTTTTTATCTTGGACAAAAAAAATAATGTTCATTTTAAAAGTTAAAAATACGACAATTCTATAAAACTAACAAAAATTGTCATTCCCACGTACCATAAGACTCCCACTTGTTAAAAAGGTAAAAGAAAAAGAAAAAAAAATTTCTACCAATTAAAGTAGGGGTGTGCATTTCATGTTCTGATTTGATTTTTATGGGTTTTAGTACGAGTTATAATTCGTTCAGTTTTGAAAATTTAACCCAAAGGGATTTAAAAGTTGGTTTGATTTGGTCCGAGTTTAAGATATAATTTCAAATTAAAATTCAGTTTGAGTTAGGATTTGGAAATTTTATACCTAAATCAAATTTAAACTCGATTAATTTTTAATTTTCAACATAATCAATTTTTATGATCAAATCGAACCGAATAAAAAATTAATAAAAATTTTGAGTATAATTCGGCTCGGTATGACCAGACCAAATCGAACCCAGCGGCACTTCTGAATTATAATTTTACCTTCTGTTGCTTGTCAAGTACTTAAAAATTTATAAATGTGTTAAATTTTTAGAGAAGGAAATGAAAAGTCCCATCTGTCAAATCAAAATAATAGTAATACCAAAAAAAAAGACAGTGCAGCTTTAATCAAGTAAAATAATTGAGAAAAAAAAGTAAAATAATTGAGGAAGTAGTTTGTCGAGGAGTGGATTTGTTGCCTGCACATGTCACTCTCACAATTCTTGTCTCACTTCCAAACTCCAATCTTAAGTTTTGGTGAGTCAATTTTGAGTTTTGAAACATTTATTATTACGACTCGGTAAGTTACATAATTTACATTAATTTTAGAGTTATTTTAAATAAATTTAATTTAATATAATTGTCGAATACTCTTAAATTATTAGATAAAACTTTTAGATCAATGTCTGTCACATCTTTATTATTAGGAATTGAAAAATGAATGACGAAGGAATTAGACTTGTTTTGGATGAGAACAAAAGCAAAGCAACAAAGTCACGCGCATACATCATGCATCGACCTTTCCTTTTCTTAACGTCAACGTCTCCCTTACATCGATTCATACTCGTATACCCACGCTTGCAATAACATTTTCAATATTTTGGACACAAAATGGCAAGAGAATATGAGCATGACAAGAGAATACGAGCACGGACTTCGATAGTTCATGCCAAATATATATTATTTCTCAACACGCATTTAAGAATCTCATCCTTAGAAATGAGTATCAATATGCACTAAATAGTAAGTACGTGGACATGCGCTAAAATTATGTGACTCTAATTAAATAATATTTAATTGTAGATAAATCAGATAATATCTCCTGACAGCACCAGTCAGTATAAGTTTAGCACCGTCTTACTATGTCATTACTCATGGCTTTATTAACCCCACAAAAATAGTCAATGTTGTTGGTATATAATTCCTTTACAACAGCTAAGATGGATAGATAAGGTCAAGTCCGAAAAAATTCTCCATTATCTTATTAGAACTTTGATCATTATGAGGAAGGCATTAGTAGCGTCTGGCGTTAATTTTTGTTGTTGCTTTTCGAGTATTGTCCTAATCAAAACTGAGCCTAAGCTCTTCTATCGAAAATTTTAAGTATTGTACTTGAGACATATGTGACCTATTTTATTTGAGTCTAACGTGGCTTTTGATGTATTATATTAGCCAACTTTGACCCTTTTAACATAACTTATTTATCTTCAAAAACAAATAAACAACTTGCCTTCTTTTTACAATTTTTCTGACATTTTTCCAGAGCAAACCAAATGTCCTCTCAATCAAAATGGTGGGTGTGGAAGCTTTTGGCTTGTTCGGAAAAATTTTGGGCAAATTTCTTAGAGCGAAGTAGCATTTTTGTTATTAGATTTTGTTAAGAGTGGTTGGCTTTTGTCCGTATCAATTGATTCTGGTGTAGATATTCAAAATGAATTCATGTTAACGAAAAGATAAGCATAGAGGACCCTCTTCTTCATTTCATCAACGATAATATACAACATTCCCTATGAGAATGCGAAAGCTATTTGAATTTCCCCAATGTCAATTGTCAAATGCAAAGTACTCTTCATCACTTTCTTTAACTAGTAAGTTTCTGTACATGTAACATTTAATGTTAAGTACACCTTTTGCTTTTATATAGAACGATAAACACTTTCATCTCCTCAAGGATGCAAATTTTTAAGAAGTTATAGGTTTTTGTATTTCAAACTATAAATGTAACCAAAGATCAAACGTGCGTGTGTGTGTGGTTTAAGTAACTAAATGGTTTGCAGTTGTCAAGATTTTGTTAGACTAATCAAGGCTGTGTTTGGGGCAGCTGCACTGCCATAGAGCAGCTGCTCCCCAATATATATTCTGGAGAATATTCCTCCAAAATAAAAGTCATAGCGCAGCTGCTTCAAACTCATGCTTAGTACATCACACTATGATTCTAGAATTCATTATTTTTAGATCTCAATGATCAATTGTTGTTTGCTTCCTTATTCTTATTTTAAATTGAAACAAGTGAAAAATGTGTTCAATGTTATACTTGAAAATAGGATATTTCCAAACGCAGAAGATTCATGTTCTCAAAAAATTACTAGTGTTAAAATTGGCAAATTACTAAATGATGTGTTTTGTATTTTTCAAACATATAATTTGACAAACACGAAATATAATCATTTGTAATATTTTCAATGGTTTTGTCTAACAAAAAAATCATATTCGTTGAATATTGGTCCTTTCATACGGCCAAATGCATTCTGAATAAAAATTGTAAGATTCAATTTCTCAAAAATTATAGGTAGTGATGGGCACGGGTCAATTTTGGTTCAAAATCAAAATAAAGCTGATCCCTTTTTTTACAAAATATAATCCAATCTGAATTGGTTCTTGGTTCATTTTTTTTGTTTTAAACCCTAAATTCCTTTGTATTTTATGGTTTTTTCAATTTTTTTTCCTTTTTATATAAACTGATCATTTTTTTTTTGAAACCAGCAATAGTTTTTTTGCCCACCCTAATTGTAGGTGTTGATTTCCATAAGTAAATGACATGATACCACCAAGCCTAAGTAAACACAAGTAAAAGACCGAGTTTATCCTCAATTGAACAATTTTGCAAAATGCTTAAGAAAACATAATAGATGGAAGAGAAGAATCATGAGCTTCATCCAACAAAACACGTGATTCATTTGAAACTCCCCGTGCAACTAATTCTTCCAAACCAAGGAAATAATCAATTATTAGATATAAACAAGAGAATCTCAATTCTTGCCGAGTAACTGACTATAAATAGTGTCAAATTTCAGCTGCTGCTATTTATTTAAAAAATTCTAGATTTGGCTAAACCTTTTCAAATTTCTTTTCACTATACTAAGTTGAGTATTAGAGTGTCCTTAGCAAGTACACAATATTAGAGTTTCCTTAATTAGCAGGTACACGATCTACACATCGAAGTATTTTTACACTTGGGTTTTGTGAGATTCTAAAGTACCTTCTTGTAAGGTTGAATTTGTGACTATCTTTGATACATTTGTTCCAAAAAAAAATTGCTTTGAAATTCTTGGACTTGACCCCTCATTGGAGTTTTGGCAAAGAAATGGGGCAGCAGACTAGGCAGATCCTGAAAGTCTTGTGTAAAATTGAAAGTTTTGGCCTAGTGATTTGAAGATTTAAGAAAGACCACTTTAGAAACATATTTAATAAGTGAGAGCCTCTAACTAACATTTAATGTAACTCACAAATTGTGTAATAAGTAGGCCTCAAAACTTTTGTATAGAAATTGAAGAGTTATAACCAGATGAAATGAACTTGGAAATCAATGTCTGTCTATGATATAATTGAGGCTTTTTGTAAGTTTCAAGATTTTTGGATACATGTGATGTACTCTATTCGACTTATCAAAGGTGATATTAATATTGAAATATAATGCTTTTAAAATTAAACTGAACTATAGAAATTATAAACGAGCTAGACGACTATCATTCCTCATTGGATTGCCTCCCTATTAACCAAAAGCACCGAAGCTAAAAAGTAAACTCTGAAAGTCTTATGTACTTTTTCCTTTTCCCATAATAAAGTTTGAATGATGTATCTAAAACCAAATATTTACCAATGAGCAATGACGGGTTGAGTCTCTGCATTTATTAGAACTCTATTTTCCTCCTAATTTTTAGGTAGAAACCTTGAACTTGGTCTAAATTATTTCAATATCTATCGTTGCTATATATTAAAAAAAAAAAGTGTACCAATGACAATGAGCCAAATGACATTAGCAAAACAGAAATTATGTGCCATATGTGTGATTCAATTCCAAGTACCAAAATATTCCATGTCACTCGCGAACCCCATCATTGGTAGTTGGAGTTTTATAATTACGTTAATCCTTTCTTCTCTTCTGTTTATATTATTGGAGAAATTAAATTTCAAAGTTTAGCATAAGCAAATTTAAACTGTAAGTCCCTAACATTTAGTATTATATCTTGCCCTAAAATGCATGTTGAGTAATATTAATATCACAAATTTGTACCATATATATTCTTATAATTTTAAAGCAGAATAGCATAACATCGTCGCATATAATACTTATCATTAACATTGAATCATATATTCCATAACACATTAATAGTATTAAACAAGGATTAAAAAATTCATTGGACTTTTATCAATTAGCTTTCACCTTAGCAAACACATGAATCTACCACTCCTAGGAGTGTGACTAAGTGATTGTAAGTTGCTTTTTATGGTTGACCATCTAAGTTTTAATATGAAGAAATTAAGGAACTAAAATTTTAAAATAGGCTTTACTCACCCCCTATTTAGAAAAGAAAAAGAAGATAATGTATGTAATTGATATTTGATAAAAAGGAAAAAAATAAAATAATATATTTAAATTATTTATGACTACTAAGGTAAAAATGACGCACAAAATTCTTGATTAAGCATGACTAAAACTAAAAGAGAATCCATTTCTATTAAAAGTTGTTGAGTTTTTTAAGCATCAATCAGTTAAACTTTGAGGTCAAATTATATAATTTTTTAATATTAAATAATTTTATAATTATAAAAAGGAAGATGATGAGGTGGGATAGGGGTTCAAAAAATAAAAATAACGGCAAAAGAGGCATCATAGCATAGCAAATTAAGGTGAGAAAATGTTATAATATTTACCTAGTATATTTTAACTTTGTTAAAGTGAGGACGATGCCAAAATATTAAATAAAACACAAATCTCAACACGATGAAAGCTTTTTTTTTTTTTGTTCGTTAGTGCATTATAATTTGTGTTATTTTATTTTAAATTTCAATACATTAGAGAAATGTGCTTTTTTTTCCTTGGTGACATTCTCCCTCTCTTAAAATGAGATGTCGTCACGCCCTGTATATATATTCTGGGTTTGTGAACGGTTGAAAGACAGTGAAGAAAAGGCTGCAAGAGAATCCAACACCCCAAACGTGGCAAAGCTTATGAAGTAGCTAGGAACCGACCACCACCACCATATCCCCAATCCCCATCCTCTTATGCCCCATCCCCTCAGCTTTAAGATTTAAGCTTTTTAGCTAAGCTAGTACCTGCCTGGATTCACTATCTAAATTATTTCTCTCTGCCAAATCGAAAGTTCAAAAAACACACACGCACAAAAAAATTTTATTATTAATTTTTTTATCAGATCATAAAAACAATAAGCCCCGCCCCCCTTATGAAATTTATCATTATCAATGAGATATTATATTATATGTATTATTATTAGCTTGTTGGCCACTTGAGGAGATCAGGAGTTTACATGGATTGTGACAAATTGAAGTAGAGTTTGTGTTTTCTAACTTTGTTCCAAAGTGCTTTTGAGATTCTCTTGTTCAAAAAGTGCTTCTTTTTTCTTTTTGCCCCCGCTTTTCCATGGAGTTGAGGTTTATGAACAAATTAATACTACCTCTCTTCTTCTTCTTCTTCTTCTTCTTCTTCTTCTTCTTCTTATGCAGCAGCACCATCAGCTTCAAAACTACATATTTAGGTAAGCAATATTATTCACTCATTGATTCTCCATTTGCCTTGCTCAGCTTAGAGCCCTTTTATTTATTTAAATTTCTTTTTATAAAAAAAGCATCTGTGTAAGTATTTCAGGTGTTAATTGAAATTTCTCTTTCAAATATTTCTTAAATGCAGGTCTCATCAGGTACCAATCTTCTGTTAGATCAGCTGATTTATCTTTTCAGGTATTACATTTTGGATTCTTGATGATTCTTCAATATTTTCCATTATGTTTAATTAATTAATTAATGATCTTACAATATAATCATAATCGTTTCATGTTTGTGGAATACTATCAAATATGTACTTATTCTCTTTGCCCATCGTCGTCATTCAAAGTTGAATAAAATTAGATCCGGTTAACATGCGCCTGAGAACAGCATGAGGAGAGAGAGGTCTCAGACCGTCTGATGCATCATCGTGGTCATGATTAGTAAGTCACACTAGGGTTTGTGGTCCACATATCACCAAACATTAAACGGTGCACGTTAGCATTTACCCCATGTATTATTAGAATTTATAAAGTTTTTATAATCCGTCAATTGTCTTTTCAATGGGTCTTGGTAACCTGCGCCATCAGTGTCAGCGGCTTAACCGCAACCATGTACACGCACCCTTCAAAATTCTTTGAGAATCCAGTGAACGTGGACCATGTTAATTATTAAGGAGTCTACTATTTTTCTTAAAAAAATCTTATTATAATTATTTTTTACTATTATTACTAATTTTCTATTATGTAAATGGTTAATGTGTTTGTAGGAAATTGGGAAAATAAAAGATCAAGAAGTGATGGAAAACGACACGGGGTTTATAATTGCTGTGAACTTTGCAAGTAGGAGATTATTGAGTGGGCCCGGCTCGTCTCCGCCGCGTTGCACGTCGAAGTGCGGCAAGTGCACGCCGTGCAAGCCGGTTCACGTGCCGGTTCCACCAGGGACGCCAGTAACGGCAGAGTACTACCCGGAAGCATGGAGGTGCAAGTGTGGCAACAAGTTGTACATGCCATGATGATGGTGCCATTTACTTCATTAATTACTAGATATACTTTTAACTTCTAACTTAATTGATTAATAGTATTGAAGAGGAATAGGACTTTTATTTTTGTATAGATTTAGACATATCAACACTAACTGAGATGAGCATTAAAAATCTAGTGTTATGTATTAGTTGCATGCCTGTGAATTCATGTTGCTTCAAGGTGCTCTACTTTGGGTTTGCAGATGCTTGTCATATTCTTTTCTAATGGTATACATGTGGGTGTGTGGTGTGTTACTTTGTGAATAGTACTCATATTTTATTATCATGTCTCCAAACTTACCCTTATGTGAAAATATAGATAAAACATGTTAAAATTTTGAAAGAGATGATGCGAAGCAATTTATTGATGAGACTTTTTGTACAAACGATTGATTTGTACATGTATTATTATCTCTTAAAGAGTAGTATTATCTCTCAGAGTGGATCTATTGGCACCCCTAAAAATTTCTTAATAAACCCCTTCAACACATTTACAGTTTTATCGTAATTGAAATTTACATGAGAATACAATAATCAATAAAAATATGTTTTTTTGTTTTGTTAGTGGTACAATTTGAACTCTCAGAATTCCCGAAACAATTGGCTGTCAAAATAACAAATAGCAAGCTCTCTCACAATTTTCATTAAAAAATCCAAAACAAGATTTTCATTCTATTAATATTTTGTTGATTTGTCAACCGTATATATAGACACACATATGCTTTAGCTTTAGATCATGTTTAAATTTCTTCCTATGCTCTTGAAAAAAATAAATTTTAGTATATCAAATATCAACGAAATGATTTTCATGCAGATATATAAATTTTATATTTGTAATTTTTTCTTCATCCGTTTTGTTCCCTAATTGCAAAATAGAATTGTTGTATGATTAGTTTAGTATCCTTGTAGTTGACTATTAATACGCTAAATTTTACAAATGAAACCCAGTGAAATTAACAACATACCTTTTGTTCGAATTGGCACGAGATTCTGGAATAGCAAAATGGAAGGCTTTGATTTGGTTTGGGTATGCACGATGATTTATACGAAATTTTGTGGGTATGTGTGTAAACTGTAAACTAAGGGTATTTATGGTATGAAAATAGGGATATTTTGAAATGAGAACACTTTTTTAATTACACAATGGGGTGGTTTTAGAAATGGGGTTTATAGAGGACTTTTGATGGGTGCTATTCGGAATCATTCTACAAGATTGCATCCGATAAACAAATATGACTGGCTTTTCTAGGCCCAGTTTAGACTGTGGTTATGACTGGAAGCCCAGTTCACAATCCAAAGATAATACAGGCTTGGAAGAGCCACAATCTCCGAGTTTCAACTTTAATGTATAACAAAAGTATTGGGAGTTATGATATTTGACCCCTTATTATATTTTACCAGCACCCACTAATCACTTTTATGTTAATATCTATAGTTTCCTTATATAAATTATTTAAAAGTATATATAAATGATTTAAAAGTATATATAAATGATTTAAAAGTATAAATAATTTTTAATTGCGCCCACATGATGATTTTTGTTAATATTTAATTTATCTAATCTAATTTCTTTTAACTTTTTAAATTATTATCTCTTCTCATATACTCAACTCTTGTAATCATGGAGGAGATTAATTTATAATACTCAACAGAGGATGACAAAGAAGTATCAAATCCATTATATGGTTATAATAATGATGGATAAAACTTTTAAAAAGGAAAAGAGAGATTATAATAATTATGAGATTTTTTAAATAGATTTTATAAGTTTTAAATGGTAGGTGCTTGGAAAAAAGATAAAAATTATGATAAGGGTAAATTTGGGAGTCGGTGGGGTATGTTGAGAGATAAAAATTAGTTCAATATTTTAGTGAGGTTAATTGACAAGTGGAGGCTAGTAAAATATTAAGGGATTCAAATATCACCATCCACCATTCAGAAAAAAAAGGAAAAAACATAGATTTGTAATTTTGTATGATTCAAAATATGAATATTTTTAAATCATATTAATAAAAAAATAAAATACATTCCGTTTTGTTTAAAATAGATTTCAACTCAACTAGTTTGTAGAGAGCTTTTTTCTGGGTGTCAATAGCATTTTTAGAATTGTATTAAAATATTGCAAGACATAATAAATATTGAAAGGCTTTCAAGTCCCAGTGAATGTAGTATGTGTGTGTACGTATGCGCGCATGCACAAACACATATATGTATGTATGTATATATTTAGAAAGAGAGAGAGAGAGCGCTAGAGTGAGCAAGAGTGGACCATGTTACATATAATGTTACATAGTTACCTATAATAACTTAATTGTTTCACATACTACAACATTTTTATTTTAAATGACAACTCAAAAGTTGTTATTTGTTACCTATGATATAACATAATATAATCCTTATATATACTAGTGAGGATGTTAGTAAAATTTTAATATATTAACATAAAAAAATATATAATTTTTAATATATTAAAATTTATATTTTTGTATTTTAGCGTCATCTTCAATTTAGTAAATTAAGAATGGCTGAGAGAGATTTTCTTAATGCGGATATTTACAATTTATCAAAGAGCAGACACATCATTTACAATAGTTTAAATGAACTTTTCCACGTGTTTGTGATGTTGTTTTGTCTTTGTCCTTTGGGTAACTGGGATCGTCCTGTCCTGCAACTTATAATTTCATCTTGAATTTATTTAATTTTTCACTTTTAATTAAGGGTAATTTGTAACCTATCCCTAAATAAATTGATATTTTATACAGCGTTCTCAATAAATTTAACTTATTGCACAGTGCATCCAAAAAAATTGACATTTTACACCACGCCCCCAATTCCATTAATTTTTCTGTTATTTCTAATGGCTCTGTTTAATTTTTTATTAAATGATAAACATACCCCTCTATTGCAATTAAAATAAAAAATTTTTAAATTAAATGGGCTAAAAATTTTATTTTTTTACATAGAGGGGCATTTTTGTCATTTAATAAAAAATTAGACAGAGTCATTAGAAATAACGGAAAAAATAACGGAATTGGGGGCGTGGTGCAAAATGTCAATTTTTTTAAAATGCACAATGTAACAAATCAAATTTATTAAAGACGCGGTATAAAATATTAATTTATTTAGGGGTAGGTTACAAATTTCCCTTTAATTAAAATGAGGTGAGTGATGGTTAAGTGCACTTATATTAGTCAAGTTCGGTACAAAAATAATATGTTTAGACGCTAGATGATTGCCAAGTGTCCAATACTCTATGGTGACAATTTAATTCTATCAACTGGTGTTTATAATAAAGAAGAGAATATGTTATAAGCTGACTGGACCATTATATTATTGCCAAGTGTCCAGTATTTTGTGATCCAGAGTAAGATTGCACCAACTGGCGTTACTAGTAGGGATGGCAAAATCCGAGTCCGAGTCCGGGTTTAGCCTTTCCGGTTCCGGACCCGGACGTTATTTTCTTATTCCCGGACCTGGGTTAAAACCTGATTTTTTCATCCAGGTCGGGGTCCGGGTTCAACCCGAAAAAATTCAGGTTCCGGATTCTGGGTTTTGAACCCGGCATGCATTAGAAAATGTAATTAAAAAACACACTCATAATAAATAGCACAGGTGCCTTTCCTCATTACCCTTTTGAAAGAACAAGACAAAATAATGCAATTGCTTCAGTTCAACTTTATTTACTTCCACAACTCTATAAATACCGACCAATTTCAGCTTGCCATTCAATCCATCTACTTGAGTACACGCTCGAAAATTAATCAAATAAAATCAATTGAAAATTAATCAAATAAAATCAAAAGCAGAACCATTTAACCTACTGTTATGATTACTTGGATTCCTTGTCACAATAATACAAAAACAGAACCATTTCAACTATCTCAAATTCTACTTTCTTCACATCTGCAGATTCTGTACCCTGCACGCCATTTCAACTTGCACTGAAAACAGAACCATTGCTTACAATTCGGACACTGGGTTTTCTTCACCTTGCCACTTCTCTCACACTCATTCACCACCATGGCCATGCAATTTGTGTTGGGGCAGTAGCTTCTTTCAAACCCTAGAACATAATCCTCACAGAGAACATCACACCATTTCGAAAAAAAGTCTCAACACTCATTCACCACATGAATGCACAGTAGCACTTAATAATTAAGAATTAAACAACAAATCACAATTACACAAATATAAATCCATAACACAATTACACAAGTCTACAATTCAAAGTTCAAATTAAAAACCACAAATCCAATGTTTAAACTTTTCTCTATCATTTTCTATTCTTCTTCACTTGATTCACTGTTGTTCACAACTCACTCATCAAACTTTCATCAATAAGTTGTTCTGCAGAAAGTATTGCTTCCTCTGGAATTCCATCTAAAAAACATGAATAAATAAAGGCGAGTAAATAAATAAATGTAAATGAAACGGTGGATGGCGATTGACATTGTATCTCAGTTTTTGTACAGCTAATATGCAGGCTATTTCAAAGTTTATACTATGCGGAAAGTATTTATTTTATGTAATAAATAAATTTTCCATACCTTTTAGGTTGTGATCAAGCCAAAACCAATTTTGAGTACACACCAACGCTTCCACTGTAGATGGCTGAATTCTATTGCGATGAGAACTCAAATGTCTACCTCCAGTGCTAAAGGTGGACTCGGAAGCAACTGTTGATACAAGAATGGCCAAAAAGTCTCCCGCAATCTTTGCAAGTATATAGGATATTTGCTTTGATTATTCTTCCATAATGACAAAACATCAAATTGACTAGTTGAAGGCAAAGTACTTTCCTCAAGATAAAGCTCAAATTCTGTTTTGAAATGATTATTTTGTGAGTTTTGATTTCTAAATGATTCCCACTCATCAGCCATCTCATCTAAGCCTAAGTCTACCATACTAGAATCATCTGTTGCAGCACCTTCAGAATTAGCTGAACCATTAACCCCATAATTTGCATTTGATGAATATTTGACTTCATACTCATGCACTAAATCAACAAATAATTTGTGCACCCTTTCAATTTCAAATTCAACTCTTTCTCCATAGATTTTGGGAAATAGAAAGTTAATTAACAACATTTTACGCCTAGGATCTAACAAAGTACCCACAGCAAGAACTCCATGAATAACATCCCAATATTTTTCATATTTCGCAATCATCTTAGTGGCCATATTTTTTACCCCCTCAATGGTGATTGTAACCATGCATTCATTGACAATCTAATTTCACAAATCTTGCTAAAAAAATAAATTAGATGTCGGATATCATGTCCCCGAAAAAAGTTCTGTTAACTTATGACACATAAGTTTTGAAAAATTCCACTCCAACTCACTAGGCAAAGATGTATAATTTCTATCACGCTCCTTTAAACGAATAAATACATCTTTATACAACAAAGCTGTACTAAGTGTCAAATAAGTGGAATTCCACCTAGTTTTACAATCAAGTGCTAAGTTTTTAGTTTCTTTAACACCTAATTGTTTTTTGGCAGCCTCAAAATTTTCAAATCTAGAAGGTGTTGCTGTCCAGTAATGGACACTCTCTCTAATCTTTTCAACTTCTTTTTGGATCACAGATAAATCATCCTTAACTATTAGGTTTAATATATGTGCACAACAGTGCATGTGAAGGAATTTCCCACCCATAATCATTGAACTAGCTGAAAATTTCCCTAACAACAAATCAATCATGAACTCCTTTGCAGAACAATTATCAACAGTTACAGTAGACAACTTCCTATTTATATTCCACTCCGTCAAACATTCATACAACTCATTGCATATAACTTCACCACTATGTGGAGCTGGCACATATATAAACCTAAAAATGTAAAAAAATAATCAAACTATTAAATAATGCAAACATTCATTTATGTTGAAACGAAAAAAAAGTCTCGAGAATATTACCTCATAATACGACTTTGCAACACCCACGAGTTATCAATATAATGTGCCGTAACAACCATATATCATTTCTTTTGGTTACCAGCAGTCCACATATCCGTAGTCACTGCACAAGCTTCCAAAACACTCATTGCCTTCGTCTTCTCAATATCGTAAAGTTTCAAAATTTCAGCCTTGATGATGTTTCGACTAATAGTCTCAATTGAAGGTTGGAGAAGCTTTAACAGTTCGTAAAACCCAATATACTCAACAAATGATAGCGGAAGCTCATACATTACAATCATTCTAGCTATAAAAACCCTCACTGTTGCCATATCCCACTTTGGTTCAGTACTATAATTACTAAGAACAGTAGTTCCATCTGCTTTAAAAGAAAAAGAAAGGTGCATTTGTTGCACATTCTTGATTGACCTTCTAGGACAACGTTTTGCATGATTAAACAAGTGATTGGTGCCTGAGAATAATGCCCTTGCATAACTAACCCACAATAATTACAAATCGCTTGAACTTCCTTGCCCAACTTAACTTTTTTAAAATGATTCTAAGCATCAAAAACTAATCTACCTGAACTACTCCCTTTGCTGCCAGCACCTTGTTTCTTTGAAGCGCCAACAGTAGTATTACCCCTACCCCTACGGCCACGGCCACGGCCACGGCCACTCCCACCCCCCTGCTTTATTGTTGTTGAATCAGGTTCTAATTCAGCAGCTGTATCATTATTTTCTACTGCTATATCCATGCCAACCCTCACACCCACAGTTTCATCAGTCTCGGAAACATCTAAATCAACTCTTTGTTCATTTTCCATTACGAATTTAACACCCTACAAGAATTATGATAGGTCCCAATCAGAACTACACTTATTCAATGCGTATGATTCTCTTTGAGTGAGAATAAACCACAAGATAATTTTAAATAATTTGCTGACTGCTTATCATTGAGCTCGAGAACATATTTATATATTTAATCACAACCCACTACTCTGATATTCAGCCGAAAATAGAGGCTTATAATACGTCCACTAAACAAGTAACAGAATACAAAATAAATGCAACTACCTAGCTATTAACCCGTTCAGTCAAACAAGTAGCACAAGATAATTTAAATGCAACAACTAAACAAGCTATGAATACTCCAACGTCTACTTTAAGTCAATAACTATGAATATTGCTTCGGTTCCTACTCCCTTGCATGCATGACTTTCACGTCCTGCATACCCATGTCACACGTCTAAACCCCATCTTTCATACTTGGAATTTGGTTTTGTCACCGTTGTTATCTTTCATGGGTCTCCAGCCTTATCAATACCCTTCCCATGAAGTGGACCCTTGTCCTCAAGGGTCATGTGTGGAAATTGTTGCTATAGCAATGCCGTGTCTTCCCAGGTTGTTCTCCCTTGTTTTCTTCCCCAAGTAGTTCCTCTGCAACTTTTTCACAAGTTATCTCGTTGGTGTTGTTGTAGCTCTCGAGAAGTAGAAATTGAGGCCTGTGACATTTATGACCCACAGTGAACCGTTCGTTGCAAGTGAAACACAGTCCCTGTGCTCGTCGTCGTTGCATTTCATCCCCCGGTAATCTTTTGATAGGCGCGGTTGGTGGTGCTCGAGTAGGTGACGGTGCGCGGTTGGAGGGTGGCTGGCACAAGAATTTCTTTTGTCTTGATAGTTGATCATCCTTCATGCGGGCCAAGCTGATTGTTTCCTTCAATGTTCTTGGTTTGAACATGCGGATTTCCTCGGATATCTCTGGCTTTAATCCTCCCATGAATGTACCCACAAGGACTTTTTGTGTCCAGCCATGAACTCGATTGCCAAGCCTTTTAAATTCCCTTTGGTAATCACGAAGGGAACCTGTTTGTCTCACTCTAGACAAGGCTTTATCAAAATCTTCACATTCTATAGGACCAAAACGAGCCCAAAGTTCTTCTGTAAAAATTTTCCATGTCACTACTCGTTTTTCGTCTCGGTAAGCTTGTTGTAGCCATTGCCACCATTGGTTAGCTTCTCCCTCAAGGTGGAAGAATGCTAACGATACTTTATGGTCATCCGTTGTGTCTTGGTATTCGAAGAACTGCGTCACTCGATTAAACCACTTGGTTGGATCATCTCCAGAGTAGCGTGGAAATTCTAATTTCGGCATTCTAGATGAAAGGTGTTGTCGTCCACCTTCATTCTTCTCACAGTTTGGGCGTGATAAGTCAATTTTATCATGAGTACTGTGACTGGATGCTCCTTTGGATGCCATAATTGTTTCGGTCAATTTACTGAGTGTTTCTTCCAAGTGTTGTAACTTGCTACTCATTCCAATCTCCATTCATTGCAAGCAATCCTGCAAACTGCCAAGTTCATCTTCTAAATTTTCTATCCTTTCTTTGTTAGTTGCCATAAGAACAACAAAGTTGTTAAACAAGATAACACAGCTCTGATACCAATTGATAGGTCCCAGTCAGAACTACACTTATTCAAAGCGTATGATTCTCTTTGGGTGAGAATAAACCACAAGATAATTTTAAATAATTTGCTGACTGCTTATCATTGAGCTCGAGAGCGTATTTATACATTTAATCACAACCCACTACTCTGATATTCAGCCGAAAATAGAGGCTTATAATACGTCCACTTAGCAAGTAACAGAATACAAAATAAATGCAACTACCTAGCTATTAACCCGTTCAGCCAAACAAGTAGCACAAGATAATTTAAATGCAACAACTAAACAAGTTATGAATACTCCAACGTCTACTTTAAGTCGATAACTATGAATATTGCTTCGATTCCTACTCCCTTGCATGCATGACTTTCACGTCCTGCATACCCATGTCACACGTCTAAACCCCATCTTTCATACTTGGAATTTGGTTTTGTCACCCTTGTTATCTTTCATGGGTCTCCAGCCTTATCAAATTATGTCAAAATAAATTAAACTAACCCATCATTCCTCCAATTTCTTCCATTTTATATTTATTTCTTCCATTATTATCTAAAGCAAAGAATGGTACGTGGCGTTGTTCTACCTAGGAATAACGATGCAAGATCATTATTTGGACCCAAATCTGACTTAGAACAGATTAATAGCCCGCATCCAATGGTTTCCAGACGATATACCAATTTCTTCCATTTTATATTTATAACAGCACAACATTTGTCTGTTTTCTCAACTTACAGTTTATACATAAAAGAAACTCTGACATTCCCAATTGCCAATCAAGAAACATCACAAGTAGTATGCATTTTAAGAGAGCCAGATAATCAACATCGAGTACAGTAACTTGTATGCAAATTTTTAGAGTTATAAACCAGACAAAATCGAGACCAAGTCAGTCATGATTTAGATTTCAGAGATACAAAGTATCAGGTGAAAAAAAAAGGAACAAATACAATCATACAAGTAGAGACTGTAGAGTAAGGAATATCAAAATGAAGCATTTCAGAAGTGGAATAACATTGGCTTGAAGCAATCAGCATATGAAGATTAAAAAACAACATCAATGCATGCATAAAAGATCAACTGTGAAACAGATTAACAGAGTGAAGCAAATCAGCTTCACTGTAACTTATATTAGCGTTCTATTAGTTTTAATTTTTTTTGCATCATCGGATACAGTTAACATGAAGACATACAGTTTTTTTTTAATTCAAGCCAAAAAAGGGTGAATCAAAGTCTCAAAATTGGTAGAAAATTAAATTAAAAAGAGCGCATGCAATTGCAACGTACCGATAACAAGAAAGAAAGATAAATTTCACCTGAACACATACATCAAAAGATCCGACAGAATCGAAAGTAATAGCAACAACAACATTTCAAACATTTCAAACATACATCAAAAGATCCGGCACAATATTTCAAGCATAATCAACAATTTAATTTTAACTGTAACAGCAACAGCAACATTTCAAACATTTCAAACATAAAACAAAGTATAACAGCAAGTTAGCAACTCACGTCTGTGAATCAAACGAATTGAGGAACAGCGGAAGGCAAGACAGTGGAACGCGGAAGGCGGAACCCAGCTGAGAGTTGTTTCACTTCCTTGCGGGACAGTGGAAGTCGGAAGGCAGCAGCAGCAACGACGAAAGGCAGCAGCAATAGCGACGGAAGGCAACAGCAGCAGCAGCGGCACAACTAGGGTTTGCTTGTTTGGGTAAATCGCGATTTGAGAGAGAGAGACTGAGAGTTGTGAATTAGAATTAGTTTTTTTTTTATGTTTGCATTTATATTTACTAATAAATATAATTAAAAATAACATAAAAAATAAATCCGGATTTGGGTCCGGGTCCGGGTTCTGGATACACGGGTTATTCCAAACCTGGACCCGAACCCGAATTCGTCCGGGTTAATAAAACACATTCCGGATCCGGATTTGTTTTCTCATGTACGGGTTCAACCCGGCCCGGATTATCCGGGTTTGTCCGGGTCCGGGCCGGGCCCTGATTTTTTTGACATCCCTAGTTACTAGTAATCTCCAGAAATATCTTTTGTGGCTAATTTTAACATCGAATCAAACTTAACAGTTGATGACTCATCACTCGTGATTCACGCCCCGTTGCTCGTTCATTTGCATGCAATTATTGTTGGACTCTTTTATTTTGTTTTTAAATATTTTTCAATTTTTTTGTTGAATATTATTATGATGTATTTATTGAACAGTAAAAAAATAAGTTAAAATTATAATATATTGAAATTAGAATACGCTAAAATTGGAAAGAAGAATGAAAATTAAAATAAATTATTTATTTTGATTGTAGGAATTATAATCAAAATGAATTATTTTATTATCAATGTGTTTACATTGAATGGATTGTTGCAAGTTATTTAAATAAATTTAGTTAATTATTGTTAAAATAATAATAATAATATTTATTAGTATTATTATGATAAATAGTAATAATTATTTTGATAATAGTAATTACTATTATTATTTTAATCATTATAATTATTACCTAGTTATTATTGCTGCTTTTGTTGTTGTTGCTACTACTAATTATTATTATTATTATTATTATTATTATTATTATTAAAATGGGGTAAAAAGAAATTTTTAATTTTCACCAAATGTAAAAATGCCAATTTACTTCTCATTCTCATTCCCACCTCCCCCTTGGGAATGACATTATCATTTCATAGTTTCAAATTCGCAGGGCCTACTCAAATGTCATTCTAATTCCCCTTTCTTATTGAAGTAAATAAGTTAATGATTCTCATTCGCTCGTTCCCATTCTCATTCACAATTAGTAACACACCATTAGGGGGCTGGGTTTAGGATTTTTAAATATCTAATTTTAAAAGATTAGCCGATTCGATGGAGGGACCTATCTTACTTATAAGCCCAAATAATTCTCTTTTACTAACTAATGTGAGACATAACTCAATAATCTCCATTTGGGCAAAACTACCATTGGACATTGATTCTCTTATACAACATACTTGTTTTGTTCCACTACTATATGCTAGCTACTAGGGTCTATCTCTAATACCATTGTTAAAGGAGACGAATCTCTAAATATGCAACCTAAAATATTAACCTATTGGATGTAGGGATCTATCTTACTTATAGACTCAAATAACTCTCATTTACTAGCTAATGTAGGACATAACTCAACTAAGGATGGTAAAATCTGGTCCGGATCCAGGTTTAGCCTTTCCAGTTCCGGACTCCGATGGTAATTTAAAATACCGAATCCGAAAATAAACCCGGATATTTTAACTCCGGGTCCTGTCCGGGTTCAAGCCATAAAAATTTGGGTTCTCATATTCCGGGTTTAGAACCCAGATGATTGCTAAAGAGATATGATTTTCTCTCTCTTTTCAGTGAATCCCTCCTTACATGTTTAATCTATTACCAACAACAATGGAAAATAATTCAAAATCAAATAACTAGAAATAAATTCAAAGGTAACAAAGCATACAAAATTCAATTTTCAAACATAATGATGACAAATTTGGCGATGATGATGACAAATTGGCTGTGTTGTTAAGTCAAGAAAAGCCGAAAAGGGGAGAAATGAGATTTGGTATTCAAAATTATGTACGCTATTCAAGCCATTGTTCTCGTCTCCACTCTTGCTTTCTTCTTCCTTTGCTGCGGTTTGATGATGATGAATATGAACACAGCAAAGTAGCGAAGCAATGGCGGGTGGCGACGATGATTTGATGAAGAAAAGGGAGAGAGTGGAAATGTTTGGCAGGGACGATGAATTAAGATTGAATTTTTTTATTTTTCAATTAATATTGAAATAAAGATGTCTGGGTCCAGGTTTCGGATTTACAGATTAACCCAAACTCGGAACCGGACCTGGATACATCCGGATTGATAAAATTCAATATGGATTCCAGATTTAATTTGTTCCGATATGGGTTGAACTCGGACTGAATTTTCCGGGTTCGTCAGGATCCGAGTTAAATTGCCATCCCTAAACTCAACAATTCCCCTTAAATGAAACCATTGTCAAATCTTGATCCTTTCGTGCCACATACTTGAGTTGTTCTATCATCACATTCTAACTATTAAGGTCTAACTCTGATACCATTTGTTAAAGAGGGACTGATTTCTAAGTAGGGAGATTGTCAATTTTTTCCTTATTATTTGAAACATGTACTACTTACCTCCTTATTGTTTCTTTAATACCCTATCACCCTCCTCTATTAAAAAACTTCTGTTAAATATAGCATTTTTTCTTTTACATCAAAAGTGTAAGTTTTAATACGAAAAAAATGAAATTATATATTTTTTTCCATTTTAATAACTTTTTTCACTAAACAAGAAAAAAATAATTTTATTTTGAATTTCTCCATCATTTTTCCTCTTTTATTTTGGTGATCCCTTCCCATGAACTCTTAAATCGAGAAGAATCTTCCCACGCCCTTTAATTTTTCTCGTTAAGGAAATGATGACGCCTAAAGCCCAGAAGAAGCCAGCGGAGAAAAAGCCGGTATGAAGTATCTCATCTTGCGAGATATAACAAGAAGTCGACGATCACGCCGAGGGAGATCCAGACCATCGTGTGATTGGTCATGCCCAGTGAATTGGTGAAGCACGCTGTATCGGAGGGGACCAAGGCCATTACCAATTTACAAGCTCTTGATTTTGTGCAATTTTTGGCTTGTTATGGCTTCGTTTTCTTTTTAAATTGGTCCTATTGTTACTTTTGAGTCCCGCCTAACCTGAGGTTTACTTGTGATAATGCTTCTTACGGTCAGATTAATGAAATTTATTGCCTCCAAAAAAAATCAATTACCGAATTTTGAGTAGAAAAAAGAGTTTTAGTGGAGGTGTTGATATATGCAGACGATAATGACAGATGATGTTGAGTTAAACAATAAATTTTTGAGAGAGTGTTCAAAAAGAAAAAGATGAGATGACCTAATTTTAGAAAGAGAGAGGAATAAAACTTGTCATTATCCTCTTTAAAGAATTAAATATCAATTTTTGTTTTTATATAAGGTTAACATACAATTTTACCCTTTAAAGGAAATTTAAATAGTAACAAAAGTAACAGTAAGGGGTGATGGAATGTTAAAGAAATAGTATCGAGGTAATTGGTACATACTACAAATAGTAAGGGGGTAATTGACAATCTTCCTTCTAAGTATGCAACTTAAAAGATTAATTTATTGGATGAAAGGACCTATCTTTCTTATAAACTAAATTATCTCTCCTAACCAATGTAGGACACAATTCAATAAGTATCTCAAATTCTATAGTAAAATTTATAAACCAACTTTGAGATGCCACAAGAAACGAGAAAGATTTAACATTGAAATTAAATGAAACAAAAAGTATGATAAATACATGGGGATAATGATACTTATGTTCCCAATGTTTCTTAATTTTATAACTTGTTATCATGTGATTCTCGATTTCTTACTTATGTGATTCTTAATTTTCCTCTCAATAATGGTAAACCTAAGGATATCAAGCTACCTTAATCTCGTTCCCCAACTAAAATAATTGCTTCTCTGCTCTTATCGTCGATCCAAATTCAAGTATCGACAATTGACGTTGTCTATGTGTAACGCACAAAAAGCATTAAAAAATTAAAAATATATGATTAAGATAGGCACATGAATCATAATTGTATATTCATATGGTCAATTAAAAAAAAGAACAAATAATGCATATAAAGAGGGTTAAACACCCAAAATCCAAGCAAACCCTATCCACCATTCACGGCAGCCACAACACCTCCAATTTAATCTCTAGCAACCACTGCTAATCCACCAAGAATTAGTGAGCAAGATGCCTTCTTCCCTATTATAGGAAAATATCCAGAAACAGCCACACGAAGCCTCAATCTTCGCAAAACTACCCCGGTGACCTAGTGCAAATCTACCTCAATTACAACTCATCTTGTCATTTAGGTTTTATTCATTGTGGCAGCCCCTTCAAGTTCTAGCCATCACCACCAACCAAAAGCCACTTAATTGGCCACTAACAGCCACCGAAGCATAAATGGTTAAAGAGCTCGATCTGCGTGGTTGACCATGCATTACCGCACATTGCCACCACTATCCGTTATGAGTTTAAGCTTCAACCTTGATCACAATACTTGATTTCCGACCATCGATGCCTGGTGAGGTAAAACTCTAAATTCGCATAACTATAATTTTATGCTTCATTGTTTTAATTTATGGTTTTGCTATGATTGCCTCATCTTCATGTTGATTACATGATCCTGCTCGTCCTCATGCTAATGGGTTGAGATCTTATAACTCTTTGCTAGTCTCATACTCTTAGGCCTTTAGTCTTGTAATACATATATCGATCTTGTACTCTTAAGCCTTGTTGTAATACATATCTTAGCCTTATAATCTTGGGCCTCGATCTCATAATACGTATCTTAACCTCATACTCTAAGCTTTAATCTCATCACATATAACTTAGCCTCCTGCTCATAGGGCTTGATCTTAGAACACATAGCTAGCCTCATACTATTAAGCCTTGATCTCATGAACTTAAGGTCTCGACCTTTTACCTTATAACATTCGAATTTTCCATATATCATTCAAGATTTGCTCGTGATATTCAAGATTCACTGATATTATTTGTCCTTTTTAGAGCCTTTATCACGCATTATTCGTCCATTTTAAGCCCTTATCGAGGCATAATTTTTTTCTTAAGGTCCTTATCGCAACATTATGTTAATTTAATGGCCCTTACCATGGTATTATTTAATTTTATGGCCATATTGTAGTATTATTTAATTTTTGGCACATATCACATTCAAGATTTCTTCATTTATTCATATTATCCTCATGTCGTTCAAGTTTTTCTCATGACATTCAAGATTTTCTAATATCATTCAAGTTGTTTTCATGACACTGGAGATCTCCTCATGTCATTCAAAGTTGTCCTTATGACATTTGAAATATGCTCATTTCATATGCTTTCTTCTCAAGTCATTTGAGATTTTCCTCATAACATTCAGCATGTTCTCTCGACATATAATGAGAGATAACAAGATAATGTAACATATTATAAGCTAAGGGCCTTCTCTTATACCCATATTTTTAACAAACTTGACTCGATGACATAAACAAATGGGCTTCGAGCCCGAGGACCCACATTCAATAACACGTCCTAATCTATAAAGGATAAAACAATATAAATCTTAATCCTATCAAACTCAAATCCTATTATACTTCTGGTTATTTATCTTATGTAAAGTGGTTACCAATAAAAAATATCTAATAGAGGAAACATGTATATGACATGAGAAATAGGCATATTGGAGGAGAAGTGCAATATCCTCCAAGAATTTTTCTCTTACTTTCTTTTCTCTCTTTATTATTTATTTGTTATCATGCCATTCTTGAAGTCTAACTTAAGCATTGGAAAGTCTACACCAATAACATCCCCTGCAAACCCCGATAGGTTATTGTTTTTCAGGATTTCAACCACCAGCACTTCACTCTCAACAATGGTAATCCTGAGGACATCAAGCTCTCTCAAGCTCATTCCTTGTGTACAACAGCTCTTTCTCTATTCTTATTGTTGATTCAATGGTATCAACACAACTTGTCTCTAATTTTTTTTAATTACTCATTATATCAGTGATGTTATATTTCTAACATTCAAAAATATAGAAGAGGACAAATGTAAAATTTGTCTCTTCTTTTGAAAAACACATTACACTGTTATGATAATTATTAAAAAATAAATTAGTAAAAGAACTCAAAAAACATAATTTAATCATGAAATGAGAAAATTTAGATAGACTAGACCCAAATGACACTATCTTTAAGTACAAACTACCCCATTGCATTGAAACATGTTTGGTGTCCCTTAAAACTAAACATACTAATACAAAAATATTGGTAAATAATACTTTTATAATAATACTCTTGCAATTTTAATTTATCAAATCAGCCTTAAAAGTAAAATAAAATTCGTATAATTATTTACTTTTTTAGGATTTTTTTATAAAAAAATAATTAGTATGATCATTGTAAGGATATTAATATTTGCTTAAAGTTAACTAGTATTAATTTATTTATAATTAGTCATTAATAAGATTTTTGAAATGGAATGAAAAATATCAATTCTTTTTTTATTATGTTACACTCTTATCCTTACTTTTTATTTATATACTTTTATAATAATACTCTTGCAATTTTAATTTATCGAATCAGCCTTAAAAGTAAAATAAAATTTGTATAATTATTTTCTTTTTTATGATTTATTTTTTATAAATAATTAATTAGTAAGATCATTGTAAGGATATTAACATTTGCTTAAAGTTAACTAGTATTAATTTATTTATAATTAGTCATTAATAAGATTTTTGAAATGGAATGAAAAATATCAATTCTTTTTTATATTGATATTTATTGATTAATTTGCTAACAAATAATTATTGGTTAATTTGTTAATTAATTTTTTCAATAGATAAATTAATTAACATAAAAAATATTGCAGCAATGTTATTATTATAAAAGCAAAGAAAAAGAAAGGGTAAGCGTATAACATATTTAAGAGTAACGGTCTCTTAGGATATTTTTAAAAATATAAAGATTAAATAAACACTTAAATCAAAATATAAAAACTACGCAAATATTTACCAACTTCAAAAGTACAAAATTTAATGTAAAATATTAGGAGTTTGGCTGATACTCTGCTTTTATCAGAACGGATGTGGTTTATCCAAAGGAAACTCTGGCTTATCTTAGTGTGAGAGTTTATCTTGAGGATTAAATGGAATTTTCCTAGGATGCCTTGTGTGATGGCTCTAGGCACTCGTAATTCTTTCTACGTCGAGATTTATGCAATTATTGCAATTGCTTCTCATAAAGGTTGACACTTGACACTGTATTTGTCAAAAGTTGCTCTTTTCAGCCACCTTGATATCTTCTCAATAGAAGGATGAATTATTTGACGCTTATTGGTAAGTTTAATTTCTTTCGTTCACATATCCTTCGCGAGAAAACTTAATTGGTGATGGAGTGGCTAATTTAGGTTTTGGGTTATTCCAAAAGAAAAACGAGCAAAACCTCTCTATTGTTTAAAGTTTGAAACTTTGTGGCGATTTTATCATTTTATCTTTGGTGATTGTGATATGTGTCCAAACAAGCAACAACCAACCAAACCTACCACATACTTGGACCACGCCTATACGCTTGTTTTGAAAATAAATGGGTTCTGGACATGTGGACCACTAACTACATGTGCAACATGGCCCATCTTTCCCATTATTTCCGTATATAATGGATTATTAAGTTTGTGTGTGTCTTTTTGTTGTTTATAGGCAGTTAGTAATGTGATTGGTATGCTCTCATTGGCTTTTATAAAATGCCCAGTAGATGTTTGAATACGGGAGGATGAAAAAGAAGGATTATTTTCCCCAAAGTCACTGTCTTCTCTAAATTCTTTTCTCTCCACTGTTATTGTTACTCCGAATTCTTGCAAGTTACATATTAGATTGTTTGATGCGTGGAACATGAATACCTTCAATTATTTAATTAATTATTTTTTTTATCATAATTCATCAAAAAAATTAAATACAAAATCATTAGAAAACATAAGGAATCGTCATAATTTTCTATTTAACTCTATTTTTTTAGAATGAATAAAATAATTAAATGCAAAATTATTGTACAAATACTATTTTTTGGAGAATAATAAGTTGAGGGTATTTGGATCAATAAAAATAATCTATATACGTTTGTTTGTGAATTAATTTTGTATGTAATTTTAATAAATTTTTTAAAAAATTCAGAATTATTTAAAAAATTATGAACAACTCCCTTGCTTTTTTCTATAATTTTAAATTTAATTTTTCAATTAATTATGATTAAAAATTATTTAATTAATTAAATAATTAAAGGTATTCATATTCTTAAAATCAAATAACCATCAAGGTTACAATAGTAAGATCAACAAAAAAAATTGATACGAGTTTCGAATGTGTTTCAAAACATCATGAGATTTCGATCAATTTAGTCAAAAAAATAGATAATAAAGGGCTTTGTTATACGAACAGAAATATTTTTAAGGAGAAATCAAATGAAAGAGAAAAGATAAAGGGATCAATTCAAGGAAACTCAAACCTCTTAATGTTTGTTAGAGAAATCAAGAAACTTTCACAGATAAGTTGCACTGAAATTATATACCTATACAAAAATATTAATATTGTAATCTAACTATCTCTAAAAATAAGCAACTATCTAATCACCATCCCCATGTAATAACTCCACTAAAACTCAAACAGCCAACCCACCACAAGATAATATTTCATAATATAAAAATAACTAATACAAATAAAATTACAATAGATAAAATAATTAAACAAACTAACGGTCGTATCAGTTTCACTCTTTTTCCCTTGATCTAAATAATCAACCCGGTGGGTGAGTGTGCTTAATTAATTAGAAGGGACTTACGTGAGATTGTTGGTGTATGCCTAACTGGTTTCTGCAAATATTTGTATCCCATGCATGTTACAGGGCTCTAATCCTTTATCTTCTCTTCATTTCAATAGGACTTTTATTCAAAAAGAAGAAGAAAAAATAAAGAAAAAAAGGGCTTACTATACTTGAGATTAAAATTTACCGACATTTACGATTATAGAGTTAATCATTCAATAACTTTTATGTCGCAAGCAAGTAAAGAAATCTTGTACTTCAAAGCAATTTGACAAGGACAAGTAAAGAAATCTTGTACTTAAAGCAACCTTTTCACTCGTTTAAAAATTAAGTTGATGGAACCAAGTGAATAGGTTTTGAGATTGTAAATGGTAAGACATTAATAAGAATGCAATTATATGTAATAGTGAACGTATTAATGAGATTTCTCCATCAGTAACGTTCTAGTTCCCAAATTTCTTTCTAGCTAGCATCATATGATTCACATTTTTTGCCTTATAATTCTCAATAGTAATTAAAAGTAATTTGCATTCACATGACACTTGTTTATTACGATCAAAATACGACCAAATCTCTTCTTTACCAAAATGAGTGGTCGCTTTAAACACGGCACCTAGAGTAGCTGCAATTGATGCTTACATCGACGCCAAGTATCGCAACCCTATTTATGGTAGTATATATTGTTTGGGGTATTCCAGCGAGACCCGAACGAACGAGCAGGATTGGATGAGCAGAAAGCTAGGAGTAAGGCTCGCTGGGACAAAGATGAACAGAATACACACGCAACCACCTACCACCGCAGTCAGGAGGATACACGCAACTACCCATCATCACAGTCATGGTGATACACACAATCACCTACTACCGCAGCAATCGAGGTACACGCAACCACCTGCCACAGCAGTGATGAGAACACACGCAACCGCCTGTCACGGGGAAGAGGAAGGATCCTCGGGAGGCCTATAAAAAGGCATCCCGCGAAGGTAAAAGGGTTGGACTTTTTATGATTCAAAGGGACTAGAAAAACAGAGAACTGAGAACTGATAAAAAACCCAAGGCCAAGAGATTTACGGCCAATCTTTTCCCAAATAAAAACCTTCTTATCTGACTTGAGCGTCGGAGGGTTTACGCCGGGAAAACACCCGGCGCACTCTGACTTGTTCTGTGAGTGCAGGAAACCCATAAAAGCAACTGGGCGAGGAGAAGTTCTGGTCGACATAAAGTTGAACGAGCAGGAAGCCTGGTCTCAGAAGAGCACGACTAGAATTCTGCATCAACATTTTGGCGCCGTCTGTGGGGAATCGAACGAAAAGCCTTTCTTGGCGACAGGGACGGGGATCACTTAAGAGGAGAACCCCATGGAGACTGGGGGCGGTAATGTGCCAGGGGGAGCCGCAACGCTGAGTGACCCCATGTTTGGCCGGATGGAGAGGATGGAAAGGCAGATGGAGGCCCTCGCGTCCATTCTCGACGAATTACGCAATGAGCGGAGGGAGAGTCGGGAAGAGAGGGCGAGAGCTGGTAGACCAACCCCAGCCTACAATGCTACAAGACGGGATGACGCTACCAGGAGACTTGGTGGCGAGGGCGGTTGCTGCTCTATGCGGGAAGATGTTCATAGGAGGGAAGGCCAATCCCTAGGAGGACCAAATTTCAATGAGGACCCCGGAATGGCGAATTCCGAGGAAACCGAACTCCGACAACCAATGCACGAAGTTGATCAGCGACGGGAAGAGGTTGCAGCCCGCCTTCCTGATCGGGAAATGCAACTGGAAGAAGAAGTGCGCAGGCTAGCACAAGTGGTCGATGACCTGCAGGGCACGAGCCGAGCTCCTGGCTGGCGAATCATGTTGGACGGAGAATCGCCTCTCGCGGCGGAGATCATGCGGGCGAACATCCCGAAAGACTTTCGCCTTCCCGACCTTAGATACTCAGGGCAAACTGATCCGTTGGTGCACGTCGAGTGTTTCAACGACATGACGGGGATACAGGGACTATCTCCAGCTCAGAGGTGCAGGGTGTTCCCATTATCTTTGGAGGGACGTGCACGCGAGTGGTACAGGAAGCTTCCTCGCGATAGTATCCGAACTTTCGAGCAGATGTGCCAGGAGTTCGCGGAGCAGTTCCGAGGAGCAATGGCACCGGAGGACGATATAATGGAGTTAAAAGGCATGAGACAGGGGGAGCAAGAAGCCTTGCGAGACTTCATTAAACGGTATCACCGAGCGGTCCTGGATTTGGGTGCCTTCAACCATCCTCAGGCGCTCAGAGGATTGAGAGAGGGGGTGAGAATAGGCAGGCTGTGGTACAACTTGAGGAGCCCGCTCATCAAAACTTACGGGGCCGCGTACGAGCAGGCCAAACGAGACATGGAGATCGAAGAGGAGAAGGCAGCTCGACTCCGAACAGACCAGCTGGAAGGATTGGGGAAAGAGAAGAGGGCGGCACCAGGAAGTGGGCCGATGAGAAGGAAGGATCACCCAATACCTGGTCGTAGTGCGGCAGGTCGAGCTGCCACTTACCAACCTCATCAGAGGCCGCCACAACACCAGCGCAGTGGAGCACCGCTTCCTCGGTCACCAGTGAGGGACCCTTGGAGACGAAACGAGGCAGCCCATGGCAATCGTTATCCCCAGCCTCACAACACTAGAGAGAGCAGAGGAGACGCTCTGCCACAACCGCCGATTCGGAGTGGTGCCTACGAGACGAGGGCCGTGCATAGGATAGACCTGAATCAGGATTATGGTCGCTACACCACTTTGAAGGTTCCCCTGGACGAGGTGTACGAGGCCATAAGGGATCGAGGGTTGCTGCATCCCCCTGCTCCCATAACTAAGTTAGCCAGCAGACGAGACAGGGGACGTTATTGCAAGTTTCATGAGACTCAGGGGCATACCATCGTGGGATGCAGAGACCTCAAGACCCAGGTTGAGGATTTGGTGAGAAATCGCTACCTGGATGAGTTTGTAGATGGGGATTTTCCCAGGGAGACCTCGACATATGAGGACGAGCAGGGTATCAGAAGCTCGAGGCGCGAGCAGCCTCACGTAAGGGTGATAGCCGGGGGGCCAACACTGGCCGGAGACTCTAACAGAGCAAGGAAGAACTACGCGAGGTACGCCCTGACTAGCAAAGAGGTGCTCTTCAATACCCCGGCGGCGAAGCGGATGAAAGTCAGGCAGGTCCCAATCATGTGGACCGATAAGGACGAATAAGGGGTTCTATACCCCCACGAGGATGCCCTGGTCGTAAAAGCCACCGTTGCGAGCAAGGGGCTCGATAGGATATTGGTCGACACAGGAAGTTCGGTGGATGTGTTGTTCAAATCCACTCTGGAGGAAATGGGGTTAGCAGACCTGAAGCTGGACCATACTAACACATCCCTAAAGGGGTTTGGAGGAGGGAAGCTGGTCCCTCTGGGCACGGTTGAGCTGCCGGTCACAATCGGGAACGCTCCGACAGAGCTGACAACAATGCTGGACTTCGTGGTAGTGGACAAGGAAGGCCCGTACCAGGTGATTCTGGGCCGACCATTTCTGAGGACGACCAAAGTGGTACTATCCAACCATTACCTGGCCCTGAAGTATAGAGTAAATGGGCTTGTGGGAGTGGTACGAGGAGACCAAAGAACTGCGCGGAGCTGTTACTCCGCGGCAGCAAAAGAGACCATGCAAATTACATCCCCCGATAACCGAGTGGAGAGCAGGAAAGGCAAACAAGAGCCGGTCGAAAAGTTGACGGCGATAAGGTTGGGACCAGAGAACTCGGATAGAACGATCAAGATCGGGTCAAGGCTACCAGAGGAACAAAAGAGGGAGTTGGTGCAGTGTCTACAGGCTTACGCCGATGTCTTTGCATGGACGCATGAAGACATGCCCGGGATTGACCCAGAGATCGCATGCCACAAATTGACAATAAAGAAAGGGGCGAAGGCAGTAAGGCAGAAGAGAATATGCTTCAACCAAGAGAGATATGACGCCATCAATGGTGAGGTTGAGAAGCTCCTAAAGGCAGGTTTCATCCGGGAAGTCAATTACCCGGAATGGCTGTCGAACGTAGTGTTGGTGAAAAAGGCGAATGGTAAATGGAGGATGTGTGTGGATTTTACGGACCTGAATAAGGCTTGCCCGAAAGATAGCTTCCCTTTGCCAAAGATCGACCAGCTCGTAGACTCAACAGCCGGGCATGGTCTGCTCAGCTTCATGGATGCGTTCTCCGGATATAATAAGATTTCGATGTTCGGGCAGGACGAGGAAAGCACGGCATTCATTACCAACCAGGGGCTGTTCTGCTACAAAGTGATGCCGTTCGGATTAAAAAATGCGGGGGCCACATATCAGAGGCTGGTGAACAAGATTTTCAAGCCGTTGATCGGGAGGACAATGGAGGTGTATGTTGATGACATGATCACCAAGTCGAAACTCCCAGAAGAGCATGTCAAGCACCTCGCGGAGACATTCTTACTCCTGAGGAAATACAAGATGAAGCTCAACCCGGAGAAGTGTGCCTTTGGAGTAGAATCTGGGAAATTCCTCGGGTTCATGGTAAGCCACAGGGGAATCGAGGCGAACCCCGAGAAAATCCAAGCGATCGTACAGATGAAGTCTCCTCGCAACCTTAAGGAAGTGCAGAGCCTAACAGGAAAGATCGCAGCCTTGAACCGGTTCATCTCCAAAGCCACGGATAAATGTCAGCCATTCTTCCAAGTAATAAAGACAGGAAAGAGAACAGAGTGGACCCCAGAGTGCGAGGAGGCATTTCAGAGCTTAAAGCTGTACTTGCAGCGAGCACCTCTGCTATCGACACCAAGAGAGGGGGACAAGTTGTTATTGTACTTGGCGGTGTCTACCCAGGCCAGGAGCTCTGTCCTTGTGAGGGAAGAAGATGGCATTCAATACCCGATATACTATACGAGCAAGGCCCTGCTTGACGCCGAGACCAGATATCAGCAGTTGGAGAAGTGGGCCCTCGCCCTCGTGGTCGCTGCCCACAAGCTGAGACCGTATTTCCAAGCTTTCCCTATCTCGGTAGTCACAAACCAACCATTACGCCAAACCCTGCATAAACCGGACTCCTCTGGTAGGCTCGTAAAGTGGGCCATGGAGCTGAGTGAGTTCGACATAGACTACAAGCCGCGAGCAGCAATCAAGGCACAGGCCATGGCAGATATCATAGCAGAGTTCGCAGAGCTTGAGGCCTGGTCGGAGCAGTCTGATGGAACATCGGACAGCGGTAAAACCCGAGTCTGGCAAGTGTTTGTCGACGGTTCATCAGGGGAGCAGGGATCAGGAGCCGGAGTTGTTCTAGAAGGGCCTGAAGGGGAAGAGGTCTCTTATGCTGTGAAATTAAACTTCGCGGCGACAAACAATCAAGCTGAATATGAAGCTCTGATAGCGGGTTTGGAGCTAGCCAAGGCCATGAAGGCGACAAGGGTGAGCATTAGCACTGACTCGCAGTTGGTCGTGAATCACGTCAGTGAAAAATTCCAACCGAGGGAGGAAAAAATGGAACGGTACCTGAGAGTAGTGAAGCAGATGATGAAAAGATTTGAGGCAGTAGAGGTGGTACAGATTCCCAGGGAGCAAAACAGCCGAGCAGACATCCTGGCTCGGATGGCAGCGGTAACAGACCCAAAAATGCCCAAGTCAATCCCCCTGGAAGTGAAATCCAATCCGAGCATTGAGCCCAAGTTAGAGGTGTTAAGATTAGAGCAGGATAGCTCGTGGATGGATCCCCTGGTTTCATACCTCAGAGATGGGGTTTTACCACCAGACAAGCTGCAAGCTCGGAGGATCAGAGCCCAGGCTTCGAGGTACACGTTGATCGATGGGGTGTTATACCGACGAGGATACACTCTCCCTTTCCTTCGGTGCTTGAATGAGGACGACGCGGATTACATGCTGAGAGAAATACATGAAGGGATTTGCGGGAACCACTCTGGTGGGAGATCCCTGGCCCACAAAGTCTTGGGGAAGGGGTATTTCTGGCCAACGATGCATAGGGATGCACAAGCGAAGACCAGGACCTGCACTAATTGCCAAAGTTTTGCAAGTTTCCCTAACCAGCCACCCGAGAGGCTTACTTCAATGGCATCCCCTTGGCCATTTGCGCAGTGGGGAATAGACCTAATTGGTCCAATGCCGAAGGGGCGAGGAGCGGCGACGCATGCCATAGTTGCGATTGATTACTTCACAAAGTGGATAGAAGTAGAGGCCCTCAGCAGCATTACGGAGAAAAAGACAATTGATTTTGTGTGGAGGAATCTAATCTGCCGGTATGGAATCCCTCATGCCTTAATAACGGATAATGGTAGACAGTTTGACAACCAGGGCTTCAGGAGTTTTTGCCAGGACCTCGACATAGAATTGAGGTATTGTTCGCCTGCTCATCCACAGTCCAATGGGCAAGTAGAAGAAGCCAACAAGACGATCAAGAAGCTCCTCAAAACCAGATTGGGAGCAAAAAAGGGAGCTTGGGTTGATGAGCTGCCGGGTGTACTATGGGCATACAGAACAACCCATAAGACAACAACCGGGGAGACTCCATTTGCGCTGACCTTCGGGCACGAAGCAGTTGTGCCGGCCGAAATAGGAACGGCCACGCATCGAGCAGAATATTTCAACGAGCAAGAAAATGAGGACCATATGTGCTTGAATCTGGACCTGCTAGACGAGAAGAGGGAGCAAGCATCGATGCGGGTAGGCGTTTGCCAACGAAGGGTTGCTCGGTATTACAACCAGAAGGTAAATTTGCGGCAATTCAAAGTTGGAGATTGGGTACTGAGGAGAGTGAATCAAAGCACAAAAGATCCAACTCATGGGGTACTTGGTCCCAACTGGGAAGGGCCGTACAGGGTGAAGCAGCTGGTTGGACCTGGAGCCTACAGGCTTGTCCGAGCGGATGGCCATGAGGTGAAGCGGCCATGGAACACGGTACACCTTAGGAAGTATTTTCAATAAGATCTGTAAGCACCAACACATATTTCCATTCATGATTGTTGCTCTACGTTTTATGCTTTATTTCCTCTGTATCAAACAATATCATGTAAGCCAACTGTAATGAAAGAGGAAATTTGAAAAAATTGTCTAAGGCGTGTAAAGGCTCACGTCTCAAAGCCTGTTTTATGGCGAGGCCGAAGCCAAGCATGCCAGGATCTGCTCGGCCGAGAGAAGGCGAGCAGAATCCCAAATTCAGAAAAAATTGTCTAAGGCATGTAAAGGCTCACGTCTCAAAGCCTGTTTTATGGCGAGGCCGAAGCCAAGCATGCCAGGATCTGCTCGACCGAGCGAAGGCGAGCAGAATCCCAAATTCAGAAAAAATTGTCTAAAGCGTGTAAAGGCTCACGTCTCAAAGCCTGTTTTACGGCGAGGCCGAAGCCAAGCATACCAGGATCTGCTCGACCAAGCGAAGGCGAGCAGATTAAAATTGAGGGATGAAGCGTAATAAAAAGTTGAGAAAGTGACTAATAACAATTTCGATATACGAAAAGGCATGAAAAATTAGGGTACGAAAATTTTACACGCCTTAAAATTGATTAAAATCGGTTAAAATTTTAATCAATTTTAAAATTGATTAAAATTGAGGTACGAAAAGGCAGATTTCGATATACGAAGCGTAATAAAAAATTTGCTAAGGCATGAAAATTTTACAGCCACACTCTAACATGAGAAAGTGATCAATAACATATCTTATGAAAATTGAGGTAAGTTGCAAAGCTGCTGCATGCGAAAAGACAAATCATTACAACTCAGATCAGAATTTAAACAGAAGGCGGGTCAGTAGGCTGGGCAGTCTCCTCGACAAGCTGTGCCGCGTCAGGTGCAGGAGGAGTATCGCCGGTTGCCCTTGGAGGGGTGCTCGCCTCACCGGGTGCAGTAGGATCAGCACGAGGGGGGATGCTGGGCTCACCAGCCGCTGCAGGATCGACATGGAGGGAGGGATTCTCCTCGACCGCAATCAGTTCCGCCTCATCGGCATCCTCCTTCGCCTCCTCTTCATCCATATACTGGGCAACAGCTTCAGCAAAACCATCCATGTTGAGACCCGGATGCTGCTTCTCGAGGAGGGCCATGGTGCTGCGGTAAGAATGTCGAAGCCCCTTGGTTGTATCGGAGTTCCGCTTCGTTCTCTAGATCTTCGAGCTGGATCCGGTGAGATTCGCGGAGTGACTCAAGCTGAGCCTCATACGTGGCCTTCTGTCTTCGCGATTCTTCCTGCACCCTGGTCAGCTCATCATCAAGAGTAGCGGCTTTGGCTTTAGCAAGGGCCTCCTTCTCCTGCAACTTTAGATTCTTGAGGTTCAACTCTCCAGCTCTCTTCTCGGCCTTGTCGGCTCTGGAGACCGCCGCCTTATTCTCCTCCTTCATCTTTTTCTCCTGCCGGTTCGACTTGGCCTGGTAGTACGCGAGCATGCAGCTGAGATGGATAGCACTGAACTGCATGGCCCCCATTAGGTCGGGCAGGGTCAATCCGGAAAACTCCTCCATATCCTTCTTGCTCACGTGTACGGAAAGGTCGTTCATGAAGGAGACCAGGTGGTCTGGAATGCGGGGAGTGGGCTTCCTCGAAGCAGAGGAGGAACCTGGCTCGGTGGCTGCTCGGCTACTCTCCGCAGCAACCGCAGGAGGAGGTGGCAGGGTTTTCAGAGGAGAGGCCTGCTCTCCTGCAAGGGCTCGCTTCGCAGCGGGAGCCTCCTTGTCCTCACCCTTCTTGGAAGTCTGGGAGCGGGTACGCTTCTTGGTCAAAGCGGCAATCACGGCATCTTCCATCGGAGGCTCGGGGACTACCAGACCAGATTCGATCAGGTTGGCGAAGCTTAACAGTTCGCGGTAGGAGCAAGACTAAGCCAACACAGACTCCACCCGCTTCAGCGGTCCAGGCTCAAGAGGGAAATGAACACCCCAAGAAACTGCAAAACTAGCAGACAGTTGGTTAAGACCAAAATGACAAAGTGAGAACTACTATGGAGTAAAGACGTCTAAGGCGAGCAGGCAACCTGGGACCATAAATCGAGATGGGACGCGGTAGTCCTTTCCGTCAACCCGTGCAACTTGACCCCAAGGACCCCCAGCAAAGAAAAACTTGCTCTTCCAAGACCTACCTCCCCCCGTCGGAAGCCCTGTCACGGGTTTCCTGCCTTTTGAGCTAGATTGAAAGTAGTACCACCCGAGATCTTTGGGGCTGCTCTTTAACTGATATAGATGACGCAGATCGTCAATGGTGGGCTCGCTCTTACAACACCTATGCCACAAGACGAACAGACCAGATAGCACCCTCCATCCGTTGGGGTTCAACTGACCAGGAGCTAGATGCAACTCGCTAAATATCCGGGCAAAGTAGGGATGCAAGGGGCACCTAAACCCATGTTTGAAGCTCTTCAGAAACAACGTGACGTAACCCTTAGGAGGCCGACTAGGGGTGTCCTTTTTCCCGGGGACCCTAAGGGATATAGCATCAGGGATCCCATATTGATCCCGAAGAGCTTCAAGCTCGTCTACCGTGGTCGTACAAGTGATCAGATCAATCTAGTAATGGTACGACTGTGCCCTACCCCCGGCCATACTCCTAGTCTCTGGTTGGGACAACTCTGGTAAGGGCTTCCCCCCTGAGTCACCCTTCTGCTCGTCACTTAAGGTGTCTGACGAGCCAGATATCCCCACTTCACCACTGTTTCAGCTCGAGGAGGTCGTTTCTGGGGACATCCTTCTAGCCCTAGTTACGATATCAGGGTTACTAGGCTCTAAAGGGATCCTAGGGTCGAAGGCGGCGTCGGCGAGCAGATTAGGTAAGAAGTCTAACTCGTCGTCGTCGTCTATCTCGATGATTTTTTCCTTACCCTTCGACATCTCTCTCAACCTACCACCCTAGCGTCACCACCAACTACTACCCAGACAGAGAAGAAAAAAGAAAGAAGTGTCTACAACTAGTGAAGAACGAGGAATTAGAAGCGATACCTGAAGAATCGGCCGTCGAGGAGGAAGTCCTAGCCGGGATAAGTGTTTTGACTGGAGGGAATTAGGGTCGGAGGTGTACTTGTCAAATTTCGTTCGCCGGAAAACAGAGCAAGCGGTGAATGCGCTGGGTAAAGAAAGTGCTTTGAAATCTCCAAATGAGGGAAAACGTCTGGGCTGCCAGCATTTAAATGGGCCCGAATCCCGAGGGCTTGCGACTCTTGGTTTGAAATTCAAACGGAAGGCTTGATTTCCGCCACGTCGCTCCACCCACGATTAAATGCGACACGACCCTTGGTAGCTTTTCCCACCCGACGTAAACCGCGACTGTTAAGTTTCTACTGTCGGTTCACTTCGTTACCCAACACCAGAAACTGGGGGACATGTGTTTGGGGTATTCCAGCGAGACCCGAACGAACGAGCAGGATTGGACGAGCAGAAAGCTAGGAGTAAGGCTCGCTGGGACAAAGATGAACAGAATACACACGCAACCACCTACCACCGCAGTCAGGAGGATACACGCAACTACCCATCATCACAGTCATGGTGATACACACAATCACCTACTACCGCAGCAATCGAGGTACACGCAACTACCTGCCACAGCAGTGATGAGAACACACGCAACCGCCTGTCACGGGGAAGAGGAAGGATCCTCGGGAGGCCTATAAAAAGGCATCCCGCGAAGGTAAAAGGGTTGGACTTTTTATGATTCAAAGGGACTAGAAAAACAGAAAACTGAGAACTGATAAAAAACCCAAGGCCAAGAGATTCACGGCCAATCTTTTCCCAAATAAAAACCTTCTTATCTGACTTAAGCGTCGGAGGGTTTATGCCGAGAAAACACCCGGCGCACTCTGACTTGTTCTGTGAGTGCAGGAAACCCATAAAAGCAACTGGGCGAGGAGAAGTTCTGGTCGACATAAAGTTGAACGAGCAGGAAGCCTGGTCTCAGAAGAGCACGACCAGAATTCTGCATCAACAAATCACTTTCTCATGTTAGAGTGTGGTTGTAAAATTTTCATGCCTTAGCAAATTTTTTATTGCGCTTCGTATATCGAAATATGCCTTTTCGTACCTCAATTTTAATCAATTTTAAAATTGATTAAAATTTTAACCGACTTTAATCAATTTTAAGGCGTGTAAAATTTTCGTACCCCAATTTTTCATGCCTTTTCGTATATCGAAATTGTTATTGGTCACTTTCTCAACTTTTTATTACGCTTCATCCCTCAATTTTAATCTGCTCGCCTTCGCTTGGTCGAGCAGATCCTAGCATGCTTGGCTTCGGCCTCGCCGTAAAACAGGCTTTGAGACGTGAGCCTTTACACGCTTTAGACAATTTTTTCTGAATTTGGGATTCTGCTCGCCTTTCCTCGGCCGAGCAGATCCTGGCATGCTTGGCTTCGGCCTCGCCATAAAACAGGCTTTGAGACGTGAGCCTTTACATGCCTTAGACAATTTTTTCTGAATTTGGGATTATGCTCACCTTCTCTCGGCCGAGCAGATCCTGGCATGCTTGGCTTCGGCCTCGCCATAAAACAGGCTTTGAGACGTGAGCCTTTACATGCCTTAGACAATTTTTTCTGAATTTGGGATTCTGCTCGCCTTCTCTCGGCCGAGCAGATCCTGGCATGCTTGGCTTCGGCCTCGCCATAAAACAGGCTTTGAGGCGTGAGCCTTTACATGCCTTAGACAATTTTTTCTGAATTTGGGATTCTGCTCGCCTTCTCTCGGCCGAGCAAATCCTGGCATGCTGGGCTTCGGCCTCGCCATAAAACAGGCTTTGAGACGTGAGCCTTTACACGCCTTAGACAATTTTTTCAAATTTTCTCTTTTATTACAGTTGGCTTACATGATATTGTTTGATACAGAGGAAATAAAGCATAAAACGTGGAGCAACAATCATGAATGGAAATATGTGTTGGTGCTTACAGATCTTATTGAAAATACTTCCTAAGGTATACCGCGTTCCATGGCCGCTTCACCTCATGGCCATCCGCTCGGACAAGCCTGTAGGCTCCAGGTCCAACCAGCTGCTTCACCCTGTACGGCCCTTCCCAGTTGGGACCAAGTACCCCATGAGTTGGATCTTTTGTGCTTTGATTCACTCTCCTCAGTACCCAATCTCCAACTTTGAATTGCCGCAAATTTACCTTCTGGTTGTAATACCGAGCAACCATTCGTTGGCAAACGCCTACCCGCATCGATGCTTGCTCCCTCTTCTCGTCTAGCAGGTCCAGATTCAAGCACATCTGGTTCTCATTTTCTTGCTCGTTGAAATATTCTGCTCGATGCGTGGCCGTTCCTATTTTGGCCGGCACAACTGCTTCGTGCCCGAAGGTCAGCGCAAATGGAGTCTCCCCGGTTGTTGTCTTATGGGTTGTTTTGTATGCCCATAGTACACCCGGCAGCTCATCAACCCAAGCTCCCTTTTTTGCTCCCAATCTGGTTTTGAGGAGCTTCTTGATCGTCTTGTTGGCTGCTTCTACTTGCCCATTGGACTGTGGATGAGCAGGCGAACAATACCTCAATTCTATGCCGAGGTCCTGGCAAAAACTCCTGAAGCCCTAGTTGTCAAACTGTCTACCATTATCCGTTATTAAGGCATGAGGGATTCCATACCGGCAGATTAGATTCCTCCACACAAAATCAGTTGTCTTTTTCTCCGTAATGCTACTGAGGGCCTCTACTTCTATCCACTTTGTGAAGTAATCAATCGCAACTATGGCATGCGTCGCCGCTCCTCGCCCCTTCGGCATTGGACCAATTAGGTCTATTCCCCACTGCGCAAATGGCCAAGGGGATGCCATTGAAGTAAGCCTCTCGGGTGGCTGGTTGGGGAAACTTGCAAAACTTTGGCAATTGGTGCAGGTCCTGGTCTTCGCTTGTGCATCCCTATGCATCGTTGGCCAGAAATACCCCTGCCTCAAGACTTTGTGGGCCAGGGATCTCCCACCAGAGTGGCTCCCGCAAATCCCTTCATGTATTTCTCTCAGCACGTAATCCGCGTCGTCCTCATTCAAGCACCGAAGGAAAGGGAGAGTGTATCCTCGTCGGTATAACACCCCATCGATCAACGTGTACCTCGAAGCCTGGGCTCTGATCCTCCGAGCTTGCAGCTTGTCTGGTGGTAAAACCCCATCTCTGAGGTATGAAACCAGGGGATCCATCCACGAGCTATCCTGCTCTAATCTTAACACCTCTAACTTGGGCTCAATGCTCGGATTGGATTTCACTTCCAGGGGAATTGACTTGGGCATTTTTGGGTCTGTTACCGCTGCCATCCGAGCCAGGATGTCTGCTCGGCTGTTTTGCTCCCTGGGAATCTGTACCACCTCTACTGCCTCAAATCTTTTCATCATCTGCTTCACTACTCTCAGGTACCGTTCCATTTTTTCCTCCCTCGGTTGGAATTTTTCACTGACGTGATTCACGACCAACTGCGAGTCAGTGCTAATGCTCACTCTTGTCGCCTTCATGGCCTTGGCTAGCTCCAAACCCGCTATCAGAGCTTCATATTCAGCTTGATTGTTTGTCGCCGCGAAGTCTAATTTCACAGCATAAGAGACCTCTTCCCCTTCAGGCCCTTCCAGAACAACTTCGGCTCCTGATCCTTGCTCCCCTGATGAACCGTCGACAAACACCTGCCAGACTCGGGTTTTACCGCTGTCCGATATTCCATCAGACTGCTCCGACCAGGCCTCAGGCTCTGCGAACTCTGCTATGATATCTGCCATGGCCTGTGCCTTGATTGCTGCTCGCGGCTTGTAGTCTATGTCGAACTCACTCAGCTCCATGGCCCACTTTACGAGCCTACCAGAGGAGTCCGGTTTATGCAGGGTTTGGCGTAATGGTTGGTTTGTGACTACCGAGATAGGGAAAGCTTGGAAATACGGTCTCAGCTTGTGGGCAGCGACCACGAGGGCGAGGGCCCACTTCTCCAACTGCTGATATCTGGTCTCGGCGTCAAGCAGGGCCTTGCTCGTATAGTATATCGGGTATTGAATGCCATCTTCTTCCCTCACAAGGACAGAGCTCCTGGCCTGGGTAGACACCGCCAAGTACAATAACAACTTGTCCCCCTCTCTTGGTGTCGATAGCAGAGGTGCTCGCTGCAAGTACAGCTTTAAGCTCTGAAATGCCTCCTCGCACTCCGGGGTCCACTCTGTTCTCTTTCCTGTCTTTATTACTTGGAAGAATGGCTGACATTTATCCGTGGCTTTGGAGATGAACCGGTTCAAGGCTGCGATCTTTCCTGTTAGGCTCTGCACTTCCTTAAGGTTGCGAGGAGACTTCATCTGTACGATCGCTTGGATTTTCTCGGGGTTCGCCTCGATTCCCCTGTGGCTTACCATGAACCCGAGGAATTTCCCAGATTCTACTCCAAAGGCACACTTCTCCGGGTTGAGCTTCATCTTGTATTTCCTCAAGAGTAAGAATGTCTCCGCGAGGTGCTTGACATGCTCTTCTGGGAGTTTCGACTTGGTGATCATGTCATCAACATACACCTCCATTGTCCTCCCGATCAACGGCTTGAAAATCTTGTTCACCAGCCTCTGATATGTGGCCCCCGCATTTTTTAATCCGAACGGCATCACTTTGTAGCAGAACAGCCCCTGGTTGGTAATGAATGCCGTGCTTTCCTCGTCCTGCCCGAACATCGGAATCTGATTATATCCGGAGAACGCATCCATGAAGCTGAGCAGACCATGCCCGGCTGTTGAGTCTACGAGCTGGTCGATCTTTGGCAAAGGGAAGCTATCTTTCGGGCAAGCCTTATTCAGGTCCGTAAAATCCACACACATCCTCCATTTACCATTCGCCTTTTTCACCAACACTACGTTCGACAGCCATTCCGGGTAATTGACTTCCCGGATGAAACATGCCTTTAGGAGCTTCTCAACCTCACCATTGATGGCGTCATATCTCTCTTGGTTGAAGCATCTTCTCTTCTGCCTTACTGCCTTCGCCCCTTTCTTTATTGCCAATTTGTGGCATGCGATCTCTGAGTCAATCCCGGGCATGTCTTCATGCGTCCATGCAAAGACATCGGCGTAAGCCTGTAGACACTGCACCAACTCCCTCTTTTGTTCCTCTGGTATCCTTGACCCGATCTTGATCGTTCTATCCGAGTTCTCTGGTCCCAACCTTATTGCCGTCAACTCTTCGACCGGCTCTTGTTTGCCTTTCCTGCTCTCCACTCGGTTATCGGGGGATGTAATTTGCATGGTCTCTTTTGCTGCCGCGGAGTAACAGCTCCGCGCAATTCTTTGGTCTCCTCGTACCACTCCCACAAGCCCATTTACTCTATACTTCAGGGCCATGTAATGGTTAGATAGTACCGCTTTGGTCGTCCTCAGAAATGGTCGGCCCAGAATCACCTGGTACGGGCCTTCCTCGTCCACTACCACGAAGTCCAGCATTGTTGTCAGCTCTGTCGGAGCGTTCCCGATTGTGACCGGCAGTTCAACCGTGCCCAGAGGGACCAGCTTCCCTCCTCCAAACTCCTTTAGGGATGTGTTGGTATGGTCCAGCTTCAGGTCTGCTAACCCCATTTCCTCTAGAGAGGATTTGAACAACACATCCACCGAACTTCCTGTGTCGACCAATATCCTATCGAGCCCCTTGCTCGTAACGGTGGCTTTTACGACCAGGGCATCCTCGTGGGGGTATAGAACCCCTTCTTCGTCCTTATCGGTCCACATGATCGGGACCTGCCTGACTTTCATCCGCTTCGCCGCTGGGGTATTGAAGAGCACCTCTTTGCTAGTCAGGGCGTACCTCGCGTAGTTCTTCCTTGCTCTGTTAGAGTCTCCGGCCAGTGTTGGCCCCCCGGCTATCACCCTTACGTGAGGCTGCTCGCGCCTCGAGCTTCTGCTACCCTGCTCGTCCTCATATGTCGAGGTCTCCCTGGGAAAATCCCCATCTACAAATTCATCCAGGTAGCGATTTCTCACCAAATCCTCAACCTGGGTCTTGAGGTCTCTGCATCCCACGGTAGTATGCCCGTGAGTCTCATGAAACTTGCAATAACGTCCCCTGTCTCGTCTGCTGGCTAACTTAGTTATGGGAGCAGGGGGATGCAGCAACCCTCGATCCCTTATGGCCTCGTACACCTCGTCCAGGGGAACCTTCAAAGTGGTGTAGCGACCATAATCCTGATTCAGGTCTATCCTATGCACGGCCCTCGTCTCGTTGGCACCACTCCGAATCGACGGTTGTGGCAGAGCATCTCATCTGCTCTCTCTAGTGTTGTGAGGCTGGGGATAACGATTGCCATGGGCTGCCTCGTTTCGTCTCCAAGGGTCCCTCACTGGTGACCGAGGAAGCGGTGCTCCACTGCGCTAGTGTTGTGGCGGCCTCTGATGAGGTTGGTAAGTGGCAGCTCGACCTGCCGCACTACGACCAGGTATTGGGTGATCCTTCCTTCTCATCGGCCCACTTCCTGGTGCCGCCCTCTTCTCTTTCCCCAATCCTTCCAGCTGGTCTGTTCGGAGTCGAGCTGCCTTCTCCTCTTCGATCTCCATGTCTCGTTTGGCCTGCTCGTACGCGGCCCCGTAAGTTTTGATGAGCGGGCTCCTCAAGTTGTACCACAGCCTGCCTATTCTCACCCCCTCTCTCAATCCTCTGAGCGCCTGAGGATGGTTGAAGGCACCCAAATCCAGGACCGCTCGGTGATACCGTTTAATGAAGTCTCGCAAGGCTTCTTGCTCCCCTGTCTCATGCCTTTTAACTCCATCATATCGTCCTCCGGTGCCATTGCTCCTCGGAACTGCTCCGCGAACTCCTGGCACATCTGCTCGAAAGTTCGGATACTACCGCGAGGAAGCTTCCTGTACCACTCGCGTGCACGTCCCTCCAAAGATAATGGGAACACCCTGCACCTCTGAGCTGGAGATAGTCCCTGTATCCCCGTCATGTCGTTGAAACACTCGACGTGCACCAACGGATCAGTTCACCCTGAGTATCTAAGGTCGGGAAGGCGAAAGTCTTTCGGGATGTTCGCCCGCATGATCTCCGCCGCGAGAGGCGATTCTCCGTCCAACATGATTCGCCAGCCAGGAGCTCGGCTCGTGCCCTGCAGGTCATCGACCACCTGTGCTAGCCTGCGCACTTCTTCTTCCAGTTGCATTTCCCGACCAGGAAGGCGGGCTGCAACCTCTTCCCGTCGCTGATCAACTTCGTGCATCTGTTGTCGGAGTTCGGTTTCCTCGAAATTCGCCATTCCGGGGTCTTCATTGAAATTTGGTCCTCCTAGGGATTGGCCTTCCCTCCTATGAACATCTTCCCGCATAGAGCAGCAACCGCCCTCACCACCAAGTCTCCTGGTAGCGTCATCCCGTCTTGTAGCATCGTAGGCTGGGGTTGGTCTACCAGCTCTCGCCCTCTCTTCCCGACTCTCCCTCCGCTCATTGCGTAATTCGTCGAGAATGGACGCGAGGGCCTCCATCTGCCTTTCCATCCTCTCCATCCGGCCAAACATGGGGTCACTCAGCGTTGCGGCTCCCCCTGGCACATTACCGCCCCCAGTCTCCATGGGGTTCTCCTCTTAAGTGATCCCCGTCCCTGTCGCCAAGAAAGGCTTTTCGTTCGATTCCCCACAGACGGCGCCAAAATGTTGATGCAGAATTCTGGTCGTGCTCTTCTGAGACCAGGCTTCCTGCTCGTTCAACTTTATGTCGACCAGAACTTCTCCTCGCCCAGTTGCTTTTATGGGTTTCCTGCACTCACAGAACAAGTCAGAGTGCGCCGGGTGTTTTCCCGGCGTAAACCCTCCGACGCTCAAGTCAGATAAGAAGGTTTTTATTTGGGAAAAGATTGGCCGTGAATCTCTTGGCCTTGGGTTTTTTATCAGTTCTCAGTTCTCTGTTTTTCTAGTCCCTTTGAATCATAAAAAGTCCAACCCTTTTACCTTCGCGGGATGCCTTTTTATAGGCCTCCCGAGGATCCTTCCTCTTCCCCGTGACAGGCGGTTGCGTGTGTTCTCATCACTGCTGTGGCAGGTGGTTGCGTGTACCTCGATTGCTGCGGTAGTAGGTGATTGTGTGTATCACCATGACTGTAATGATGGGTAGTTGCGTGTATCCTCCTGACTGCGGTGGTAGGTGGTTGCGTGTGTATTCTGTTCATCTTTGTCCCAGCGAGCCTTACTCCTAGCTTTCTGCTCGTCCAATCCTGCTCGTTCGTTCGGGTCTCGCTGGAATACCCCAAACACATGTCCCCCAGTTTCTGGTGTTGGGTAACGAAGTGAACCGACAGTAGAAACTTAACAGTCGCAGTTTACGTCGGGTGGGAAAAGCTGCCAAGGGTCGTGTCGCATTTAATCGTGGGTGGAGCGACGTGGCGGAAATCAAGCCTTCCGTTTGAATTTCAAACCAAGAGTCGCAAGCCCTCGGGATTCGGGCCCATTTAAATGCTGGCAGCCCAGACGTTTTCCCTCATTTCGTACGGTACTGTTCACATGTACGGTACTGTGTAAATAGTGGCTGATGACATGGCGAAATCCTGAACGTCCAAACTGTTTTTAATCCGATGGCCATGATTTACTCGATGTAACTATAAAAAGGGGGCCTCCCCCCCTAATTTGGTACCTCTGAATCCATTTTTGGGGTTCATTTTCTGTAATTCTCTCTCTATCTTGTATTTTCTATGTATTTTAATAAATTTCCATTTTGCCCCTAGTTCAACTATGAGTGGCTAATTTTCTTTCAAGTTTGGGTTGAAGGTGAAGTCTCAACATGTGTCATGGGCTTGATTTGGTAAATTTATTTTCTCTTCCCCTCTAGTTTTTGTGGATGTTTTGACTTCTCGTCGACAAATAATATTAATCTTGTCTAGTACTGCCCTGGTTTCACCGGCACCCTAGTATAAGATTATTATTATTTGGCACGATAAGCCCTTAGCACCATATTTATTAGAGCGTGGTTCATGAGGTGTGGATTCCCCTCTCATGATCTAATTGGCATTAATATGGAATATTTAGCCCATGATGCATGTTGATACGGATCCAGATACCCGAGTACGTCATCTCAATAGATTATCTTCAATTTATTATTGCCATTTAAATTCCAATTTTAGAATTTATTCTCGTCATTTTAATTTAAGTTTTAGGATAATCAAAATCATTTTCATCAATCCAACCACCCATTTACAGAATTAATTCTATAAATAATTAAAATTCACCTCCTCGTGGGATCGACACTCGCACCATTAAGCTATACTACGATAGATTCGTGCGCTTGCGAGTTCAATAAAATTTGCACAACAACACGCAACTACCCATCATCACAGTCATGGTGATACACACAATCACCTACTACCGCAGCAATCGAGGTACACGCAACCACTTGCCACAGCAGTGATGAGAACACACGCAACCGCCTGTCACGGGGAAGAGGAAGGATCCTCGGGAGGCCTATAAAAAGGCATCCCGCGAAGGTAAAAGAGTTGGACTTTTTATGATTCAAAGGGACTAGAAAAACAGAGAACTGAGAACTGATAAAAAACCCAAGGCCAAGAGATTCACGGCCAATCTTTTCCCAAATAAAAACCTTCTTATCTGACTTGAGCGTCGGAGGGTTTACGCCGGGAAAACACCCGGCGCACTCTGACTTGTTCTGGGAGTGCAGAAAACCCATAAAAGCAACTGGGCGAGGAGAAGTTCTGGTCGACATAAAGTTGAACGAGCAGGAAGCCTGATCTCAGAAGAGCACGACCAGAATTCTGCATCAATATATATAAAGAATTTTGAAACATTATCATGGCAGCAAAATCATTGATATAAATTACGTATGTGAAATGCAATGAACAATGTTATACTTGCAAAATTGAAATTAACAAAAAATGGTATTTTAAATAATGATCTGTTGGTTTACATGACAGTCATATCCATAAATATAGAATATATGTTAAACAAAAATAGATATTTAACAACTGACAAATAAAATTATGAAAGTTGAGATGCAAATTAGGTATATTAACCTTGCAACATTATCATATATTTGGTAAACAAATTAATGTGATATCAAAGTTTAAACATAAAATTTGAACGAGGATCCTTTTGATTCAGAATTTAACATCTTAAAAAATGAGGGTAACTGTTTATGATGTCCCTTGATGGTATATTAACTTTGCAACATTATTATATATTTGGCGATCCGATTGCTAATATATAATTTGGGTAATTTTTTTTTTTTTGGTTCTTTCTTAGAGTTAACATGGTGGGATGAGCCGCTGGTCATTATTTATTAGGGTGAGCATGATGATTGTTGAGGCATGCCTCAATATAAACTAATTTCTATAAGCAATGACATGTAATTTGACATGTAATTATGACCCTTCAGCTTCTTACTTTTCAGTAAAATCTTGTTTTCATAAAAAAGATGAAGTTTCCCTCAATTTTTTTTTAAAAAAATTGGCATACCATTTTTTTTATTTTTTTTAAATTTCATCTAACACCACCATCTATTAGTACTTTTATTTTAGCTATTTACTTACTATTGACTAGCTGTTGAGACTCGAAACCGTAAGGCTACTTATTAACCAGTGAAGCAGCTAGGCTTTGGCCTCCGAATCACACCAAAAAAAAAAAAAAATTAATCCCACTCAACCATACATGTCTTAATAAAAAAGGCGCAGAGAAATATATTAGAAGTAACAACTCGCACTATCCTTCTTTAAAGGCTGGCTATTAACCCATCTAAGCTTTCTTTTTTTATGATTAATTTTTTTTTTTTCACGGTCTAAAAATGCCATTGAAACCGCGGATGGCACCGACGTGTCATCTCTTCCGTGGCTGACTTTTCAACCTCTATAATTAGACCAACGTGCCAAAACTTACACATTTTGTTAAATAAAGAGTAACTTTTTCACATGCATCACGTAAGTCCCAACCCTTTTCACAATGACTAAAACACCCTTCAACCTCGATACACCCCACTACTATTTTAAGGCGATTCTGGTCTTCTTGATAGCCCACAATTAAATAAATAAATAAATATTAAGAACCAAACAGTTTGTTCTCGCCCGCGTTAAGAAAAAGAAAAAGATTCTGTTTACCAATATCATCAATTCAAAACGACAAGCACAGGCTTATAACAAATGAATAAATAAATTGTGCAAAAACTCCCGAAACTTCGATCGTATACGTGAATCCGAAATTCCCAGCGTCTTTGATTCATTGGTTTCATTTTTATTCTTCGTTAGCTTTGTCATCTTCATCGCCTCAGGTTCGATCTCTGGTTATGTCAGAGATCGAACGACACAATGTTTCAGAAAATCCTGGCGCCCAGGCCGCCAATGCCTTGTTCGGGAAGTACGAACTCGGCAAGCTCCTGGGCTGCGGGGCCTTTGCTAAAGTCTATCACGCGCGCGACGTCCTCAACGGACGCAGCGTCGCAGTCAAAGTGATTAACAAGAACAAGATCATGTCCTCCAATTTAGTCTCCAACATCAAGCGAGAAATCTCCATCATGCGCCGTTTGAACCACCCTCACATCGTCAAGCTCTACGAGGTCTTAGCCACCAAGTCCAAGATTTACTGCGTCATGGAGTTCGTCAAAGGCGGCGAGCTCTTCGCGAAGATCGCCAAAGGCCGGTTCAGCGAAGACCTTAGCCGCAAGTACTTCCAGCAGCTCATATCCGCCGTCGGATATTGCCACTCGCGTGGAGTCTTCCACCGCGACTTGAAGCCGGAGAACCTTTTGCTGGACGAGAACGGGAATTTAAAAGTCTCGGATTTCGGACTCAGCGCCGTGAAGGATCAGATTCGTACGGACGGGCTGTTGCACACGCTTTGTGGGACCCCTGCTTACGTGGCACCGGAAATTTTGTCTAAAAAGGGGTACGATGGAGCTAAGGTCGACGTGTGGTCATGCGGCGTCATTTTGTTCGTATTGACGGCAGGTTACCTGCCGTTTAACGATCCGAATTTGATGAGCATGTATAAGAAGATATATAAAGGTGAATTTCGGTGCCCTAAATGGATGTCTAGCGATCTGAGACGGCTTTTGTCGCGACTTCTTGATACAAATCCAGAGACGAGGATCACCGTTGATCAGATTATTCATGATCCGTGGTTCAAAAAGGGCGGACTGAAAGAATTGAGATTCTACGATTCTGATTATTACGATGGGATTGTTGATGATTCGACAAAGGACGAGGGTCAGGAGCGGGGTAGTAATTTAAACGCGTTTGATATAATAGCGTTCTCGGCCGGTTTGGATTTGTCCGGTTTGTTGGATGACTCGTACGATTCGGTGAACGATGGGGAGCGGTTCGTATCTCGCGAGTCTCCCGAGAAATTGATCGAGAGAGTAGAGGAGTTGGCCAAGGCGGAGAATCTGAAGGTGAAGAAGAAGAAAGAGTGGGGGCTTGGCTTGGAAGGGTATAATGGTAATTTACTTTTGGGAGTTGATGTTTACCGGTTAACGGATGAGCTGGTGGTGCTGGAGGCCAAGAGGAAGGGTGGTGATGCCGGGTGTTATGGCAATGTGTGGAAGGAGAAGCTGAGGCCGAAGCTTGTGGCACAGGGAGATACGGTTTCCGGTAACTGACAAAAAAAAAATTTGGAAGACCCGTGTGTGTGTTGAATTTTTATGTTAAATGTTACTCGAAACAAAGTAAAAAAAATCAGAAGATATATGCATGTGTATTGTGTTGAAGCAAAATTGAATTATTATGTGTTCTGTAATTTTTGTATTGAAAAATAAAGATAAAAAGCAACGGGTTAGCCCAGTATTTAGATTTTTTTGGGAAAAAATATTACTATTAAATATGGTTAGATTCAAATATTTTATGACATATCACTTCGATATGAAGATTTTTGACAATCACATTTTACTATATAATATTTTAATTATTATTGTTTTATTGTTAAAATGTTAATGCTGTTAAAAAATTATTGAGACCACAAAAATCTTATTGGAAATTTAAGTACGTCAATTCAAAACGACATCGTTTCATAGAAATTTAATAATATAACTATAAATTTTTATATAAATTTATTTTGTACACATTGATGTGATATTAGTTTATTAGTTAAATAAAATATAAAATAATAAAAATAAATCATGTGAGTTAAAAAATATTTAATTTAACTAATTTAATCATATCACGTCAGTTTATATAAGATGAATTTATACAAAAAATCATGATTATATCATTAATCTTCTTACGCATAATAAATGAATATTGGTGTCTGGTGGTCCTGCCATCATTAAAGAATTACAGGAACAACTACTTCGCGCTCCTTGTCTCTCTTTCCTTTCGCCATTTTCAACGACAAAATTATCAATTTTCCCAAACCTTTTTGATGCCGCATGAGATCAATGCGGTGAAGACATGAAATGGCTCCATGGTGTAACGTGGTGGAAACCAAAGTGAAGAGATCGAGCTTAGTTTTTGGGTTAACTGCTTTGAGGTAAGCTCATCTAAGTTTGTTTTAATTACGAACTATAATGGGTATGATAATTTTGTATATGTTCTTATATGTTAGTGTTGGATAAATTTTCAATTGATTCTTAAAACTTTAGTGGTAGGTTTACTTGAACTATTGGGAAATCGGAAGGATTGCTAAGTATTTACTTCGCAAATATAGAACAAGAATTAGAAACGGAATAATAAGGTCCACCACTATTTGAGAATGGGGAATAGGAGATTGATTCTATGAGAGGTGGGAATGAGTCTCCCATTCCCAGGATTGACTATTTTGTCCTCCCTAAAATTAAAAATACCTACTTTGTCCTATTTTATAATTAATTAATATAATATTATAATTAATTAATATATTATGATTAATAAATAAATAAATATATATTATTAACTATAATTATTAAAAATTATAGTTCTTGAATAAATAATCACAATAATTAATATATTAACATATTAATAATAATTAATTATTATTGTTTTTGAATAATAATCATAACAATTAATTTATTATTATTGTTGTTGTTTTAGTTAATTAATTAATGTACTACTATAATAATTATTAATATAACTAATTTATATATTATTATTAATGAATTAATATAATTATTACTATTAATTAATATATTATTAACAATAATATATTAATAATTATTGTTCCTGAATAAATAATCACAATAATTAAAATTAATATTATTAATTAATTAATATATTTATTACTAATAATTTAATCTACTAATATATTATTAACAATAATTATTAATAATTATATTTTTTTGAATAAATAATCACAATAATTGAAATTAATATTATTAATTAATTAATATATTTATTACTAATAATTTAATCTACTAATATATTATTAACAATAATTATTAATAATTATATTTTTTTGAATAAATAATCACAATAATTAATATATTATTATTGTCATTAATTAATTAATATACTATTATAATAATTATTAT